>JAGPOW010002173.1:11672275-11776696 GCA_030014935.1 Caiman crocodilus
GCTTTATCTCTCCAGGCAAACCAGAAGAGTCATCCCCTTACAGGATCGAGCAAGTCCTGCAGAAGCCATGTGCTTGGTTTCACCCCTTCATGCACCTTCACTTCTCCTAGAAGAAACCCCCGAGCTTCTGGCTGGCTGAGATATCGCCAAGGTCCGACTTCACTGGAGGGCACTGAAGGAGAGGCCTGCATCCTCCCTCCAACACATGGCTCTGATACCAAGCAAAGGCGGGCACAGCAGATGGGGAAGCTGGGTGTGGAAGTCCTCACTTAAACAGGACAGCTAATTTTGAACTGTTGTGAATGCAAAGGAAGCCGAGGAGAAGAAGGTAGACAGTGGTAACATCAGTTCTCCCCTCACCCCCCACAAAAAAAACACCAGGGGGACAGCTGCTTCAGATACATCCCTGGGTGCCAGCTCAGGAGCCCACAAGACTATGAGGATGCCCTCTGGGTGCAGGGTTAGCTGTTCCCCTGCTCATCAAAGCACAGCTGAGAGGAACTAAGAGCAAACACAGATGCCCCCCAGGCACATAAAGCACTGATCTGGACAAGGCAGGGGGCAGGGAGACCCCACAAAGGTACCAGGAGCTGTGCATGCCTGAAAGGGGGCCTCTTCTTCTGCTTGGCATACCTTCCCCGAACGCCTTGCAACAGCCTAAAAATGCTTCCCAGAATCCCTCTGTTCTGAACCAAACCAGGACCGAGACACATTTGCCTTGTAGCCAGCCTTAAAAGGGCAGAGCTTGGGACAACTGCGCGCCAGCCTCTCTTCAAAGCAACAGAGCAATCCATGATGGATACGAATGTACTCTTTACAAGCTAACATAAACCAAGATTAGCCTTGACATTTCTAGGTCTTGCAGTCAGGTTCAGTGACAAAAGCCAGCTCTGGATCTGGAGTCTTTCCTGAAGCTATTTATTTATTTTAAGGAAAGATTGAGTTAGTCGAGGTGGACAACAGCCTATAGGCAAAGAACAGCGTTTAAGTGGGATCCTTAAAATCAGCAGATCCTACATGGGATCAGAAAATTTTCCCCAAAATAAACTTTCTGTTAAAACGAGGGGGCTGAAGGGGGAGGGTGGGAAAAGTCTCCCACTCGGTCAGTGATTTAAATGCAGCAGTGATCATCCTGCTCTTGAAATGCCAAAGCTGAGTATCCTGATGAAAGATCATGGAAAAACGGTTAGTAATCCTAAAGGATGGGTGATGTGAGTGGTTTCTTCTCATGGATTTTGCTTTGAATGTCAGCCGGCCTCACTTTGTAACTCTGTAGGTGCCGGACAAATCCCTGTTCTGGGTGTTACAGATGCACCCTCTTTTCCTGACTCAAAACTCATGGCAGAGGCGATATCTTTTATTAGGCCAACTAGATACTTGCAAAAAAAAAAAAATCCTTATTTGCAAGCTTCCAGGCAAATAAAGAACTCTTGCAAATAAAGATTTTTTTGGGTGTAAATATCTAGTTGGGCTAATAAAAGATATCACTTCTGCCACAAGTTTTGGTTCTTTTTGCCTCTAAACCAATAGGGCTACAACCAGGATACCCTTCTACTGAGGAAACCCAAGTATTCTTTTACCTGTCCCATTCTACTTTGGATATCCCCTGAAAGACCCAGACACCTTCCTTCTTTCATAAGAGAGTCCTCAGGCTCTCTCCAAACACCTCATTATAAACAATGACCAAAATCACTGACCATCCTGAATAAGGGTCACTCGGACACAGGACTAAGAAACAATAGTTTAAAATCAGTTGGAAACAAGGGGAGGATTTTTGCATGAAAATACACAGGTTGTTTGCCAGGGCAGTCAGGTTAACATAGTGGCTATTGAAAAAAAGTGTCATGTGAATGGGAGTTTCACCCATATAGCTGCTGTTTTTCTGGGGGGGTGGGTTGCCTTGGGGTAATTTATACAAGTGAGCTTATTCCAAATTAAAAGCACATTGGAGACACCTTGTAGTAAAATTAAGTGCATTGTACTTTTATCTCAGGATGGCTCTCTCACAGTTATCCCATAGTCAAAAACAGCTTTTTAGCTGTGAAGACAATCTTGGGGAGTGAGGAAGGCTTCAGTTTTATATTCAATTGTATCATAGCATTCTCAGCACAGCTGCACTACATACGGTAGCACTGATGAAGCCTGGTGTTATGGCTTACTTAAAAGAAACATTGCCATCTAGTGCTTGACTAAATATTCTTCATCTAGTACTAGGGCAATTCTTGGAGATTACCCATCCAAATAGTGACCAGATGAGACCCAGTTTTGGGGGAGATTTAATGAGACCATAGATAAGAGGTGGTCAAACTTCCTTCTAGCTACAGACATAAATCTTGACACGACCAGCGGCTACAGGAGACAATACTTTCAATCAATACATATTTCAGAGTCCTGAGCCACACACAGGTCTCCAGTTCGAAAAATAATTTGTTATTAAATGCCTTTATTCAGGAGCTGCATCTTAACTTCCTGGTCTCTGCATGTGGTCTTTAGCCACCCCTTGCTCACCTGTTAGATGGTTAACTAATAGCCCTGAATTGTTTGGTGACATGGAAGAGCTCATCAGATTAAAAGTCTGCAGATGTAAGTACATTTAAGGAAATGGGACCAGTTATTCCCTGTCTGTCCCTTGGCTGCAGGTTCAGTTTGTCTGCCTGTCATTGCTTTGTTTAATATTTCATTAAATAGTAGGCAATGAACCATCTGTTTGGCAAGTTGCTAAATTATTGCCAGTTGATGAGTGGAGTTAAGAGATTACTTTCAAATTAGCACCATCTCCTGAAAGGATTGTCAAAAGTCCTTGGAAATCAAGTTTGCCAAGAGCTGGCCTGGCACCAGAGCTGTCCATTTAAAAAAAAAAATCGTATTTCCAGTGTGGCCAGAACACCTGACTGCATCCCTTGCTTTCAACACGAGGGGAATAAATTCACGGTGAAAAAAAATCCTCCTCCCACTTGATGGGCAAAGGTACAATTGATTCTCTCGGGAGCATGATCCAGTCCTTTTTTAGGGGACTTATCGTAGCAGCTATATGAAGGCCCTACTCCTATAAACCTTGCTTCTTTTAGGGCTTGATTCTCCACCGCCTTGCTGCTGCAGAGTTATCGACGCTGGTGTGATGTCCGTGTAAGGCATAACCATCTGCAGTGGCTGAACATTGTGCTTTGGGCTCATTCTGCACCTGCTGTACAGCAGCATCGGTGACTAGGGCGGGCTGGGTCCTGACCATCGTGACCACCAAAGGCAATTAGGATCTTCCGTGGCTCCCTTCTCTGTAAGACGAGGATGGTGGCGTAGTGGCCGGGCAGGACGTGGCGAGAGCTCACAGTGGCTCTGACCAGCCAAACGCGGCCAGGCAGGAGTGTGCACCGACAATCACACCTTTGGCATGGGTGCATGACGGTGCGTGTGCACACGTGTGAGCCAGCGTGATCTGTCGGCAGGGTGGGGCCAGTGCCCTGATGATCACTCCCTCCCCTGTTGTTCCCCAGGTCAGTGCAGGGAGCATCTGGGCGGGCCCTGCCTGCAGCCTTGCCTCCCTAGCGGGGGCCCTGCGGTGTTTGCCAAGGGAGCCCTGTGCAGCCCTGCAGCCTGGAACCCGCGGCTCATTAGGACCCAGCGAGACGCGTCCCTCCCCAGTACACGCCGGGCACTAGGACCGCGCGGAAGGCCGCGCGGCGGACCGGAAGTCCTGCCCGCGCCGATGGAGGCCGAGCCGCCGCCGCGCGCCAGCCGCCTGCTCAGGTTGGAGGGGGCACCGGGCTCCGGTGGTCTTAAAGGGGCCGCGTCCTCTGTCCCTGCAGCCTTTCCTTCCCACGTGCTCGGCGGGGAGGATCCACGGGCTGCTTGGAGCTGGGCGGGGTCTCCCAGCACGCAGGGATTACCCCCCCCCCGCTGGTGTGTCCTGCACCATCGTGGTGGCAGCCCGAGTCGTGCACTGCCAGGGGGGCAGTGCCCGGGGCACGGTGTCACGCGCCTGCGTCGTGTCCTGGGCGTGCAGTCTGAGCACTGTGCTGGTGCCCCCATCACAGGGGCGTGAGTGCCACGTGCCCGCCTGGCTTGTGAGCGGCTGTGTGGGGGTGCCCCACGGTGCTGGCGGGTACCAGTGTTAGGCACCTGCCTGTGTCATGGGCATGGGGCGTTGTAGCCCGAGCCATGCCTTGTGGTGTGTTGTGCCACGTGCTGTGATGCCTGCAGGGTACTAGTGTCGCACACCTGCCTGTGTCATGGGCATGGGGCGTTGTCGCAGCCTGAGCCATGCACTTCTAGATGCGTGGTAGTGCCTCATGTTATGCCCGGTGGTGCTGCAGAGTACTGTGTCCTGGGCCAAGCCCTGTGGTAGTGCCCTTCTGAGTGCACTAGGCTGCCATGTGCCAGGCGCCGTTGTACTGCACCACGCTCCCCGCTGGTGCATGCTACCAGGGCACCCTGGTAACAGGCCACATCACCTGCCGCTACCAGGGCACCGATGTCACACAGCCGGTCGTGCATGTGCCCAGGGTGCAGGGGGAGGTCTGGTTTGCTTGTCAAGCAAAGGCACGCTGCTGCCTCCCAGCGCAGGGTCTCCTCTGTATTCAGAGAACAGGCAGTTTTCCCCACTAGCCTTGTCCGGAGGAAGCACTTCTGTGGGCTGCAGCGAAGGTCAGTCTGACCAGCCAGTCAGCCCTTGGCCATTGCCGAGCAAGATAGGCAGGGAGCCAGCTGCGAGGGGATGCTGCGATGCTAACGCTTCATTGTCTTCAGCCCAGCAGAGTTGTGGGCAGCACGAATCCGTGACCGCAGAGTTCCCCAGCGGTCGCATGGCCAGAAGGATTTCGTTCCCGATGGCTCGGAAGAGCAGGCGGAGCGGCTGCGCCGATGCCGAGAGGAGCACTGGCAGCTCCTGGCCGAGGAGCGTGTGGAGCGGCTGTAAGTATCTCTTGCTGGTTTTAGTAGCTTGGTGCTCCAGCTGACCCTCCTGGGTCCTGGGCTGGAGACTGACAGCCCTGAGGGGCTCATCATGGTGTGAAGTTCCTCTCCTGAGATCTCTTACAGATCTTAATCTGGAGACGTGGCATTTACCACCTTGGAGTTATGACTGTCTTCATGTTTTACAGATGGGGAAATTGAGGCACACGGGGTGGCAGCTTTTGTGCCCCCAGATCAAACCCATGGCAGAATCTATGAGTTCTGCCTCCAAGACTTTGTCTGTACTTAGCTTTCTCCGCTGCGGCAAATTCAGACACCGGCTGCCACTGCAAAGCTGCTGGCATGCATGCCTACCCATGCACTTCTGGCAGCTCCCCGTGGCTGCACTGAGCAGCTGTGGTGTTGGCAGAGGTCAGAGTTTGCTCTGGGGCACTGATGAAGGGGCCACGGTGGGCAGCACAGGGCACAGAAATGTCTGCACAGACCTTCTGCCAGCAGTTGGAGGGCAGCAGAAGTCTTCTTCAGAACCCGCCAAGGTGTAGCGGCCTTAAGCCCAGTTTATGGAAATGGAAGTCTCCTCCCTTGCTTGCTCTGGGGGCCTTAAGGCTAAGGGCAAGCAAAACTCGGGGGCATCCGAATCCCAAGCCCGCAGGCTTGGGACTGCAAGTAGGATGCCACCCAAAGGGTATGGAGACATCTGAAACCCCAGCTGTGAGTGGAGGATGTTTGCCAGTAGTAGAGCCACTTATGGTTCTGGACTCTTGGATTTGGAAGTAGTTTTGGCTAATTTGGCCTTGGGTACTAACTTAAAAAAAAAAGTCTTCCCTCAGCAAACATGACTAAGTCCGGCAGTGAAAGGGACTGTTCTGCTGCAGAGAAGTTTTGGGGGTGGATGCACTCCCCATTTATCCAGCAGAACTTTTTCATGTACCCTAGGTTCTGTGTCATTTGCCTCGACCACTGACAGGCATTTCCATTTGGGTCTGCACTCTGGTTAAGTTGTCCGCTGTTCCCGTCTCACAGTTCATTGCACAGTTGTGAAGTGCCCCTGATAAATGCATGTGCTTTACATTGTATGTTACAGACAGCACTGGGGGGATAGCAACAAGAGCTGCAGGACATTTCTATATGTTATACTAGTGGGGGGCAGTCCTTTTGGCAGGTGTGCCACAAATTAGCCTTACACCCTCCCCAAGTGCTACTCTGATCCCCTTCCCCTACCCGATCTGCTGCTCTGCTTTGTGCTCCCAACCCTCTGCTACCTGCTTTATCTACTGCTTTCTGCTTCTTCCCTGTGCTCCCGGCTCAATTTGTTGCTCTGCTTTCTGCTCCCTTCCGTATCTGCTGCTGTGCTGCCTGTTGCTCCCCCAGTCTGCCACGTGATGCTCTTAGAGGCTGGCTGTGCCATATGTGGTACCCACGCAGCAGGTTGGCCACCCTTGTGTTACACTGTGAGTCCGGCTGGGTAGCTTTTCTTCATCAGGCTCTTACAATCAGGGAGCAGTATGGGGAGTTTGCAGCCTCCTACACAGCTGCCTTCCCATCTCTTGCTAGGGAGCAGGGTGTCCCAAAATGTTATATTAGGAATGATGTCTGTTGTGCTATTATGTCTTAACCTTCTCAGGGGAAGTTTGGTAAAAGCTGAATGGAAGCCAAATGAAGGCCTTGTGGAACTGAAATCCCCGGCAGTAAGTAATGTCATTGCAATTGGTTGATGCTGTTGCCTTCTACTGACAACAGCAGCCTGTTTTGTTTTTTTTTTCTCTCTCTCTCTCTCTCCTTTTAAATTTCCTTCTCAATATGGGAAGGAGCCTGCATGGGGAAAAGAGGTAACAAAAACACATCATGGATTTGTCTTTCTGTTCGCAGGGGAAGTTCTGGCACACGATGGGGTTCACAGATCATGGCAAACAGTGCCTGCTACCAGAGGAAGCCCTCTATCTACTAGAGTGTGTGAGTAGGATGCCCAGGCATGGGACCAGTGAGCTCTGTCTGAATAACACTGTTGCAGGAGTGATAGTAGCTGGGCAGTGAAATGGATCCTTTATCTTTCCCACTGGCTCCTAAACCTCCGCTCATCTAGCACACTGTGTGAGCCAGTTCCTATTCTGCCCGTTACTCATCTAAGTGGTATGTAAGTATTTAAGTACACTACTATTCCACCATGCTTGAGTCACTTAACAAATATTATTTTAATTCATCTTAACTTTAATTATGCCAAGACACCAAAGTGAACAAAGAGAAGGATGAGGTCTCCTCCACCCTTTGTGCTAACCTTTCTTCAGAGGCTCAAGTAGGGTGGAGTAGGATTTTGTTCAGATGCCTCAGTACCAGTTGCATGGCTGCTTGGTGGAATAAGATCAGGCCCTATGCACTTTGGGACCTCGTCTGAAACCCTCTGTATGTTTGTTGGTCATTTGCACTCTCTTACCAACCAATCCTTTGAGGAAGGTTCAGTTCAAGGCACCATCTATCTGCGTGTGGAGAAAGGTAATTAGCAACGTTAGTGTGAAAGCAGGCAGAAGGCAGGGCATGGTGGCACCTGAGAAACTAACTAGTTGTATGTCATTGGTGAGACAGCACATTGGCTTTAGATCACTGGTTCAAAGAGGGACTCTGGTCCTAGTGCTTTCCAGCTGTTCCCTTCTTTTCAGTGCCCAACAAAACATCTGTCATCACTACGGGTCTCACTCTTGTTTCAGGCAAGTACAGGATAACTGCATGGTGATCCCAGTGGAGGCATGGTTCACTTTCTGTGATTTAGGAGTGTAAGTCTTGCCACTGAAAAGTGATTTCAGCTCAATAGTGATCCAAATCTAAAGGCCAGCTTGTTTTGTCTTAGCAAACTTTGCTGGATTTGTGGCAGGAGACAGTGTCATTTGAACCTTGAATTCAGGGTTTTTTCTCTTCCAGCGGAGGTTTGCTAGGCATCAGGTCATAAGTGGCTTGACTTGAAAACAAATTTGGGCACAGAATAACAAGGGTAAGAGAATGAAAGAGCCTGGAAGAAAAGATTAGAAGCTTGGCTTGAAACCCGTGGCTGAGCAGGCCCCAGCATTAGAGAGGGACTGAACGGGAGGGAAGCTGAGTGCCTTCTGAGTCATACACCCACAGGGTGCTAGGATCAGCTGTTGAGACCAGAAGGAGGGACGAGGTGTGAATCTGTAGAACTGGTTTCCTGCAGTTCCTAATCCCCAGGCTTTTGTTTTCCAGGGCTCTATTCAGCTCTTTTACAGAGACCTGCCCTTGTCCATTCAGGAAGCCTATGAGACCCTGCTGTCCCAGAGTACTGTGAGCCTGCTGCAGTACCAGGTGTGCCGCATGGATCTGACTCCACCTGAGACTGGTGTGAGGGGAAGGGTGGGGGGTAGGAGCACAGCCAACACCTGCACACAGCTCCCATACACCCGCTTTCAAATGGAGGGGCTCCTGTCTTCCTCTTCATTGTCCCCTTGCTCTCATTCTTTGCCTTGGATCTTTCCTGTGATCATACAGCGCTTTACTCTGTGCACAGAGAAGCAGAAGCTAGACTTCATTAACAGGATCACGGTTACTCCTGTGCTGTGCTTCTCCTGCCGAAGAGGCGTGAGATGCAGATACAGTCACTGGGGCACAGTGTGCTACAGGCACAAAAGGCAAAGCAAGGCAAAAGGCAGTAGCAGAAGCAAAGAAGGAACCATGCAGCTCCCCAGAGAGCAGCAGAATGGAAGTGACAAGACTGGCATCTGTTTTTGCTTCTGCTGCTGGTTCCTTCCTGTTGCTAGGCTCACTAGGTGCAGTGGCAACACATAGGTTCTCCTGTCATTTCTGAAACATGGGGTGTCACAGGCAAACCCATGACTTCCATGCTCACCCACTAGATTTTTCCTTCCTGAGCATTCAAGTTTGCAGTAGAGACAACCTGTATAAATCCCCTTCCCTTCCCTTTGCAGGCTCAGGTGTGGTGAACTTTCCATCACCCTGTCACCAGGGGGCAAGAGGCATTTCATGGGCATTCATGCCAGTCAGTTTCTGCATGGGGATGAGCACTTAGTGAGACCTACAGGCTTAGCATTAGCTAGGCCATGCAGTCCAACACAGGCTTTTTAAAATGGTCTTTTTCAAACCAAGCAAGCCACATTCTTTGTTCCTTAATGCAGTGGGGACTGGAAAACAATGCACTGGAAGTGACCACGGACTGGCAAACTGTGGACCAGCATACTGCAGACTGGAAGTGACCGGCATACTGCAGACCAGCAGCCAACCCTTTTTTATACTGCGGACTGGTTGGTTGCCAGTCCGCAGTATGCCAGTCACTTCCAGACTTCTGGTCTGGCAGCCAGCCCTCTTATGGGCTGGCAGCCAACCCTTCACGGCCCAGTACCGGACTGTGGCCTGGGGGTTGGGAACCTCTGCCTTAATGAACTGGCTGTTGTTTTAACATTCCTGCTCTCCTTTGAAGGTGTTCAGCCACTTGAAGAGACTGGGTTACATTGTGCTGAGATTTCACCCCAGGTAACCAGTTTGTTCTTTCCATTATGCTGTTCCCCTGCTTTCTCTCAGCAGGTCCCTAGTTTGGGCTTTGCTACTCATTTGCTTCATGACCTTGGACAAGTTACTTAATCTCTCTCTGGGATTCTTGATCTTTGTCTTGTCTAATAGGACATTAGTGGTGGGGGGCATGGGCTCTCTCTTAACTTTGTGTATGCAATGCCTAGCCAAGGGGACCCTGATCTGAGTTGGGATCTCTAAGCACAAGTAATCATGGCAACAATGGTATTATGAGACGGCATTTACTAGGACCTGCAGTACTTGGATCATGAACTCCTTGGGGACTTGTTTTGTTGTGTTCATGCAGCGTGGGGCACAGTGGGGTCCTGGTCCATGACCAGGGATCTGGTCTTACTGCATTGCAAACAACAATAGTAATGAAGATCTGCCTGCACTCTCCCCTGCCAGGTTCAATCAAGGTCCTCCATGATCCTTCAGCTTCAACTCTTTCCCCTTTAGCCCTAAATCCTTCTAAGTTTTTTCCCTGTTTGAGCCTCCAGACCCTCTGGGCCAGCAGGCTGCAGGGATGTGTAAGTAAAGTGGCCTCTAATGGTGCCTTGCATTTTAGTCCTGGGAAGGTTAGCCAGAAATGACACTGCAGACTCTTACTGTTCAGCTCCTGTCATGACTGACATGAACTGGGTGCATGAATTAAAGGGAGAGGGCAAGCAACTGCAAGCAAAGGGCTGCTGATTTTGCCTTGCTCTTGCCTACTGTTTCCAGCCCCAGGAAGAGGTTTTGATTGCTTAGTTTTGCTGCGTGGCTGAGCTGGAAGGATTTTCTAACACCCTTCCTTCTCCCCCACACACATTCACACTTTGTTTCTCTGCCTGTCTCCTTGCAGCGTGGTCCCATCCTGGTATGAGAGGCAGCTGAACCTTGACAGTCACTGCAAGAGCTCTGCGAAACACCATCGCAAAAGGAGGAGAAGCTCTAGCCCTCGGTAAGGGAGATGGCCCCCAGTGGCTTGCCTTACAGACAGACCATTTTTCACACTTTGGTCCATGCTAAACTTGTTCGTAGCCCATTGCTTCTAAGGGCAGGAAACAGGCATAGCCCGCAGCCTCTGCAAGGTGCTGAGCATTGGTCATCGAGCCAACCATCATGCATGGGGGAACAGCTGTCAGGTGTCCAGAGGGCCAGTCAGTTATCTGGAACAAAACTGAGTTCTGGCTCAGTTCACAACCCATCATTTACAGTATAGTAATATCCATTCATCCTTTTTGCATTGCATGCTCTCTTTCTGTCTTTCACTCTCTTCCCCCCACCACCGTCCTATCTTTTCCTCCAGTGTATCCCAGGCCCTGACTCATCTGTCTCCTACATAGCTGTATTGGGACAACATTTCCTGCTCCTTCCTCCCCAGGTGAAGCAGTGAGGTGTCGGTTCTGCCCAGGCTTTGCTGGGTTCTTAGCAGACCCTTTGCAAAAATTGTCCCTCACCACCTTGCACTCTTCACTGGGGGTAGATTATCCCTGAGCCCTGGGTGCTGATACTAACATAAAGGAAGATCTCTGCAATCCCTGAATGCAACGAAGCACTATATGAGAAGGAAATTGGTGCTGTGTCAGATGTGGGTAAGCTGTTCATAATAAAGACTAGGTTTTCTGTTTTATGCTTGTACAACTCCTAGCACAATAAGCCCTGGCCCATCTATGAGGTCCTTGGGCGCAACTTGAGCACAAATAATAAAATACATTATTATTATTATTACTATTATTATCATTATTATTATTATAATTAATTAATTAATTAAATAATAATAATAATAATAATAATAACAGAGCTTCCAGCAGGTGGCAGCACTGTCTCAGAAATGGATGATGACAGACAGGCCAGCTCAGGGCACTCGGCCTGAGCAAAGCGGCTAGTATTCACTTCGGATTCGGATTTGGCCGATTCAGGGGACAGTGATCTGATTTGTTGAGTTGAATCACTCCTGGATCTATTCAGCCAAATCTCTGGATCAGCCAGGCCAGGCCCATCTCCCACAGCCCAGCAATGGCTGCCCTCCCCAGCTCTCAGCACTTGTTAAAAAAAAAAAAGCCCCCATTCAGCGGGTGCTGCCCCTGCTGTCCCAGCCCCTCTCATGGCTGTCCCACCCACCGTGGTTCTGGCCCTTTAAGAACCCCCCAAACAACCCTCCCCCCCCAGACTCACTGGTCCTGTTCCTGCTGGGCAGGGGACGATCCCCGCTGCCCCACGCCTGGTGGGAGGGCTCTGCACAAGCCCCCCAAGGCTGCTGCAGGAACGGTGAGTCCTGGGGCTTTTCTTGAGTTTTTTTTCCTTAAAGGGCTGGAGCTGGCCCATGTGGGGCATCTGTAGAAGGGCTGGGGAAGTGGGGGGCGTAGGGGGTCACCCCCCACACCTGGCAGCACCTGGTGTGCCCCGGGGCTTCTTTTTTTTTAAACACTGGGAGCTGGGGTGGGTGGGAACAGCTGTAGGGGGGGCTGGGGGAGTGGGGGGGGGCTGGGGGGGCTGGCAGGCGTCCCTCCCATGGTCCCCTCCCCCAGCCCCCTCCTCCTCTGTCCCTAGTACTTAGCGGCTCGGAGTTGGCTGCAGCTCCCTGCGGCAGCCACCGGGGACTGCCCGAATCATCACAGCGCTTCAAAACTTTTCCAAAGATTTGGAGAGCTTTGAATTGATTCAGACCTTTCAGTTGGTCCCCTGATTTGATTCGGAGATTTGGCCACCGGATCTGTCCGAATCTCCTTTGAATCGCATCGCCACCCAAAGCTTTGCACAGCCCTACAGGGCACCCCTATCAGAGAAGACACCCCAAATATGTCAATGCCCTGTGGATTATGGTGAAGTTTAAGAAAGATGCAGGAGGCAAAATGCACATTTTTGTAGTAGGTTCACACTTCTAGGCACCCAAGGTCAGATCATTTGGAAATGACAAATGACACCAGTTTGGTACTTTCAGTTTTATTCCCATTGGATTTTCTATCTGTATGTAAACCTACTCCATCCCACTGTGTTTCATTTGTTAGCATCTGCCCAGGGGGGCCCAGGCCTGGAGGAGTGGAGGTGTGGGTGGGTCCTACAGGGCAGGACAGTGGGGCAATGAAAATTTTGGTTGGGAACCAAAGCTGGAATAGGTTTAGGGCCTCAGCGGAGCATTGACAGAGCTGTGTGGCATGTTTAGCACTGTGTTTGCTACTCCTGTTTGACTTTGGCCAGCATTTTGGAAGTGCCAAAGTGCAACAGAGTACTTCAGAGCAGGAAATATCTTACTATAGCGCAGAAGATACACAACTGCTTGCGTGGGCTACTGATACCATAGGACATTTATACACATAACTTTTCATGCTGTGACGCACTGGAGATCTGATGCGGAGCTGACGCGATTACTTGAGTCTGCTCCCCATGAGAACTGATGTGCACTGTGCTGCATTGCATGCAGTTGTATAAGCAGTGAAATGTATGTCAGTGCACAGAAAATGCTGGTGGTGCACTTTGAAATAAGACACCTTTGATGTGTTTTAGTTAAAAAGAGTGCTGCCACTCTTTTCTCAGTGCCGATATGTATTTCACTGTTTATACAAATGCACGCGCTGCAGTGCCAGGCATCTTTAAAAGTGCCTGGTGCTGTAACACAAGCATGTGTACTAAATGCTCATTAGTTTTTTTTCTCTTGCTCATCAGACCCAACTTTGTTTCCATTATCTGTAGAGAGGGCAAGATTTGAGTAAGGGCTTTGTGGGAGCAAAATTCTGACTATGAGCGGTCCCTTCCACACTGCCCCACTCCTATTCTTGTTTTTAGGGTGCTAGACAAGAAGCAAAAAGCATTGGGAGATCCTCTGGAAGCTGAAGAGACCCTGGAAAAGGCCAGTGAGGGCCAGAGAGAGCCCAGCCACCAAGCCTCTGATGAGAGCTGTTTGTCAGGGAAGTCCAAAGAGTCAGATACGGGCATTGAAACGGGGTATTCAGCCCAAGTCCCTGCTGAAATCTCACAACACAGTGCATCTCCCAGCCAGTGCCAGGATAAGGCTGGAGACTCAAGTGAGGCTGCTGAGGAGAGCTATGATGGTGCCCTTTCATCCCGCTGGGACTTCTCCAGCATCATCTTCCCCAACATGGCATCTGACCATCCATGCACCCTCCTGCCCCAGCCTGACAAGAGGCTTCTCCCAGAGAATGTGGCAGTCCAGGAAGTGGATGCCACCCGTTGGCGTCAGCTGATCAACCAGAAGCATGAGAAGCTGTCGCAGAAAGAACGGGAGCAGCGGGAAAGGGAGAGCCGGTACAAAAATAGCATCAATGCAGACAAGGAGGTGAGGCGTTGCTCCAACTGGCAGGAGTACAAGTTGCTCCTGAAGCAGAAGAGGCAGCAGAGGGCAAGGAGACGGCCATCGCATCTGTGGGATCAGGCAGTCACCCCGCTGGTGAAGCCGGATGAAGTTGCCTCATCAGGTACCCGATTTAGGAGAAAGCAACTAAATGCCTAATAGAGATAGTGGGGGGAAGGTTGAGCATTGGCCAGGAGGTGGCAGTAATGGCATGGAGTGGAGAGAAGGGAAAGCTCTCCTGAACACCTGGCTTAGCTGTGAACAGGAAGAGTTTCCTGAGTGGTGAAAGCCCCATTGTGTGGATCTGGATGAACCAAGCACCAAAGTAGCCCATACAGGCGAGAGGTGATGGTGGATGGGTTTTGCCATTTCTCCTTCTGTGACCCATGGAGGTGCTCTTGTCTCTAGCAGTGAGGGGAAAGGAGTTGGGCTATCCTTGCCAATGCTGAAACAGCAGCAAGTTAAGGGGAGTAGATGTGGGAGTAAAAGCCTCTGAAGTATCAAGAAGAGGTCCTGGAGATACCGACAGGGATGCTGGAGGCAGGTGGTTCCTGGCTTGGACTGAGCTAGGAGGAAGCATAGAGAAGTCCTTGCAGACAGAACTGAACAATCTGATCTTTTCCTGTTCATTCTCCCTCAGCTGCTGTCCTCCAACAGATCAGTGTGCTACAGCCCTCCCACATCCTGGATGGAGCCTCCGGGTTAGTATCAATCCTGACAGCTAAGAGATTCTAGCACCCGCAGGTCTGACTGAACATAATGTCTTGTCTTTCCTTGTGGGGTCTGAAAGATGTTCTCCACAGTGGCTTGGGAGCTGTCTAGTGTACCAGATGCCTCATGAAGGGCTGGTAATTAGCTGAAACTGCATGTCTGCTGCAGAGTGCAGCAACACAGCACATATGCTCCAGGCTGATTATCACTCGGTTGTGTTAGCTCTTGTTACAATGCTTGGGCAAAGTCCACTGTGCTGTAGCCAACCCTTCACATCTTGAATTCCACTCTGCATGGACTCCTGTGAGCCTTGTCCAGAGGTCTAGTTGCCTGTATTTACCTAAAGCTGAGTGCTTCATTAGGGTGTGTCGTGTCCCTGCAATGATGCTTCCCACCCAGCTGCAGCAGTTGATTAAGATTTAAAAATCTAATCCCCAGGACTTCCAGCTGCAGTCCTGTCTCGGAGAGGCTGTCTGGGGCTTTTGCATGGGACCATAGGGCAAAGCAGGGTTTTTCACCAACATCTTTCCCCAGTGGGGTGATGCAGGCAGGTGTCCCAGCAGCATAATCAGTATATAAGTCTCTGCTGCTTTGGATGCCTACAACAAAGGCAACAGAAAGAGAGCAAGGTATGAGCTGGCCCATTGCAGACCAGGTCTAGCATCAGGAAAGATGGGAAGCTTTGCAGACCCCACAAGTGGCTGTTTTGCAGAAGGAAGATTCTGAATGGCTCTGGAGAACTAAGGGGGTGAAGCTAGACAGACTTTTGAGGCCTTTTTCTCTTTGCTTCCATGCGTGGTGCAGACTCCTGCAGTGTGTCATTTGGTTCCTGCTTATCCAATCCTCTACAGGCTGCAGGAGGACACCAAGGATATGAAGATAGACTTTGATGTGTACCAGGCAGATGCTGTTGCCACCTTTAAGAAGAATGACCCTGGGAAGCCCTATGCCAGGATGTGCGTTCGGAGGTATGGGCTCTTGTGAACAAATACAACTATGTGCCTGAATTTAAAGTACAAGAAAGAACTGGCTGATGCTGTGGCAGGCTCAGGATACTGTCCTAGGCCCTGGGTCAGCCATGAGCTCAGTGCAGCAGATCCCTCAGTCTGTATAGAGCCTGTTGGACTTTTGTAAGGCTCCATATAGGGCCAGGGGTGTCTTGCCCAGAGCTCATTGCAGGCTTGGGGCAACAGGGTTAAGTTCTGATTCTGCTGTGCTAGCTGCAGATTTGCTTCAGGACAGTAGTTGCCAGCACTGCCTCTAGCACTAGAATATGACACTCAGTTGCTTAGGTGGTGCATAGTTCAGTTCCTATGGCCTCTGATGCATGTTACAATTCAAGACGTGGTAACAGGTTAATCTCACCTTTAATTAGTAACCCAGCCATACATGCAAGTCAGTTTTAAGGTGTTATAACAGAGGAAATGAGCCGCAAAGCTATTCTATGTACAATGTGGAATAACTTTGTCTTGTTTGTATCCTGCCTTAAATTGAATGTTGCCACCCATGCCGAGGACCTGTCAAAACACCATGTGCCACCCAGCTGGATGGCATACATGGTTTTATAGCTCCTGCCTTACAGAAACCCTGGCCTCGGGCTGCAGCAGCCCAGCGCTGGGCTGCCTGCTCACTAGGATTTGTTAAACCCTGTGGGTCATCTAGCTGGATGGCATGCATGGTTTTATAGCTTCTGGCACATGGGGATCCTGGCACCCAGCTCCCTCTGCACTGGGAGCTATAAAACTGCACGTGCTGCCAAGCTGAGCAGGACATGTATTTCTACTCATTCCCAGTACGCAGGGACCCCTGGATTGGGCTTTAGCAGCCTAATTCTGGAGTCCCTGTGCCCCCCAGCTGGGGTTTTGACAATCAACTGAATGTTGGCTGGGGCTGGGGACCAGTTTGGTTCCCAGCCCCCAGTCAGCTTATTGTAGACATCTTAGTTTAATTTTGCTGGTGCAGGGGGAGCCCAGTGTCATTATCCTGGACTTCCCCTCCACCAGCAAGTAAGATGTGATTGAAATCTAATCCCCAATCCAAAAATTGCACATCCTGCCAGGCATGTGTATGACAGGGCAGGAGATGTGATTGTTAGGATCACAGATTAGATCTCATCGCTTAAAGTGAATCCCGGTCAGGGGCCCATATCTCTTAACACTGACACTTTTTACCCTGTTGTTAATTTCAACCTGGAAATTAACAACAGTTAACTTGCCTGCACCTGTGATTTTGTTAATCACAGGTGCAGGCAAGGAACCAGTGCAGCTGGTCCAGTACTCAAGCACTTATGAGTTAACATTGCAATCCTTGCTGTGAGAACTCGTACAGTGCTATTGAAGAACAGATAGACTCTGTAGACAACCATAAGGGGGAAAAATGCTAGCCAGATTTTGAGCCTGCCAGTCTGGATATCTGTCCCACACAATGGCAATCAAATTTTATTCATCTGGTCATTTGGCAAGAGCCCATGAGCGGCAATTAATTGGCAGAGCATGGAGCAACCTGCAGCTACACTTATCTTCAGCATGGGGGAGTAGTTCTTGTATGCCCTGGTGATCTGCCTACTTAGATTCAGAGAGGTTCAGTGTTAGGCTTTAAAAGTTAGAAAAAGACTTCATGACCATCTTCTCTTGAGGATGCCTTGGTAGATGTGAGGGCCACCTTAGTGCTAGGATTGATGTGCCTTTGCTGATCTCTGAGCCTCAGAAGTTCCCCATGAAGTCTTCCATTTCTACACTTTGAAAGACAGTATTTCTTCCCTTCCCTTTCCAGGTTTGATGAGCAGATCCCATCCTTGCGAGCAGTGAAGCAGCTGGCCTACCAGAGCCAGGATGTCCCTGTGGTCTTTGCCTTGGTGGACAATGGAGATGTTACTTTTTACTCATTCAAGGAATTCAAGCTCCCCGTTGATGTTTATCTCTGAAGCTGCAATCTCTTGGAGAAGTGGCTTTTGGCAAAAGGAGGAACTACTCAGGATCTGATCCCTTGATTCATGGAATGTTATACCGGTGAACGACGTGGGGTGGGATGTGGTGAGTGGTAACCACTCGCAGGTGCCACCGGCAGCATTGGCTGTGCTTCTGTCAGGGGTGCACTGCTAATCTCAGCGGGTGCACATGCACCCATGTGCACTCCCTACATGTAGCCAATGGTTATACCACACAGAATCTCTGATAACCAAATTAACTTGCAGAATGAGGAGATACTTAACCCATTGCTCCAGACTTCAGCCACCCAGGGGCTGACTCATTCATAAACGCCAAATATAATTCAAACGGCCAAGCGCCATCTCTGTACAGCTTAGCTGTACAGCGTTTCCTGTTGGGAGCACACACTGCTTTGTTCTTTAAGCCACTGGTCTTCCTGTTCTGCCCATGCCAGGGACCACTTCCTCTTGTGTCCCCCAGATGTTTTGCTGTTCCCATGGACCATTAGAACAAGCTTCACTAATGACCCACATCATACTTCGAGAGCCACTGACTTAGGCCAGTGTGTGAAAGCAACCAGGCTGAATAGTTTGAATATCATTCGTGGCCGTCAGTCAGACTCAGCATAAGTTAATGAGGTCAGTACTGGACTAGCAAGACTGTCACTCAGCTGCGTAGACGTCCATCAGATAAAATCCTTAGTTGTCATTTGGTGTAAAAAGAACTAAGTCACTGCAATACACCTCTGCCACAGAGGTAATGAATCCAACTTTGCTGTAGCATACATATAATGGCAGGAGACTGCAGTCCTGTGCCAGTCAGTACCAGGGATCTCAACCCTGCAGAGACAAGGGAAGCATTTTGTGAACTAAAGGTATCATAAAAAGCCCTAAGGCACTTTGGCGGGATGTCCTAGTGTTGTACTGTAATGTTTGCATTAAGATGGGTCATTGCAACACGGTATCATCCCATGTCAAAGCTACAGCATGAACATCAGCAACTGATGTCAACACATCTAACAACCGTGGTAGCGTGGCCCTCTGTTTCCATTTGATGTCATCTTTCCTAAATGCAGGTGCATGTTTCTCTCTCGAGCAAGATGAGCTCTTGTAAGACTCACAAATCCTTCATAAGCCATGTAGTTCTCTGGCTTCTGCATTCCAGGCTGAGAACCACTCTTCCATATCTTTGAATTAATCCCAGGCCTCATCACGGGGATCAGGACTCTCTACCTGGATATTTGGGTGCCAAACGTGCTTTAACCTCTATGCAGAAATGCCAGCGTGACTAGTGCCAGAAAATCCTGCTTTGTGGATAAAAGGACTTGGCGCTGTTGGGCTCAGGGTGCAGCTTTCTTCAAAAAGTGTTACAGGAAATATTTTAGATGCATTTTATTTGATAACTCCTATTTGGATGATTTGTTGTTATTTTTGCTGGAGGAGATTTAAAGGCTAAAGTATTAAAAGAGCCTTGTCCAACTATGCAAGCTTCTGAGCGTGGTTATTTCTTTGTCCTTTGAAGGAAAATTGTCAGCAGTGCCTTGTCCTCTGAGACTGCCGCATGAGGAACCGCGCTGTTACTGAACACAGGCAGAGAGTTGCTATGAGTCTGTGTCTGGTGATTGGCCTGCTGATGCTGTCTACAGCTGGGAAGTTGTCAGCACGGCACATCTTCCTTGTGTGGTGTCTTGGATACCACACCAAAAGGTTAGGGTGTCTTGCCCTCATTGGTTTATGTGGCTCTGTGCTTGTCAGATCATCAGCCAACGGTCTGGGCTGCTATATAGATACCTTAACATACCCCTTTGTAACTGCTGGAAAGGAATATGTTGTTTTCTCTGCCTTCTGCCTGCCAGACTACTGAAAGGCCTGACTTGGTGGTGGCTCCATTCTGTTAACTCAGCACTTTTCTTGTACATCTCAGGCAGTGTGGGGAGAGCTGAGAACAGGCAGAGCAAGAAGAGCTACAATCAGATCCACAGGGCTTGAGTTTATCCTTAAGTTAAGTGGACTCAATTCCCGGTGACTTCAGTCAGCACTGCGTATTCCTACACAGTAGTAGGATTATATCCGTGGACTCTACAGGAGATTACTGGATGAGTTTTGCTGGGGAGGAGACTCCCTGATTCAGCACAAATCAACTGCAGTTTAATAACCACTGTGGAGAGGATTGAGGAACAGCAGGACCGTGGCTCAGCAGTGGAACTTCTGCTGCCTGTCCCAAATGGGAGCATGATGCTGACTGATGGTAAGCTTCCCATTTAGCCTGTGTCATGGGACAACTGGATTTTGCAACAGGGTGGCAGCAGGGAGCTGGCAAGAGGCATCTTAATTAAAATTTCTGTTTTGACCTGTACTGCTGAAAAGTTGCCTCTGCCAGGAGCCTGTGCAAGGGGCTGTTACAGGGTTGCAACCTTTTCTTATGCTGCCAAGGTGTGACAGGACATCAAATGGCATTTTGCAGCAAAATGACCCACTGGCACATTCTTTCCGGGCATGTTTGTATCTCCTGGTGCTGGAGCACATGCTGTCTCCCCAGCACCATTGAGAGGCAGCCAGGCAAACCAGGGATGGTTGCAATTCAGCTCCCAGCTGTAGGAGTTCCAGTTGTGCTAGACCATAGTTATGGTAAGCTATAGTAAGCAATGGTGCCGAAAAGCAGTATGGGAAAAACCTGACCACTGGAGAAAGAAAAAAAAATAAACGTGCACTAATGAACAAAAAGACATTGAAGGGAGTGTGAAAACAGTAGCTACAAACATAAAAGTTGGAACTTAACTAATGAGAATGGAAGTGTGTGAACTTGGCAAACAAAACGTCTTGACAGGTGAGTGGGCACAAGATGGTGAGGGTGGGGGAGTGGCACGCACATGTAAATACAGGAGCTGGGAGACCAGTTCCATGCAGAGAAGTTGGGGAATGGGAGTAACGTGGTGTCTCTACTGGTCAAGGACAAGCTTCTCCAAGTTGGGCTAACTTAATCGGACCAACCGGTGTGCTCTCCAACGACCACAAACATTTCTGAACTTTTGTCACCAAACACGTTTCCGAGTTGTGTTTTCTGCAGAATCCGGAAGATGGCTGCTAGCGCTGGCTAGTTTTGTTCAATATCTTCATCAATGATCTGGAAAATGGGATGGAGTGCACCCTCAGCAAGTTTGCAGATGACACCAGGCTCGGCGGAGTAGCAGATACACTGGAGGGTAGGGCTAGGACTTGGAGAGACTTTGATCAATTGGAGGATTGGACAGAGAAAAATCTCATGCGGGTCAATAAGCACAATGCAGAGTCCTGCACTTAGTACAGAAGAATCCCCTGGACCAGGAGCAGGGTGCCCAGTGAGCGGTTTCTGAATCCCACTGTTGCAGGAGCCATAGGAGCTGGGCAGCTTGGGCGGCTTCTGAAGCAGATCCTTGATCTTTCCCACTGGCTCCAAAGCCTCCACTCATCTTGCAGACTCATGCGCCAGCTCCTATCCCACCTATTACATGCTTAAGTGTCAGGCAAGCATTTAAGTAGACTGCTGTTCCACCTTGCTTGAGTCACTTAAGATAAAGGTATGTTACAAAAGTAATAGGAAGACTAAGACACGGAAAGGAGTGAGAAGGAGGTCTCCACCTTTTGGGTGCATGTCCATTTAAAAGGGTGGAGCAGGATTCTGTTCAGATGCCTCAGCACCATGTAAATGGCTGCTTTGTGGAGTAAGATCAGGCCCGGTGTGCTTTGGCACCCCGTCCGAAACCAGCCGTGTGGTCATTTCGACCCGCTGAACCACCCATCCTTCGGAAAAGGTCCAGTTCTAGAGATGCCATCTCCCTCTGTAGGTGACCAGCAGTGTTAGTTAGCACCCTGGGAGGGACTGGGTACAGTGGACAAGTTAAATATGAGCCCATTTGTGACAAGGAAGGCTAATGGCATCCTGGGCTGCATGGAGAGAAGCGATGGTTCCCTTCCGTCCTCCGAGGGGAGACAGGCTGGACAGGTGGGGATGCCCTGGAGTTGGGAGGCAGCCAAGCCCCTCAGTCCCTTTCTCCTGAGGTGCCTGCATGGGGGTGCTGCCCCCCCCCCCCCCGCACCAGCCAACCTCCCAACCCTGGGGGGGGGGGACCTGCCCCTGCCCCGAGCTCAGGGGGCGCTGGCAGCGCCTCTGCCCCGCGCGGAGGGACACGGCGGAGCCCGGGGCGCGCCGCGTCAGCTGCAGGTGCGCCCAGGTCGCAGGGGGTGGGCGGGGCCTCCACCTCATGAATAATAATGACTATTAACATGTCCGGGTTGAGTCCCGGCGGCCGCGTTACCGGGCGGAGAAACATCTCCCGGCGGGGTCTCACTGGAGGGTGGGAGTGATGCATTATTCATGAGCGGGCAGGGCTGCCCGCGGATTGGCCGGCCGAGGAGGGAGGGGCGCATCAATGAGTCCTAAGCGCGTGGAGTGGGCGCGGCCGCGCGTACCGCCCCTCATTTGCATGTCCGGTGAGCCCCGCCCCACCCGCTCCGCCTCGCCCCCGGAGGTGTCCAGGAAGGAGCGGCGGCGGCGGCAGGAGCGGCGCCGAGGGAGTCGCCGCACGGACTCGCGGCGCCAGGCCTGCTCCAGTCCGGCGAGTGAGTGAGGGAGGGGGGCCGCGGGCTCCAGCTGCCCCGCGCCCGGCGGGAGGGACCGTTGCCTCTGCGCGGGGCTCTTTCCCCTTCTCCCCCACTCCGCCCCGGGCCGGCACTGGCCTCCCCTCAGCTCGGGAGCTCCTCCCACCATGAGCTTGCCGGTCCCCACACCCCCCCCCCAATGAGCTCGAGAGTGTTGTTCATCCCCCTTCCCCCCATGTGGGCTTGGGAGATGCTGGCTGTTACTGTTCCCGTTCCTCTGCGTCTAACTCCCGACCAGTCCGTGTGGCAGGAGCGCGGCCCGGCCCGGCCTGGCGGGGCAGGTGGCCGTGACACTGCTGGCTCCTCTCTGAAACCTATCCTGGCCCTGCCTGGCGCCCCTGAGAGGATCTCCAGGCCCCAGCTGTGAGGGGCAAGGCCAAGCCTCCCCTGGGAGCAGTGCGTGTTTGCCCCGGGGTAGGAGAGCGGCTGGCACCGACTCCTGTTCACATTGCCCACCCGAGAGGCTCCTGCCCAGCGGTCCTCGCTCCGTGACAGACAAAGCAGGAGCATCGCCTGCACGTGCTGTACCCTGGCACTCATGCGCAAGCTCCTGTAGCTGCTCCTCGTCAGCTTCTGGATTTCACCCTTGACCAGAGCCGTGGGTATTACCTGCTTGTGCCCCGTGCTGCGTTCACCCATAGAGCTGTGGGAAGAGATCAGGTGCGGTCATACTGTCCCAGGGATACTGTTTCATCCCGGGGCTGCCTACTTGCGGGGGAGCATTTTGTGTTTCCAAGTGAGCCTCTCCAAAATCTACCCCGCGTTTCCACATTGGGAACGCAGGTGCCTGACATGTCGCCTTCTGCGGGATGAGGATTAATCCTTGCAAAACAGTTAGACTGAAGGCTGCAAAAGGCAGTCATGGTGTTCCTAGAGCAGGGCCCTTGACAGGTGATGACACTCAGTTTCAGAAAGTGATAGCCATACGAGAAGGGTTATGCCTCTGATGTAGATGGTAAGGGGGTGGATTTGACTGAACTGTCAAGGCTCGTTATTATGGCTTGTAACCGGCTACCGTACTGACTATGAAGTGCCTTTCTTTGAGAGCGCTCCAGGTGACCAGACCGCTCTGTCTTGCAGAGCACAGGTTGAAACTCCCAGAAGCAGGATGTTTGGTGAAATCCCCTTGGCTGAGGAACTTCCTGCTTCTGGACAAGAAGATGAGCCTGTATTGCCTGTGAAACTACAGTGCAAAACTAAAGGCTTTGAAGGCAGTCTTCCTGGCATGTTTCATAAAAATGCTGTCTTGATAAAAGAGAGACTTGGGATGGCCCATAGGTGCAATGATTCACTGTTGTATTGTGCTTAATGCCCAGATGCTGTGGTGATAAGCGGCCTCACAGGAACTCTGCAATGTGATCTCTAGAATGGTTAGACAGTAACTTCAGCGGCTTTGTGCAGCACGGTTACAAGAGCTGAAAATGGATAGGAAGGAAGAGAGATTGCCTCCTTTCTTGTACCAGAGGTCTTAATAGAAGGATTGCCTTGAGACCCATCTTTTCCCGTTCAGGACTGCCCAGGTAACTTTCCCTGTACTGCTGATTGCCAAAGTCATTGTGTTAGTTCAGCCAGTGCTTTATTCAGAAAAGCCTATAACACATTTTTAACTGCTTTTGAATCAGTTTGCCTACATTTTAGGACCTCTCCCATCTGGGTAGGGGTTAGAGGGAGATTACACTATTTCACCCTGCGGGGTTGATGTCAAAGTGAAACTAGCCAGGATTAAACATCTTTGTGTACACAGTTAACATGCTGTATTTACTTTTGTGGCTGCTCCTCAAACATAATATTACAAGTGCAGGGCAGGTCTCTAATTAAAGGTCTTGGGTTGAGAGATTGGCAACAGTGAAAGTTGAATTTCTGCATCAGAAAGAAAAGGTGAGCATTGCAAGCAGTTCTTCCCACTTCCTTCTTTCTCCTTATTTGCTGTGGAAATAAGGAGACTTTATGATGGTCTGCTCTAGACCTTCCAGGTTTCTGGCCTCAAATGTTTTTTACCAAATGCTAGGAGCTAGACTAAACTGCCAATGTCAATATGTCTTTTTACTGAGAGAATGTAGCAGGCTTTGCACTGTAACAGGTAAATTTCTTTTTATAGCGGGGTGTTGCTTGTCCTGTGGCACTTTGAAACCTTGTGTGTTTGTATCCCTGATGTTGGGGCAATAAAGGAATCTTATTGACATATGAGGTTTGCACAATTGCTGGATCTGTAGTAATTAGACAGCTTACAGTAGCTGTTAGCACTGTGCTGTGATAATGCATTGAACTTGCACGACTGACCTGAACAGCTTCCAGTTACCATTCAAGTTTGCCTAGAATCCATCTTTCAAGCCTCGCTTAGCAATGCATATGTTGGGAGGAGAGAGGGTGAGGCACTGTCTTGTGTTACTTGTGATGTGCAAACCACCTACTCAAATCATTTGACTCGATGGCCTTCCCATATTTGCACACATCAAAGTAAAAATGGAGAAGAGAACCTCCCTGATCCTTCCTTCAGTCTGTTTGGGATTGTTCTCTTCAGGATGCATTTTATTATGTTATCAAGTTTATTTAAAAATTACAAGTGATGTAACTTCACTACTTGCTACACTTTCTTTCAGGCTTTCCTGGTATTTAGTCTTCCTTGGTTTCATGCAGCCATTCCCAGTCCAAATCTTACTCTGGAAGGTTAGTCTGTTAGAAAAACTTGCCTTGAATCAGAGCTTCATGAATTAGTGGGGCATTGTGATTTCCAGGCTTTTTGTGTCCTGCAACTTTTCCAAGATTTTTGTGCTGCTTTGTAATACATTTTCACTTCAATATCATGCTTGACCACCATTTTTTTTTTTTTTTTAGCGTAGCAGCTGAGCTAGGTTTAGAGACAGTAACATGATCAGCTCAAGTTTACTAGGCCATAGAAACTGTCTAATAAAAAACACTCTGTCAGTTGTCTTTCATTGTTGTATTTTTCAAGTTAAAAAGGGGCAGATAGAAAGTGACCTTTAACATACTGTGTCCTCCTTGGCTATGTCTGGCAGATCTTATCTATGCTTGGAGTCATTAGATCACCTAGGCATGGTACCCTTGAAAACACAGAGGCCGAATGAAGCATTGCTTACTCTGCCTTAAGAAATCTTTTTAGAATCAAGGAACAGCACCAAATGATGCCTGGTGTTATTCTGGTACAAATATTGTTGCTAATATTTGCTTACATTTTGGGTCTCAGAGTGTCAGAAGTCATTTAAACAGCATCTCCAAGTAGGCCTTGGCGTTTATAATGTCCCATGTGTGCAAGCACTGTAAAAGCAGCACTAATTTCTTACCTCTACAATGAAGCAACTTGTATTTGTAGAATTTGAGATGGGAGGAAAAAATGAAGTGATTTGCCCGAGGTGATACTAAATCAGTGGCAGTGGGGGTATTAAACTTTGATCCCTTCCAGTCTTGCCCTCTTTCCATTGGGACTTGACCTCTCTGAGAGTGCTGTACAGAATGGCATGTCTTCTCTTCAGCATTTCACCACACACATTTGGGGAGTGAAACAACTGTGCTTGGTACCCTATGAAGGGCACTGCACCCATCTAATCATTCTCTGGGATTCCAGGAAGCACACATCTGTCATCAGATAACTAGCTGCAGTGACCACCCACTCTGGATTTGGGAGGTGGCTTAGATGTTAAAGCAGTGCTTTCTTGTGGGCTTTGCGCATGCTGAAAACTTGACAGCTATGCTGCAGTGCTGAATAACGGTGCAGTTATAGATGAGGCTTGGGTATGTTTTTACTAAAATCTAGGCCAGGTTTTCTGGACATTTCCTTGTCTATTCTACTTCTTACACTGTTGCTAGCAAAAGCATTAGGGTAGACTGTTATCATTGGAGAGGGGGCCGATTCTACTGTTTCCCATGATTGCTACTCCTGGTGAAACTGCATTGGGAGTAGGAAAAATAGGAGAGACCCTGGTATATAAGAATACTTCCTAGCAGTTCCTGTAATGAAGCACTGGATCTTTTGTAATTTAAACAAAGCTTTGGTGGAGATCTGGACTTGCTGCTGCCCTGTCTTTAACAGCTATTGTCTGATGCTCAGATCAAAATCTCACCTGGGAGTGTTCCCTGGTGCCAGAGATCTGAGGGAGGCTGGGGAGGGGGAGGAGAACAACAGCAACAGGCCAAAAGCCTAGAAATGTTCTTGATGATGCCCTGCAGCACTGGAGAAAAAGCTGTTAAATCTTGGCCTATCAAGGGGAAAGTCAACAAGGATTGGTTGGGAAGTGTAAATTGGGTGCATTACACCCACTGTGTGCATTTGTAAATGAATACTTTTGTAAGCTTTCTGTGGGTATCTTTGCTTCAGGTGTAGCAGAGACATTCCTCAAAGCCCTGCCATCCACATAGGAACCATCACTTGAATTTGGGAGCAGTGTAAGCTCAGGCTACTTACCTGGCTAAGGATGTGGGTTGATGTCTGGAATCTGCTTTAGCTGTCTGGAAATTACCCCACTTTGCCTGTGTTCTCTTTGCAATAATCACCATTGCTTTCCTCTTCAAAGGACAGAATCCCCCTGCAAATAGCTGACTAGTAATGAATAAATGGTTTCTCAACCCAAAGAAATGGGACTGTGCACCTAGACGCACACTAAAAGTGCAGAAACAAGGCCACAGTAAGACTGGCAGGGCCCTGCCATGGAAATGTTGCCGCCCAGCCTGGGCTAATTCCAGTGTTCAAACCTGGATTTAATTATTGGAGTAGAGATTCTTCCACCCATTAGAGTGATCACCTTTTCAAAATGGAAAGGTGGGGCCACATGCCCACCTTCTACCCCTCTTCTCCACCCCCAGCACAGCCAGAGCTGAGCTGAGTCTTGTGGGGGGTGGGGGTGTTGTGCAGATGCAGGCTGCACACTGTGGGCTGGAGCTCCCTGCCCTGCTGCCCTCCCCCCAGGAGCCCTGTACTGCCATGGCCCCCAGACACTGCCCCACTCCCATCATCACTGTGGGGGCCTAAATCTGCGCTCCCTTCCATAGGCTTGCCTGCAGGTATCTGGGGGAGCTGCTCTCTGCTGCTGCCTGGGGCTGTCTTCCTGGCCGTGTGTATGTGTGCGTACACACACAGCCATGGCACCCCCTGCGTCCTGCTCCTCCCAGCCCCTTGCAGGTTGGAACTCTGCCAACCTGCAAGGAGAAATCTGCCACTTCCCACACTTTTCCATGGCAAATGGAAAACCCGGATCCCTGCATGATACTCGGAATCCAGGACAAATACTGTCCCAGAGTCATGCAGCCTGGGATCCAGGACTTGATGTTCTCATTTTGTGGCTGTCCCACCCAATTAGGGATGGGTGGTCACCCTGACACCCATCCCCCCCCAAGCATGTTCCAGCTTGGTCTTGAAAGGTGGCTTAGGCCTACTTCAGCAGGTAACAAGGAAGCTAAGATTAAATTTGTTCTTGATGTTAACAGCTCTCTCCAACTGAGTGGGGAAAAAAGATCTGCTTCCCACTTAACAGTGCCTTGCCTTGCTGTGCACACAGTGAACAGCAACTGGCAAATGGCTGGATCAAATTGATTTTTTGTTTGTTTGTTTTAATTATCAAAACATAACATCTCACAACTTTCTACTTTATACATACCCTACGCTCAGTTTTCATTGAATGTTTAGCTCTACGTACAACTCGAACACAAAACTTACAAATCTCAATTACAAATAAAACGCTGATGCACAAACATATATACATCATACACTTCTATGTTATGGCCAGACCACCTTGGTGTGTTACAACTGGGTGAATTACCCTTAGTTTCTGCTACCCTTAGATATCTGTACCAGTTTCTTATCTTGTCTTCACCCTTTAGGCCTTGCTCCCCATTTACCCCCTCCCACTTGGGTCAAACAATGCTTTCCAGTTGATCTGTACCCATATACTCGACCCCTCACCTTTTGTAGAAGTGCAATTCCAAGTAGGCTAGATGTAGGCATTCCCTCACTGTGAAGTGTAACCCTTTCTTCACTAATAGGAAACAGACTTTCCAGATTGCTAATTTGATGCGTAATGAAACCACTCAGAATTTCCCCTCTTTCCCTACTAATCTGTACAGGACACTGTCAAGATCAATACATTAACTTCATCCCACCGCTTTGAAGAAACGTTGTGTTCTCCCCATATCCTTTGAGCTAAAGGGCATTCCCATAAGACATGATGTATCATTTCTTCTTTTACATGACACTCCCTCAGATATTCTGCAGATCATGCTGGGCCCCACCTTCTTTATCTCTCGCTGAGGAGTAAGATCTTTCTGACTACTTGTGTTTTTTTTCTCTACTAGCTCCTTCCAGATCCACTCTACTTGTCCCTCTAGCAGTTGGCTAATATCTGTTGCCGTGTCCCTCTACTGATCTCTTTCCAAACTCTTTTTGTACCACCCCCTTTGCTCCCAACCCCTCCAAGCTGTGGTGCTTTGGAAAATTCAACCCCTACTGTGGCATTCAAGGGATTTGTGTAATATTTATGTGAAATGAGAGCCAGGAAAGCTTGAGGAGCCAGCTTTAGGGTTCCTTTATGAACCTCAATGCAAGGCATTGTTATTCTGTTTCTTCTTGTTCGCACTCAGTATGGGAGGAAATTTGGGGTATTGTTACCTGTAGGTAGGCTGACATTCCCTTTTGCTGAAATGTGTACTTCACCTAGCAGAGATGTAAGGCTGAACAGCACAGAGGTTGTGCTAAGAGGCTGAGATTTATTTTCCAGGGAAGCAAAGCCTAGAAGAAACTGCAGAGTATCAACTTGACACAAATGATGCGGCTTCCAAGACCAATAGCGGATTCCATGCTGGCTGCTAGTAGCCACAGCCATTGCAGATGCTGTCTGTGACCAATAGCATCTGTGTGCACAGTCTATAATTGCACAGTGTACAGACCTGCAGTTTTATGTACATCCATAAGATGTATGGAGGAGAGACTGAGGTAGTAAAACACAGAGGTCATGGGATTTTTTTTTTTTTTTAATTTTTGCATCAGAAATACTCTCTTGCACTGCATATGCTTAGGTCAAAACCCTGGTGTAGCTGTCTCAGGGTTAATTACTGTACTGTTATAACAGGTATGCCAAGATTGATTCAATCTTTCCTTGGTGGCCTCTTGCTAAGGTCCGTGCATCCTTTGAATAGCTTATTCTTTTGCTTACTTTGTGTCTCTCCTCTTTGTTTTTGTTCTTCCTATTTTTCTTCTCTTTCAGGAATTCTCTGGTTGGATGTTAAACCCCAGTATAAATTACTGCCATGAATTTTTGCTTTGTGGCAAGTCATCTTTTCTGTCTGTAACAGAACCAGCACATCAGCTTGCCAAGGTGCTGCATCTTGGTGCCAACTACTGCTGGGACTTCTTAGTCAGAAGTCGGTCATTGTGGTCTGAATTGTGAATGCTGCATCTCTTGGCACACTCATGTAAAAACAGAGTGGTTTTAGATGCAATTAATAGTGTTCCTAAACCTTGTAGCAGGGCATGGGCAGCTGCACTGGGGTATTGTATCAAAATAAAACCCACTCTTCCCTTTGCCTTGTCTCTTTTGTTCTCTCTTATTGGCACTCTAGGGATCTCCATTCCTCATATTGGTAAAACCAGGAGTGCAGGTTTCTGAAGCTTCCCTGTGAGTTTGCCTTGTTTAACAAGTTTGGGGGATTGATTGAAAATAGGAAAGGGTGTGTCTCTCTTGGCACTTTCCCTTGCCTGGCTGGCTCAGGGCAAACATGGGCGGGATATTTTTTCCTTGCATAGCAGAGAAGCTTGTCATTGCTCTACCAGCTTCTGCACACTTTCAAGTGGAGAGGGCTGTGTGCTGGGAGCCTGCAGTCTTCCAGAGGTACTGCCATGTGAACCTGCTGAACAGTTTTCTGTGGAGCCATCCTAGCATCTTTTTGTGAATGCAGCGTTCATCAGATTCTTTTGTAGGGACTTGCTTCGAAACACGTTCTCCGCTTTTTGCCTGCTTTCCTTCTTTGGTGGTGTTTTCCTGTTCCCTGCAGTCTGGGTTTCAGGTAGCAGACAGCTGGGTTCTATCTTTTTTCCCACACCTGCTTCTGCTAACAATAGTTTTCTGTCAGTTTTTCCTATCTTCAGTCATGCAAATGCAGCCAAGTGGCTCCCACTCATGGATCCCTTTCTCAGTGGCACAGGGAGCAATTGGGAAGCTGAGGTCTAGGTGACTGTTTGAAAACTAAATACTGGAAAGGAAGGTCAGGCAGAGATAATTTTACTTTCCAGCCTTTTGTTAAGGACCTGAAGCAGTTTCACAGTCTTCAGAAGTGAGCATCCATGAGTCCACTGCAGTCAGTAAGAGATGCAAGCTCTTGGCACCTCTGATAGTCAGACGATATGTTACTCGGCAGTATTGAGCTTTGAGTTATTCACAGGATGCTTGCTCCAAATTGTTGGGAGACTTACTTTACAATAATTGCCTATCTTTTCCTAATCAGTCCTAACTTGCTAATAAAGTTTGGAGTAGTCCTAACTTTCGGGGACCCCCTTGACAATGTTGAGTGGTAAACCAGGACTCCATATTGGGGTTCTCTGTGTCGAGATGCAGAAAAGATGGGGCTTCCTACAGCAGAATTTGCTGATTTTGTTAATTTTATCCTTTGCTTTTGCTCTCCCTTCACACTGTGGTGGCCTTGCTGGGAGCTTGTAATAAAACCCTGCAAGAATGGCTGGGTGATTTATGGTCTTTGGTCAATGACCTCATTATTGGCTGGAATGCAGAGATACCCATTTGTTTGTATAGAAGCGCCAACAAGCAGCCAAAGCTTTCTCCTAGTTCTTGGGCTTGCAGTGTGAGGGCGGTGATCTCCATCACGTAGCACAAGTAATTGGGTTGGACAAGTGGCCCCTCTGTCCCTGGGGTCAGGTATAAAGTGTAACTCATGTGGGGTGAGGTGGGAATTCAGCGTTGTTGTTTCTGGAACACTTGCTGGCAAATTCTGCCAAAGGTTACACATGTCCTTTTAAATCCATATCCATGGTTTTAAATCTTCAGCTCTAACCATCTTTCTTTTCCTTGGAGCAGTGGGAGATTCTGGCTGTGCTACATCTATATTCTGATGTCACATAGTGCTGTTGCTAGTCTGCCAGGTCAAGGCTGTTCATTTCTGTATCAAGTGCCTTGACTGGATCTTAAAAACCATAGTGCAATGATTAGAATTACAAGGTAGAGAGAACTGTACTGAAACTTGTTACCTTTTGGCAGTTCATTGGGCCACAGGTGCATGACTCTTCCCCCTCCTCTCCCTCCCCAGCAGAGAATTAAGCTTGATGTTTTACAAAAGCAGGTTAATAATTAACGTAACTACTCTCCAGGCAACACCCGCACTTTGTTGTAGGAACAAAGTCAGCCTAAAATGTTTACTTCCCTTCCCCTCACTCTCCCCCCACAAGCCATAGGATTACCTGGGTGGAGCTGATACTAGTCAATACTGCTATAAAACATGGGAATTAGATAGTCTGTACAGCTGGACCTATATCTGATGGCTGTGCTGCTGCTTGTTGCCTGTCTTAAATGAGGTCAGGGTGCGGGGGGAAGCTCAATGTTGTAAAGTGTAAATCTTACTGGATTAAAAATACACCAAGGATTTTAGAATTGGTCTAATTGAGTGACAGGAAAATGGGATTATGTGAATTCTTTACTATTCCTTAAAGTGAGTTTTGGCCACTTTATTACTGTGGTGTCTCTTCCTGGCCTGGCCCGATTTTTAAAGTGCATTAGCTGTTGAACCAAAATAAAAAGCCCAGTTCTAACTGCTTTCCCTTTTAAAACTCTACTTGTTTAATACAGCTTTGCTTTTCTTTCTTTTTCTGCTAGGTTTTGGTGCCAAGCTGTTGGAGGGGAAAATGAGAAGGTTTTTGAGATCCGGCCATGATCCTGTGAGAGAGAGGCTCAAGCGTGACCTTTTCCAGTTTAACAAGGTACGGTGGCTTCCTCTCTCAAGCTTTAAAGGAAACCAAGTATGAAGGGTAAAAGCCTCAAGAGCCCCTGAGGGCGAGGAGGAAAGTTCTCTAAGGTGTGTATGGGAAAGCAGGATTGGCTCATCCTTGATAAAGCAGTTGTTTCTTTTCAGTTCCCCCTCAAATCTAGTAAGTTCATATGGCCTGTTAATTGAAGACATTCAGGTAGTCCTGAATTTCGCTGGCCTTTGAGAAGCCATGTTCTGATCTTAAATCCTGCCAAGGGAAAGGTTTTTTTCTTTGAGCATGGGGACTTATTTCATTGTGACCATATTCCTGTTGTGACTAGCTCTTGACGCCAAAGCGCCATGGAAAAAGTGCATGTTCTCACAACACCTTCTTGAAAGAAGTAAAATAGTATCTTCATTTTACCAAGCACAACTTGGGGAGGAGTGGGGGGGCATCCGAATCTCAAGTCTTGGGGCTTGGGCCTGTATGTAGGATGCCTGCCAAAGGATTTGGAAACCCCCCAGATGGGGGTGGAGGATGTTTGCTGGTAGTAGGGCCACTTTATGGTTCTGCACTGACTCATGGATTTGGAATCTGATTTGGCAATTTGGCTTGGAATATGGAAAATTTATGTTTAAATAAATTTAAAAATCTCCATTTGACCAATGACACGACCTGGATGTGGATGAAAATGGAGGTTGTCCCTTGGCTAACGCCACAAAGTGACTCTAATATGAGCTCTATTCTGAGGCAATTCCTTTCTTTATTAATGCAGAAGTGAGTCCGTGATACTGAAATATGGATGACTGTGGCCCACTTGATTGGTAAATGTTATTTAGCTGTCATCCTGCTCTTCTGTATGGGTTCATTCCAGACCCTGGGGAGGCTCCACTCTATAAACAGGGAACAGAAACACTTCAGCTTTTGTATCTCCATTCTAGACAAGCAGCATTTTGCTTGTTCCATCTAGAATGCAAGGTATTCTGGCCCAGAACTCTGCATGTTCAACTCTGTGTAAAATGCCTAGCATACTTTTGCTCTGTAAATGAACACTTACTGTGCTTGCGGTTTAGATTTCTTTTTAATTTGTGAATTCAGGACTTAAAGTATTGGGCTCCAAAATATGTGGAATAGGTAACTGGAGTCAGGGTGGGAAACAATCTTTTTGTGTAATGCGTGACACTATCTTGACATCGGCGTTCATGTTCTTTTTCTTAAGTAAAATGCAAACAAAAGACATCTCTGATCTAGAATGTGTTTAAACACATGCTGAATTCCATGCACCCTCAAAATTAACTGTAGCAACAGGTGTTTCCAATTCAGTGCCTCCTGTTACTCAGCAAGATGCTTCTGTCTCAGTGGGACCTACTGCCTTGACATTACCTTCTAGCAGGAAATAACGGAGTGGGTGATGCAGCAGGACTGGAAAAAAAAAAAAAAGCTTTAATTGGAAAAGAAACTTGAAAGTTTGTGAAGTTGTTAGCGCTTATTTTACGGTAGGCTTTCTGACTTAATTTGAATCAGTCCTACACATGCAGATATTACTGCATTTTTGAGATGATGATTTAATGGCTCTAACTAGTGATTTATTTTTAGTGATGAGTCATAATGGTTAAACACCTCTTCAGAATATACTAACACCTTCAAGCAAACCTAACCCCTTAGTATTTTGTTTTTTGCTAGAAAGGGATCGAGTGGAAGAGCTCTTGTTACTTAAAGTAGGTACAGCTTTTTCGCAGAATCCTGTATCTGATGCTTTGCTGAAAAAAAAAAATAGTTCTAAAATGTCTGGGTCCCATTCTTTTTATTTCTTGAGGTAATAGAAGGCATTTGGAAGAGTGAACCTTGGATATCACGGACACCTCTAAGATTAGTCAGTCTGAATGGGTCTTAGTCCCACCTGTGCTTTATGTTTAAGGCAATAGCGTTGGCAGGCAGTGAAGAACTTGAAGATGTTTTCTCCTGCTTTTCAGTTATTTTTGTGAGTAAAGGTAGGGCTTTGTTAACACTTATGTTTCTTTTTCTCTAGTATCTTCCCGACTTTTATATTGCATTTAACAACTTTGAAAGCATATAAAACGAGAGCCTGTTTAGGAGGACATTAGCCTAGTTTTTTTACCTGGTTTCAAATGGGAGTATAAAGTTGTTAATTGGTACAGTTATGAGAAATGCCTCTCATCCTCTAAACATCTGACTACTAATTTTGGTGTTTGACATGCTTGTGGGAGCTAAGATTGTGTAACAGATTTGGTCAGGAGGCCTTCTGAGTTCCCATCTACTTTCTACTGCATGTAGTTTAAGAGCCCTTAATTGTATATGCACGTTTAAAGTGATAATGAGATTAGTAGTCATATGTAGCTACCATAGCAGTGCAAGCAACTGACCTTTAGTGCATAACTTCAGCGGACAATGAAGAGTAGACCTACATTCCTTATCCTGGGGCAGAGCGCGTTGTTTGCTAACTTTAGCACAAGTTACTCCTTGATTTCTCTTCTCTTCTTTCTGGAGTCCACTTTTTGTACTTCAGGAGAGTCACTGGTCACTGAATGGTATGTGAAGGAAAATCAAACACCCTCATAATATGGGTACTACCTGTTTTTACTACTCTGGTTTCCTACATGGCAAGAGGAAAATTGACCTTGCTGAATGGGAGAAAACTGGTGGTGATAACGTATCCATTAGTAATCCTGAGTGGCTGGGGGAAAAACACATTTCTGGAATTTTCCTTGGACAGCACTTATTATTATTAGCACTGTTCCATTGTCCTAAAAAGTAGAGACTGGGCAAACATGTTTGATGAACAAATCTGTTAGACTAAAAAGCTCCTAGAAAGCTAAGTATGCATACTTCTCTAATTGATTTTTTTTCTCCCTCTGTTCTAGAGGGAAGATTTTCATGCTTACAGGGATGTGTGGTCCTCCAATTAAAACAGCTCCTCTGGGATGCTTACTCTTCAGTTAAGCTCAGTCTGCTGTCCTTCTAGTCATTTATTAATCCTCCCTGCTAGACTGCTACAAGAAAAAGCCCATGTGCAGTGGGCTTTTGCATGTGCAGTGATTGGACTGGGTTGCTCTGTGCATTGGTCAAAAGAACTTTATCTCATTTTCTTTCCTTCCTTTTCATCCAAGCCAGCTGTATCTCCCTGTTGAGAGATGCTTTCTGTTTCTAGACCCAAGTCTAGCTCTGTACAGAACTGGCATCCCATTGATCCTTTCAGCATTGGCTCTGAAATTCAAGGGTTTCAATGTTGGGTAAACCTCTCGGACTGTTTAGCCAATTTACCACTTATGTATTGGGGTATAGCTCTATTGGAACAAATTGTACCTGCTTATGCCAGCTGTGAATACACCTCATTAAAGAAATGCCTCTTGCCAAACTTCAGAGCAGGCTGTCATCTCTCTGCTGTCTCCTTCCTCTTCCATCTGAACTCTGAAGAATGATCTTTTTGTTAGGTCTGAGGCCATCAAATTGTTCTTAAAGGACTGAGCTGGTGTCAGACCAGCTTTCTGTAACAGTGTGTGCTCTTGAAAGAATACCTTCCTGAATTCTGTAAGGATGACTTGGCTTTGCATACCTGTTTCTCTGTATGACTAATAAGTACTCTTACATGTGAGTACCTGTTGCAAGAATCTGTTTTTAGCTCAATAGGTAGCACAAAATGAAAGGTATGTGTTCTTGGCAATCTCTTAAGTTCATCCTGCTTTTAGAGGTAATATCTGCTGCTTTTAGATCGGTCTCAAGTCCCACAGGACAGACATGTTCAGACTGGCATTGGCAGATTAGATGATGGGTAACACATAGGTGAACCAGCCTGTCTAACAGCTGAATGTTTCTAAGCTAAGAGCATTTCATTTGATTCATGGCCGAGATGTGTTGTGGATTGTTCTCTCTCCCCCCTCCACCCTTTTTGCTAATTGGTGTGATGAGTACTTTTATTTTAACTTACTGAATAAGCAGATACATAAATCCTTCTTTTGAGGGGAAAAAAAAATAATGAGGTTATTAGGTGCTAAAATGTTGTGTCTGGTTTTTTTGGTTTTTTTTAACGCAAGTGCAGTTTTCTCTTTTGCTTTGCCATACGATGATTAAGTGCAGAGAGGAGAAACAGTGAGCCTAGCTTTCATTTGGGTTGCCAGTTGCTTTCATTTGGGTTGCCACTGCTTTTGCAGTAAATGTGGGTAATGTGCAAAAGTACTTCTGACACTGGGTTTCTTTCTGCTTTGAACCTCAAATTTCTGCTGTCTGAGGAAATGAAAATGAAAGCTCTCAGGTGATTTAAATGAAACAAAGGTCTCCTTTGAGAAGAGGGTGACTTTGCTGTCACTTTGGTCCTTGGGAGAGTTTCTGATTTCCTAGGTCCTACTAAAAGGCTCCATTGTACTCTCACCTTTCCTTTCCCTACTGAGAGTTCACCTGCTGAACAGGTGCAGGTGTAGGCTGCTCATATCTGGCTGATGAAAAGAACTGGTGGTAGGGAGGGGTAGGAATGGCCAGCTTTCCAGTTGTTACTGTGCTTGTGATGTGTGGGGGTTTGTTTTTTTTTACATGCACTTATAAAATGCTTGTGCAAGGCAAAGCAGCGAGTGTGCGGTATGCATGTGGTCACAGTAGTGCTGAAAATGAACCCAGCAGCAAACCTGCCACAGTGTTTCTGCCACTTGCCTACACCCAAAACAGGAAACACACAAGATGTCATTCATCACTATACTTATTCAGACATTTTCACTGTACCCAGCTCCCTCTCCTTTGTCTTCAGTCTGTCATTTGAATAGCGGGTAACTCGTGAATTTGGAAAACACCTAAGGTGCTGTGTTTTTTAAAAAATCCCAAACCTTGCAGCCAACTGTCTTGCAGTTTATAGTCATGGGCAGGATAATCCAGGGCCCTTGAAATGCCCTGAGGCTTTTGTATCCCTACCTGGGGATAGAGATATGAGGAGTTTCCCACTACATTTCTTTGCCCTTGGACTTTGAGCTCCATTTTAAGTAATCTGCATTTAGAAACTGCCCAAGGTGAAATGCTGATGAATTTCCCAGGTTTTATTTGAACTCTGGACTCCTGGGAACTAATATTAAGTATGACAGATGATCCCATTGCTTGTTTTTTTTTTAAAGAACCACACTTATAGCACTCTTGAGTTTTTTCTACATGGGTAGAAATCGGGGGAGGAGGGGAAGGTATAAAACTGATTTCTAGACCATGTGGAGCCGAGAACTATGGCCCAGCTACAGGGGGTCACTAATTGCTTTCATGCCTTTTAGAATAGAGCACTCACATTAGTTATAATAGTTTGAATTGCTTATGTGCCTGGTGACATACTATACTGACCCTAAAGTGTCAGAAACCCAGAGGAAATGCATTGAATACTGGTCTCTAGTGTGCTACTAATAGGAGTAGATTCATTTCTGTAGTAGTCTGTTTTTCTCTGCATGTGCTTATCTGCCATAGCAGAAACTCTGCATGCTCTGAGTTGTGGCCAAATATTCCTGTACTTGGCTTCAAGTGAAGACTCTTTTTGCAGGAGGTGGTAAATAAGAAAAACTCCCTTGAATCATGTACAAAACTGACTCTAAGGATCCCAGAGTGAACTGAATTATGTAGTGGAGTGTCTGGGGTTTGGTATCTAGGGTCTTTGTTACAGGTTATGGATTTAAATGAGAATTTTAGAAAAGTCACAATCTTGAGAGACATTTCAAGGAATCAAATCGGTTTAAGCTGAAAGAAGCATTGTCAAACGCTCAATACCCCTACAGGTCGTAAGGGACTGAGTTAGCCTTCGTTAGGATGGAGCAGTGCTTCTCTGTTTCCCTGTGGCTGTTTAATTGAAGCAAGCAATTCTGGGTTGGTAGAAAGAAATGTTAGGGTATCTCATCAGTATTCCAAATTTGATTCGATTCCCCCAGTGGTTACTAAGCAAACTTGGTCCTGTAGTAGGTTGAGACCTTTACTACCAGACTTTTCCCCCTTTGCTCTTACGCAGTTGCATACATTCTTGTCCTGGCGAGGCTGGGAGCTCCAGCAAACTGCTTCTTTCCCTCCCCTCCAAAAAATTCCTTTTTGGCTTGTGATGGTGATTTGTTTAGAATTCTCCCCTCCTGTCATGTAAATCCATACTCTTTAGTAGAGTCTTCTTTCTTTAACTAATCTAGCATGATAGTGGTACTAAAACTGAGACTCGCTCGCTCACTTGCTTTTCCAAATCCTGCAGCTCTTCAATTAGGATCCTAGGAAAGCCGGTCTGGAAAGACCTCGGGAGGTCATCCAGTCCAGCCCTCTATTCAAGGCAGGATCATCCCTGACTAAACTATCCCAGCCAAGTGTCTGTCTAGCTCGCTGTTGAAAACATGCAGGATGGAGATTGCACAACTTCTCTAGGTAGCCTGTTTCAATGCTTGACCACCCTCGGAGTCAGAAAGTACTTAATCTCCAAACTACTCTTCTGCTGCAGTTTGGGGCCCTTGCTCCTGGTCCTGTCCTATTGCACTATTTATTTAAAATAGTTTCAGCGTAAATAGGCGAGACAGGTCAGAGTAGCACATTTAAAATGGGATCAAATTAGGTCAGTTCAAAGGCCTGTTTTATCAGTATCCTGTTTTTATATGATGTAGTATTGAAGGGACTGTTTGCCTTTGCTAGCTTTTAATGGCTGAGCCATGAAGTAATCTCCCAGACTGGAAAATCCTTCAGGGTTTTGTTTCTTAACTGCTGTTCAATTCAAAACAACTTCACTGGCACACAAGTGTCATCCAAATGTACAAAAATAATCCTTAGGCATCTGTCAGAGCTCCACGTTGTCTCTGCACCATGGGGCCTTACAGAGTATGACTTGGGAGTTTTATTATTCATGCTGGTGTCTTAGTTCACTGTTAAGGCAGGTAGCTCTGTAGTGGAAACTACCTTTTTTTCCTACAGTTAAAACACAGGGTTGCTCATCAAAAATTAATCTGTGGAAAATTCTTTCATGTTCTTTTATAGTAGGCTAGAAATATTCTTGTACTGTGTTTTTTTTTTTCAACTTTTCTCTTGCTGGTGGTACATTTCCAATTGTACAGTACAGAGAAACTCTCTCACTTGGGTTAGCATTGTGCCATGGAAAACTGCATAACTCTCCTCTGTTTTGAAGAGAGAACGAAGATTGGGAGTCGGTGCCTCAGTCTCTCATCTTTTCAGAAGTTTGAGGTTTTTATATAATTTCTCTGTTCATTTTCTATTGAAGATGTTTGGCAAAGTCTGTTGATTAGGATCATGTCTTAACTACAATTTGCTGAACTAGAGGTAGTTAACACACATATGCACTGGACATCCTACCCCACAACCTTACATGTGGCATTAGCAACCTGTCTAGACCAAGTTGAATGTGTACAAACTAGACGTGTGTCATTCAGGCACCGTCTTGAACTGTTTTCTCTTCTCTTTGTAGTCCAGAAGATGCAGACTCTTGAGTTGTCCCAAAGAGAATACAGGTCTACTTTTTAAAGGGTTACTATCTAGGAGATAGGAAAGGGTTAACATTGGTTTTAGTTAGCAGACTCAAAAGGTGTGCTGTTAAGTCTTGGATTTTGACTATTACCTTTTTCTGCATCTCTTGTTTCAGTGGCTTATTGTCCTCTGATGTGAGCTTCTCAAATAAGGAAAACTGATGACTTGCAGGATTGTCTGTGTACAATTTTTATTGTACTTGTGGTCATGTGGAGTGAGCTATATACTCTGTGTTGTCATATGCTGAACAGTAGCAGGGGGTAGATGTTAAACAGGTGCTGCTTTAGGACTGTAGAATGACATGAGATGGACGGGGAATGGGGGAGAGCAAAATCTCCAGACTGGAGAGCAGAGGTCAGGTTTTCAGAACCCCGCACTGCGACCATGTTGGGGTGCTGAGTGGGAGGCAGCTCGGGCAGAAAAAGGAAACTTGGGTAAGGGCAAAGAAAGGAGCATGCTTTTGTAACAGAGGAACCACTCAACACTAGAACCAGCCCAGGAAGAAGGAAAATCTCTTCAGAAGAGACACCCTGTCATTGCTGCGGGAAGAGTGGGTGGTGGAGTGAAGTGCAATACTGGAATGCCCAAAATGTTTAAGTGGTGAGAAAACATAGGCATGGAAGGCAGATGCGTGGTTTAGATCCATGTGTTGGCAGAAGTAGAGTGACTTGGTGTTTGGAACAGTTCGCCAGCCTAGAACAAAATAAACTAGATCAGCAAAGGATTTTTGTCCGAATCAAGGCTATTTTAGTGTGTTTGTCTTCATACAAGTGTCTTCCCTGCCCTTTTCCCCACTCCTACCACTTGCAAATGACTTGGCTCTGCTAGCAGACCTCTTCTTAAGGTACAGCCAGCCTTCACAAATTTGCTTGTTTGAATTTAAGGTGCCCAGTCTTTCAGACTTTCCCTGTCAGCCTGGCTAGAAATAACTTCCTGTTCTCTAGTTGCTTAGCATTGCCCTGGTTGATTGTAGAGCTTTAATTTCCTGGCCAGTGCTCATTCTCTCCCTCCCCCCACTCCCAAGTTGAAGACCAGCAAGTGACTACAGGAACTTCAGAGTCTGTTCTGAGCTGTTTCTCAAACCACTCTGTCCTGGTTGCAGACTGCATTATTAAGACTGGTTACCATGTAAACACTTTTTATAGGTGAGAAGAATTCAATAACCCTACTGAAGATCATGTGGCTAGATAGTAAACATCAGCCATGCTATGTTCTTTGTTCTTGGCGTAGGCACGTATTTTATTGCATGAGAATCGAAAGCTGAACAAGCTGCTGTTTGTGCTGTTCTTCCTATATATAATGGTTGACATCTGCTTGTGAGTCCTCTTGAGACAGGCTGATACGGCTTGATAGGCTCCTAAATAGCAATAAAATCTGCCATGCCTGTGCCACATCTGGGAATTGGTAACCAGGTCTACTAAGTTTCCCCGCTGCCTGTGTAGCAAATCTGGTCATGTTTCTTCGACAGTACAGCTAGTCTACTATGGGCACTTCCCATAAGGTTGCTGTACAAGAGGATGTTAAGCAGGCTGGTTTATTCCAAGGCCAAATTCTCTGAAAATAGTTGTCATTGCTACCCAGTTTCAAGCAGGAACTTCAGAGGGGTTCAGAATATGATTCATGACATAAGCAAGTGCATCTCGCAGGAAGTAGTGATGCTGAGAGGGTTGGTTGTGTGCAATTGAAGAGTCTGAGGACTCTGTGCATATAGGAAGCTGTAAAGCTTGGAAAGTCCAGTTAGGTCCTTGTTTGCAGTGTTGCTTTTCTGTTTTTTGTTCAGCTTCTGCAGATCTGTGCTGAATAGCAAGGGGATTGTGGCAAGCAGGTTTGATGGAGCAAAACTGAGCTAAGATGGTTCAGTCTGACCACCTTTTGGTTTAAAATATTGTTCTTAAATAAAGCTGTGTTTCATGCTATCGAATGACATTTGATTTCTGGCATCTGGTCGCATCTCACACGTGACCGTGAAACATTCTTAATCATGTTTTCTTTTTCTACCAGACTGTAGAGCATGGATTTCCCCACCAGCCCAGTGCATTGGGGTACAGCTCTTCCCTCCATCTTATGGCCATTGGGACACGATCAGGAGCCATCAAACTGTATCCTTTCTAAAGAGTTGAGCCAGACATCCTTGCAGCATCAGGTTATGTTCTGTCTGGAGTAAAAAGTAGCATTTGCTTCAGAAATGGGTAAAGTATATGGAACAAGGTATTTTATTTTTATAAGATGTTCTTATGTACATCTATAGTCGCATAAGACATTTGTATGGAAGCACTAAAGAGCTGCAGCAACCAAATTTCTTTTAGCAAGAAATACCTTGGAGTTGAATGGAACTGAACCATGAGAGGTTTGCAAAACCAGCTTTTTCTCTATTGCAAATACACAATCGGTACTGTGCCAGCGGGATATTATTTCTGAACAGTATCTTGATAAAGTCAAGTTCTTGCCCTTACACTACTGAGTCCACAGCACCCGAACATTTTGTTTTTCAAAAGGTGCTGAAAGATTAGAAAGGGCGACAGAAAATTTATCATGCATCTCAATTTATGTCAGAAATGTGTTGGCTTACATCTGCTTAGAACACTGGAATGGCAGGGTTTTTTTAATAAAATTTGGTCCTGTGGCCTTTTAAATACAGACGCTATATCTATCTACACAGTGAAGTAAGTATGTATTAGTTGTCAGCATGGGGAGCTGGTGCAGATAACTTGCCTTACAAGTGCACTAACTTCCTCTTGCAGACGAGTCCATAACTGTACACTCGATTCACCATCTCGCTTGCTCCTCTACTGAAGGCCAGAGTGCATTGTCATTCCACAAATAGAGAAACCAGTTGTTGACGCCAACCTCATGATGTGTATGCTTGCACCCAACCAGAAGCTGAAAATTTCCCTGGTTTCAGGGTCAACATGGCTATCCTTTCATTTTTGCCAACATCTGAGTCTTTGGTTTCAAAACAGAAATTGGATTCTTGCCAGTTGTGAGGGGCATCATAACTACTGTAGCCCATGATTCAGATTGACCAAAATATGTGGCTGTACACACTGTACAGATTAGCTGGCTAAGTTTTTCCTTTTGCTAGCAGATGATTGAGCACTGGAAATTGGAAATGGTGCAACTTTGGAGGAAAGGGGTAAAATTTGGTCCTGGATTAACCCATTTCTTTCCTAGTGTATTTCAGAATGATACTCTATGCTGTTTAAACTTATTGGTTTGCTCTCCTTAGTTAAATCTTGGAATGGAGAAGCAGCTCCCTTATCCTCAGTCTTTTGCAGCTATCCTCTTTCCCTCCCAGCCCCATGCCTTTGAACATGTGCCCCTATTGCGATGTGTAGCTGAGAGGGTACACACAATCCTTGAGTGTGTATAATTAAGAATAAAGAGGTGGTACTGCCAGTGCATGCACTGTTAGTGAGAGCATTGCTGAGTCCTGGTGTCTGGTTCTGGTGTTAGCTCTTTGGAAAGATATTGACAAATTTGAAAGAAGTCAGAAAAGAGCTGAAACTAATTCGTAATCTGGAAACTATGCTTTATTATGAGGCTGAAGTGTGATTTAAATAGTCCAAAATACCTTTGTCCCTCTCTTCTGACACAAGAAGGAATAGTGGGATCTAATTATTAGAAGCAAAGACTGAACAAATGCAGACTAGAAATAAGGAGTAAAACTGTTAAGTGAGTAGCTACGTGCCTCAGTAAACTGTTGCAACATGTGGTGACTGCAACTGAAGTATGATCAGGATTGTATATACAGCAAAATGTTAAGCTGCAGTTCAAGCAGAAGTGGGCTTAATGCAAAAATGATTAGGTGAGACTCTTGACCTCTGTTACGTGAGGTCAGACTGAATCTCGGTGGTGCTTCTGGCTTCGGTCTAATCCCTCCTATCATAAATTCCAAGGCTGTCTAAATATCCTAGTGTGAGGAAAGGTGCCTCTTCAAAAGTACTGCGTTAAAAGGTTGATGTTTAACCTATAAATGTGTCCAATCTCCTGAGCTAGCGTTCACCCTGGACTCTACATAAGGACTATATAGGATCAGAAATAAAATGGCTTGGCAACAGTTTCTTATCCACCCTGATGGCATGTGCATGGACGCAGAGGCTTTGAGAGGCGATTCCTGTGGCTTGGGGCCAACTGCGCATGTAGGGAAGGAGGAGTCTTGCTCCATCCCAGAAAGGAAAAGTTGGAGCTGTTCATGTTCGCTTAATCATTTCCAGCACTATTTGTGTTCAGTGAGGCTGAGCTCTGCATGCAGGCGTTAGCCATCTGTCTCCTGGTTACAAATTAGTTAAGCGGGGATTGTAGTGTCTGGGAAACCACTAAACATGTTTGAGGGGAAAAAACAGGGTCCAGGCACCTTTTTTCTGCTTATGCCTGAAGTGCCAGTTAAGCCTCCCGCGCAGGCTTCCTGCAGCTGGCTGCACGTGCGCGGATTCAAAAAGCCTGCATGAGCAGTGTTCCCATTTGGTTTCTAACTCATGTTTTTCCATCTGATTTGCTAGCAAACTGCTAAACAAGTGATTCTCGTTGTGGCTGCTATCAATCCTTATCCAGCTTCTCAGATATGGAGCCCCTGGAGTGGAATTCATGGGCTTACATGAAGAAAATAACACCGTTTTGCAGATGCACTTTATACCAGGCCAGGTGAGTGGAATTTGCATTTCTCCAAGAGGCAAGTAAGCTACTTTGAAAACCTGTTCAGTTTGAAACATACTGGGGTAGCTGACCTCTCTACAAAACCTGGACAACTAGAAGCCTTAGCTCTGTATAATGACTGCCGTAGTACTACCTGGTCTGTGATGGGCCTCCTCTTCTAGTCCATCATGCTATAAATTATATCAGTTGTGAAGACTTTAAAATTCACATCTGTCGGGTGTCTTGATCTTGGCCAGCTTCTGGCCATAGTGGCAGCAAGATTAAGATAACAGTTGTTGCTGCCAAAGACTGTCTGCAGAGACTTTTCATATTGCAGTCTGCCTCTCTGAAATGGGATCATACAATTTTTAACTCTGCAGAATGTGGAGCACCATCTTCAGCCGTTGTTCAGTGCGTTCCCTCCTTCCCCAGCTCAAAATGGCCTGGCTAAGGTAGCCATTTCTAGGCTTCCTTCCTTTTGCTCTCTCACAGTATGGCTCTTCCACTAAATGTGTGAAAGTAAAATTTCTCCAGTGCTTGGTGACTTTAACCCAGGGGTCAGCAATGTTTTTGGGTTAGTGCCAAAAACACCCACAACCTTGACTTGTAAGATGTTGGTGTAGGTGCCACGTGCCAAGCAAAATGCCTCCACAGGATAATTGTGTCGGAGATTGCTGACCCCTGCTCTAATAGCTTCCCACCCTGACTGGCTAAGTGTATTGATCAGTCACTTTACAGCCTTCTATCCTGAATCTGCCAGTTTGGAGGGCATCACTGTTGTATTAGAGGGAGTTAAATCTCTGACTAGATTTGGATGGCAGTTAAAACTAAGTGGTATTATGTGGAATACCCATGGGGAGTATTGTACCAGGTGTGGCTTTGGCAGACAAAATGCTTGGATTTGAATGTGCAGCCGGCAGGGTTGGGCTCATAAAGGGCCTCTGACACAGCCCTTCAGAATGAAGTTGGACATGAAGAATGCAAGATGAATGGGATAGTAAAATACATCGGCAACTCCCAAAGCAGGGGTGTGGAGGGGGGGGGTGTTCCAGCAAACCATGAGGCATGGAAATACTGTGCGCTAGTTGCAGCATAGCTTTGAAACAGGTTGCATGACATAATCCTGCCTGCCTGAAAGTACTATGGATAGAGCATCTTTTAGGGGTCTTAAGCCTTTCCACCCTGCATGCTGGCATATCAGATACAGAAGCCAGGCTGCTAGGGCTTTTAAGCCTGAAGGCCACTGTGCTGTAGTTCAAAGGTTCCAAACTGTTTAGAGTCAGTGGAGCTCTGCCCTAACTTGGCTGAATATCTTACTGCCATAAATAACTGGCTGGGCCCTGAATCTGCCTTGGCAGAAATAGCTGCTGAGTAGCAGTGATTTATCGCTAGATGTATTGTGCTGTATTTAAATAGGATCCTTTATTTGTGATTGCCTGTCCTTAGTGCCAGCTGGTGACACTGCTAGATGATAACAGTCTGCACCTCTGGAGCCTGAAGCAGCGCAGTGGGACATCTGAGCTGCAGGAGGAGCAACGCTTCACACTGCGAGGGCCCCCTGGGTAATGTGCTAGCATTGGCTTTATAAGCTGGTTTTGGGGTGGGTAGGAAGGAGGGGTAAGAAATGACTTTGGCCACCTGGTCAGTGTCCAGCACTTTACGGGTTTAAAGGTTTGACTTTTTAAAAAAAATGTCATTGAGTTAAATCTCTGTACATTTTTATAAGCCAGGTTTAAATGGATCAATTTGTTTTGGCTTATTCCTGTTTAATGAGCTTTGAGTTTTCTTATAAGATTTTGAATTGTTGACTGCATCCTTTTAAAATTTGATTATGATTCCAGGTTGGGCAACTTATTTCCAGCTTTTTTGGGTAGGAAGGTCGGTTGTTTTGTCACTAATGCATAGAGCTTTCTGTTTGTTACTGATACATATAGGAGCCTTTTGGCAAGTTCTTATATTGAAGCTGGGATTCTTCAAAAAATCCTGGCTTGAAGCTCCATTCTCCCAGCAAAGTACTTATCAAAGCTCTTGTAAATGGTTAACGATGAAGCAGGTGCCAGTTCTCTCTCACTCAGGGCTCTTTGGAGTTGGTTCAACTCTAGCGGCTCGTCTTTGATAGTTTAATTGAATTCTTCCCGCATCCATAGGTCTTCTCCAAGTGCTACCCAGATCACTGTTGTCCTTCCACATTCTTCTCGGGAAGTTTTGTACCTTGGTACAGAAAGTGGTAACATCTTTGTGGTGGAGCTCCCCTCCCTCAGAGTGTTGGAAAACAAGACCATCAGCTCTGAGACAGTGCTGAAGCGGTAAGCAAATGGCTATACTGACCAATGGGATTTTTCACCCACAATCTTAATTGTATTTAAACAAATTAAATTACACATAACGTATTTAAACAAATTCCTATTTTAGCTTGTGCGTTAGAGCCTACATTGAAATTTGCAGCGTGCTTCAGCTGGATGCTGCTGAAGAAAATCCTCCTGCTTGACTGTCATGAAAACGAATTAGTTTTGTCTTTTAATTGGCCTGCATCAGACAAACAGTTGATAGCTTCTGTTCAGGAATAGTCCAAAACTGCCACAATACAGGTGGCATGGAAGTATGGCAGCTTGTCAGTAAAGCTCTTGCCTTTCTGGAAGTGCTCACTCTCTCATGATTGTGGATATTACTTAACAACAAATAAATTCATTTTTGAGACTGCACTATTTAACCCATTTCTATGTGTAGGCAGCGGGCAAAATTGCTAGCCTGCTTTATCTACTGCAACTTTAAATCAGCAGGACTACGCAAATGGGATGCTTTAGGAAAATTTTGTCTTGTCCTTTTTTTGGTCTCCGTAATTAACGTCTGACCTGGGAGTCTCCGTAAAAAAAATCATTGTTTTTTATGGAATGCCATGCTTCCAGAACTGGCCTCATACTTGGGCAACTGGCCTAGGGGCTTGTCAAGTTCAACTTATGGATCTGTGTCGCTGCTTCGTCTTCCTTACTCTGGCAGAGGGACTGGACATGATGCAACTCTTTTCTCCCTACTCTTGGGGACTTGTAGGAGACTGTTATACACCAAAGACTTCTTTCTGATCACTGGACTGGGTGTCTTTAGGCTTGATAGTCCTAAAATAACTCTGCTTGATACCTCTGAAGAGTCTCTGCTGCCTGAAGGATGCTTGGAAAGATGCAATACTTGCTGTCATCATGTTTGAACATTTTTTCACTTTTCTTTGGCTCTTTCTCATACTTGTGCTGTGGGCATTGCAGTTTTGCTCAGCTGCACTACAAATTAACTTTCTCTGCTTCCCCCAGGGTGCCAGAGGATTACTCTAACAGACGACCATGTGAATTGGTGGAAGCCATACAGGAGCATCCTAGAAACCCTGACCAGATTCTGATTGGGTACAGTCGGGGACTCATTGTCCTCTGGGATGTGCAGAGTAACAAAGCAACACACCACTTCTTGGGCAGTCAGGTATGATTTCAGTTTGAAATCCATTGGAATAGGGGAGGGGAAACAGCCTCTCTCAAGAAGTCTCTCTAGGTGAGTAGATCCAGTGAGAGCCTGTCTAGCTTCTTGTTTCATTAAGGTATTGGTTCTGGAGGGGTTAACAGTTCTCTGGAGTTGAGTAGTTCTGTCTCATCCTTCCTAGCAACTGGAGAACGTCTTTTGGCAAAGAGATGGTCGTCAATTCATTAGCTGCCATTATGATGGAAGTTACGCCCAGTGGCCAGTATCCAATGATAACAGGCAGCCTGAACCCCTGGAAAGTAAAGTGCCTTATGGTCAGTATGCAACTATGGAAATACGTGTGTGTGCTTTCCTTTACTGAGGCATGGGCTGGCTTTTATTTTGACTATCTTAAGCTCATTTTGAGCCCTTGAAAAATCTTTTGAATGCAGGTCTCCCTGGTAGGTACTTGCAATGCTTCATTGCTGAGTTTTCTCCTTGGTGGACCATAAACCCTTAAACTGGCAACTGCTCAAATTGAGATGACATTGGATTTTGAAGGTTGTTGAAATTATTATCTACTTTTCAGTCTGTACTGAACACAGAGGAAAAAGTCTGGGCACAAAAAGCCTGCCTTAAGAAAGACATTAATGATTTTTTTTAGCTTTAGCACTTCCTCTGATTCAGATATCCACTTCTACAGCAGGTTTCCCTTGACTTCTGTAACTGATGAAGTCACTGGATTCCTTTCAAGATCTTTGGTTTTGAGCACTAAAGAAGAAGTAGTGCTTCCCATTAGCTGAAACTCTGAAGGGAATGTCCATTTCTTTCTGCTGTTAGAAAAGCTATATTGGTCTAACCTTGGTTTGCAAAATTCAGTATTACTTTTTGATTAACGAGAATGGATTGCTGGAAATGCGGAGGCATTTCTGGGGCTAAGATGATTTCTACTGCAGTTTTTGTAGCCTCTGGTACCCAGATAGGCTCAATGGTACTTTCATCAGCAGTGAATTTAGAACTTTCTTTTGAGAGCCAGGCTTCTTTGCACTGAGTGGTATTCTTGGATTGTTGGAACTGGCACTTTCCAGGGGAAGTGCTGTGTCTGTCACAGCTCAGCTGAGTGAGGTGGAATTACTTCACATGCTGTAACTACTGTGGCCATGATCAGTGTGATTATGAACCGTGCCAACTACAGAACAATGATTGAAACAGGCCTTCAGTTTCCAGTTGTTTTCATCTATTTATACACTTCAAGATAAACCTTTCACTTGTGGTTACTTTCTCATCCTAGGTCCCTTCCCTTGCAAGGCCATTTCCAAGATTTACTGGCAGGTGACAAAAAATGGGTAGGTTCTGGGTTGTTCATCTCCTTTCAGGGTGGATGGAAGAAATACTTGGGACACGAGTTACTGTAACCTGTTGCTGCCTATGCTGATCTCACACAGGCAGCTTATTTAGAATAACACTAGGAAGCAAGAAAACTTCTGTCATGCTAATTCAGCGTGTTGGGGTGAAGTTGCATGTTTATGCTGAAGCCATACTAAGAGCACTTTAAAATACGAGTATCCTTAACTCGTGCTAAGTGTCCTCTGAGCATCTTGGTTATGCCACGTGAGGTGAGGGTTAACTCTGGGCCATGCTACCTAGCTCCTGGCAGGCTAATTTCATTGTGTTCCATGGAGATGAAATGAGCAATTTGCAGTCCTCCAACATCCCAGGATGCATCATATCCAGTATTCTGCCTCTGCCATACTGGTAGAGCATAGGTGTGGTGTTTCCTAGCCATGCTCATATTCACCAACCCTCTAGCAGGAAGTCAGAGCTGTGAAGGCAAAAAATGGTACTAACCCTTAACATGTGAACTCTAAAATTGCTTGGCATTCCACAGATTTCATAGAACCGTAAGAAAGTAGGGCTGGAAGGGACCCTGAGAGGTCATCTAGTCCAACCCCATGCCTGACATGGGACCATTCCCATCGGGACCACCCCATACAAATCCACTGTCCTACCTGTTGGATCAAGGGTGGGCAAAATGGCGGATCTGGCCAGTGGCTGGACTCCATTTCTCAGCAGCCCCTGCCTGTGTCACTGCAGCCAGTTTCCATGGAGACTCCAGGAGCAGCGGGCCCACGACAGTACTGGGCCAGGGTTTCCATAGAGATGGGCCCAAGCAGTGCTGGCAGCGTGTGTGGCTGGGTGGGGAGCTGCTCTGGGGCTGAGGCTGGGATTCTGTGGCAGTGACAGTGTGGTCCAGAGCCTGGGGCCTGGCTGGGTGGGGAGCTGCTCTAGGGTTGTCACGGCGCTGCCTCTCCTGGGGTCTCTCTAGAAATTGGCCACAGCAACGCAGGCAGGGGCTGCTGGGAAATGGAGTCCTCTGCAGGCTGAATCTGGTCTGTAGGCTGGACTTTGCCTGCCCCTGTATTAGACAAACTGAACGATTTGAAGTGCAGTGTGTAGTTTCACCTTAGACTCCAACTACTTCATTGCAAACCTATGGAGTAAACTCAACTCCATTTATCTTTTTAAGGCTTCCGTACATCATATTCCAAGGAGGGATGCCCCGGGCTAGCTATGGTGATCGGCACAGCATCTCTGTTATCCATGGCAGCCAACAGATTGCCTTTGACTTCACCTCACGGGTGATAGACTTCTTTGTCATCTCCAATGCAGATCCTGCGGCAGGTATGTGCCAAGAAGGACTTTAACCCTTGAAGGGTTGAAATTTTGTTTTTTTTACATAAAAACTCTGTGTATAATGAACTACCAACCTAAATGGAGATGAAAGAATGTTTTTATTGAGTTTAATTGTTCAGGCACTTGCAAATGTGTGAAAGCTGCCTTTGTAGATTAATGTGAAATGCTGGTGGCAGTGAGTCAGCTACAAACTTCACATGTACCCACTAAAATTAAACTGCTTGTTTTAATGTACTAACTAGGAATATAAACACTCAAGTTATTCATGCTGGCTCATGAAACTGAGAGGCTGGATATTAGGCATAACAAAGCAACAAGATTCACTTTGAATATTGGTTTTAAGCCCAGCACATCAAAGGGGGCTATAATTAAAAGAAACAATCTCACTGGGCGTGAGTGGCGTTCTTTAATTACTGTCTGTGGATTTATGACCTGAAACTCCAAGTGGTATATGAATAAAGGGTGAGTTTGGAATGAAGGTCAGTGTGCAGTGCATTTAATCTATTCTATGGCCAACGTGAATGTTTACGTTTTTAATAACTGTAGAAACAACTCAGTACTATTGCTTACTCAGCCCCATTCACATATGTGCATCTGCTTCTCCTGTTCCTGCTTCCACTTTGCTCATTCTCACAACCTCTGTAATCACTACCTTTTACCTGTTTCTCAGTTGTTAGGGGACCTACCCAACTGTGGCTTCCAGCACATCTGCCCTCTTGGTTTTTTGTGGTGATCTGACTTTTAAGATAGCTGTCCACTTGGTTATTTCAAGTTGGAGAAGCATACATCCATAGTGACAGAGGAGTAAGTAGGGATCTGGGTTTTCTGTTTCCCATGGAAAAACAGAGTAAACTACGGATGTTACCTTTTAGTAGAGGCAAATGTGGATTTCTTACTTTACCAGAGAAATGTTGTGGGTTTTGTGATGAGCCCTCTGCAGGGGGCTGGGAGGGAGTGGGAGGAGAGCGGTTAGGAAGGGGGCACTATATGCATGTATCTGACCCCAGGCAGCTTGGAGAGCAGCTCCCGTAGGTAAGTCAGGGGGGGAGGGGATTGAGGCCCCCATAGAGAGGGGGAGAGTTGGGCAGGGCTGGAGTTGCTGCCCAGCTGGGCAGAAGGGGGCAGGAAGAGGCCACAGTCAGCTCTTGGAGAGGGAGGAGCATTCCTGTGCGACTCTGCTGTTCTTTGCAGCACCAGGTCGCACATGCTGGGCTGTGGAAGCCCCAGGGAAGAGCAGCAAGGTGGAAGCCTGATCCTGATGTAGGCAGCATGCAGCCCTGTGCCCCACACAGACCTGGGGGGCACAGGTCCCCCTTGCCACTCAGGAGTGTGCAGTGTGGTGGGGATCTGACCTCACCCCTGACCAAGCCTGCAGCAGGCAGGCAACAGTGGGGTGGGGTGGAAGCCAGGCTCTGCTCCATTGCAGCAGCCCCTGCCTCCTGCCAGGGGCAAGGGCTGTGGACCTGGTACCTGGCCCCGTAGCTATGGCAGATGGGGATCACTTCCAGCAGGGCTGGGGGAGCAGGAGCTATGGGTGGGGAGCAAGGGGCATCAGCAGGACTGTGAAGAACGAGGGGCAGGAACAGGGCTGAGGGGTTGTGTGGGGGGAGTGAAGGGTACCAGCGAAGCCAAGGGCCTGTGGGTGGGAGTAAGGGGCACCAGCAGGGCCAGTGGGCCTGTGGGTGGAGAGTGAGGGGCACCAGCAGGACTGGGGGGCGGCTTTCGCTTTAAGCACAGATTTTTGGGGGTTTTATCGGTGAATTTGCAATTTAAAATCTTTTCTAACTATATTTATTTATTGTTGGGGAAAACCAGGATCCCTGGTAATAAGTGTAAATTGCGAACTTTAGGTGCCCAGAGAGGTGGTTTTTGTAGGCAGGCAACCACCACCTGTCATATCCCTAACTTCCTAGGTTTTTCAGCTTCTGATTTATCAGGCTGCAGGTTTTAAATGCATGTGCTTCTTGGAGAAATAGACTTCCAGTTCAGGAACCAACCTTGTAGCTGTTGCCCCTTTTTCTTCAGACTGGCTTGAAAGGATTTCTTAACTTTTCTCTTTTTACAAAGGGTGACGATCTAACTGAGCATCTTCTCAAGCCCATAGACTCTACCTAATAGATTGTGTACTGTAAATAGGGCTGCAGGGTTTTCCAGGATAGACTAGGCCTGAACGTTTGTCTACTCTTCATACAAACTTTTGGCTCTCTCAGGCACTGAGATTACACGTCTTTGCCTTCTTGCAGATTTTTCCTTCATGGCTGTCTGCTCTGCAATTGTAGATAGGAATTAAATCTGGTTATTTCACCTTTGTCAGGACATTGACCTCAGATGTAAGCCAGCAGTTCCTTTTGGATTGAAGTAATTCCACACTTCAAAAGCTTATTTTTGTATTGCCCAAGAACTAAGTCATCCATTAAACTGTGTTTTTACTGGTTGCAGCAGCAGATGTTAGAGGAAGCTGAAGCTTCGAGTACTTTAAACCAGGAAGTTACTTAGTCAAATGAGGGTTCTGTGGTTGGTGAGCTTCCTTGTGGCTGATTGCCTAAGACTGGTGGGTATGTGTAGCCAGTCTCACCCGCCCTGAACTGTTATAGACTATGATGGAAGTGGCCAATTAATAGTCTACCTAAGCCACGTAATGCTCACTAGTTTTTGTGTGTGGCAGCATTGGGGGTAGGAGGTGCTTCTGCCAGTACTTCAGTCATGCTGTGGAAATTTGCACAAAAAAATGTGTGGGATGACTTCATGCCTTTTCTCAATGGTAGGTGGATAGATTTAGGGAAGACATGCAAAATTTATATACTGCAGTTCTTTTCCACTTGGAAAGCTCAAAATAACCTTTGGGTCATGAGCATAGTGTTTGAAGATTAGTGGCTTTTGATTCATGCTTAAGTCTTTCTGCACGTGGAGCTTGCTCTTGTTAATGCTGTACCCAGGTGCAGGGTTCATGATACTCCTATAGGTTCTGTAGATGTATAATGATACACAGGAGATGTAGTTCCTGCCCCACACAGCTTACCTGAATTGGGTAATAATTACAAATAAAGCTTACTTTTCTTATCTCTTGTGTATCCTTGCTGTCTGTATGGAGAACTTGGGACATGCCTTGGGTTCCATGGCCAGAGCTAGAAATAAAAACTGGCTTCTCAATCTCTTAGTCTAGGGTGATGCAGGGAAATAATTCACCTAAAGTGAGTCCCAATATAATGTGAATCTCCTAGGATTTGTTTGCAGTGAAGGAGGGGGTATGGCTAGAAAGCAAAAAGAGGAGACCAGGAAAGGACCTAGTGTTGAGAGACTAATTCAGATGGAGTCCTGAGGAGGTTTGGCAGATGAAAGCAATCTGGTGCTCCCCACATGGACAATCCCAACCTGAGTGTGGACCGTTGCATGTTGACACACATTCATCCTTTTAAAAGATTCAAAAACCGCATTAATACTTTATGGGTAGAGTTCACCTTTAGTTGTTCAATCAGTTGTGCCCTGGCTACCTTTCACATGTCAATGCAAAGTCCTGCCTTACAGCAGGCTACACACTTCAGAAGTTATAGTGGTTTTGGCAGCCGTCAGTCTTATCTTCTTGATTCCACGTGCCAAATCTCAGCCATGACTGTGTTAACAGGATGTATAGCTGTTGCAAAGATTTATATGCACTCTCTTCAAAGAAAGTCCAGATGGCTTGAAGCAGGCTAAAAGCAGGAAAGGCTCAGCTGAAGGAGAGCTAAAATGTAAACACTTGTCGTTTCCAAGCAGAGCAGCATTTCGCATAACCCACAGCATTATTGCTTTTAAGCAGCTTAAGCTGGTGGATTGAGGTCCTAGTACAGCACTAAATCAGGTCACTGCTGCATTGTGTGCCTATCCATCCATCCTGGCCATGGTTACTTAGCAGCATATCAAAGGCCTTTTTTGAATTTACCCTCCAGCAGATTGTAAAAGAGTTAAACCGGAGCTTTGTCCTATGTGGCTGGTGACTGTGTAAGTCTAAATGGGATCATGCAGTGCAGAGTCTCGGTAACAGAGCTAGCTCAGGTAGATTTAATGTAGCAGCAGTAGCCTACAGCTCTGCAAAGCTATATTGCTTGTGATTAACTCAACTAGTTTATTTAGAACTGCACAACATCCAATTCTTGAACAAGTCTGGTTTCTATTTTGGCTGAACCCATGGGGGATGCCTCTTAATATCACTAGGACTTCAGCATATTCACTGCAAGTCAAATTTGAACCTCTTAGCCAAAAACTCATGATATTAAGTTTTAAACAAGCAATGGTCAGCCCAGTGTTTTGTATAGTATTCACTGATGCATGTTTATGGAGAGAAGCTCCAGGTGGTATCTTTTAAAATACAGGTCCTGCAGGAAAGCTATTTCTATTGTCCAAACCTTACATTACCTTTTTTTATGTGATCCAAGTACTTGGAGACAGTAAAGCTCTGGTAAAAAGCCAATGAAAAACTAGCTTAACATCTCAATGAATCTTGTTTCCACAGAGTTTGATGACCCCTCTGCAATGGTGGTGCTAGCTGAAGAGGAGCTTGTGGTAATAGACCTGAAGGCTCCAGGCTGGCCAGCAGTCCATCCCCCATACCTGGCATCTCTCCACTGTTCAGCCATCACCTGTTCGCACCACGTTTCCAATATTCCACTGAAGCTATGGGAGAGGATCATCAGTGCTGGGAGCAAGCAGAATTCTCACTACTCAAATATGGTATGGCAGCTATAACCCTGTTCACTCACCTGCATTGGAGACCAGCATCATGCACTCAAGTGTGCATGTGTAGTCAGCCCTGCTGGTGGCAGGACACCAGTTGAGATGGGCACTCTTCCTGCCTGTTGACAGTAACCATTTGGAACTCTAAAACTTGCAACGTTCTCCAGGCTTCATTAGTTTTTAGTAACATCTCGGAAAGTTTCCAGCTGTCAGTTCTAATGAGAAAGCTTTCTTAAAGAGGAAATCTGGGTTGAAGAGCTACTAGCGAAAAACTACAGTTGAGATTTGGACCTAGTACATCTGTCATAACCCAAACAAAGGCTATAATAGTATGTGCAGGTACAGATGCACTTTCAGGGAAGGTCAGGCTTTTCCGCTCTCCCTCTTGATTGCGTGGTCTGTTCACATTTGCTGTATGGAAAGTCATGGTGTTGCTTTAACTTCTTTTTAGCTATGGCCAATTGATGGTGGTACCAATTTGGCTCCAGATCCTCCCCAGAGGGACCTGCTTCTTACAGGGTAGGTTACTGTAATTGATAGAAATCAAGTAACTTCCCTAGTATACTTTTTCCCTTACTGGAAACAAGTTTCTTGTCGTGAGGATGCAAAAAGTTAATTCGACTCCAGAGTTGTTGCCTCTTTGGGGGAGAGGGGGAAGAAAAGGTCATTACTTTACTTTTGAACCTGCTTTTAAAGCTATGACTAATAACACTGATGTTGGAACAGGCAAGTTGTAACTCATGCAGTAGGGTGTTATCTTTATTGCCATGTCTTGAGAAGGGTCACTAATTTCTTAGAACAATCAAACATAAGTGATGCCAGCGCAGAGCAATGTGTATGTCAAGATTTGTCCTCCTTGTGCCTGTGCAAATAAGGAAGAATTTGCAGCATTGCATTGTTTAAGATTGATGTAGATAAGGGCACAGTTTGGACCCATAACATTGTCAACTTTGAGGAAACTACCATAAAAGTTAGAATGAGGATGCTCATTCTGTCCATAGACAACCATGTCTGCCCATCTCTACTGCTTTTTCAAATGGAATACCAAGGCACCTTCCAGGCACCTTGCTGGTGGACTCCTATAGATTTTTTTTTTTTGTTGCTGTTCCTGGATGCAAATGTTTTGTAGAAATTCCGCCAGATGGAACAAGTATTAGCAAAGCTCTGGGCCAAGAACTGGAGTAGCATGAGGCTACATGTGCGGTGTAATGTTTGGGCGGGGGGAGGGCTGCGAACTTAAAGCCGTGTTCCTTACCTATACGTGGCTCTGTGATGTGTTAAATCCTATATTGGGCATCAGGCCTTGAAGCTCAATGGGGCACAAACTAATCCAAGAAAGTTTCCCTTTTGCAGCTCTAAACTGCTCAGGGATTTGTAGAAGGACTTGTTTCACTGTTGGATAACAAGTATTTTCTGTCCTTAAAGATCCAGTTACCATTCAGAATGTTGAGGTGCTGCTTCCTCTTTCTTCCTGGCCCCTCTTTCTTTGTTGTGAATGGATATGAGCTATAGGCATGACCTGCTGTTTGCAATCCTTTCCCATCAGGCATGAGGATGGCACTGTGAGGTTCTGGGATGCTTCGGGCGTTTGCTTGCACCTCCTTTATAAGCTGAGCACAGTGAGAGTGTTCCTCACAGATGTAGATCCCAATGACAATATGAACCCACTGGGTGAAGATGAGTGGCCACCACTGCGTAAGGTAAGAAGGTGTAATCTGCTCAGATTAAACAACCTGAGTTGGGAGTGTTTTGGGGTCTGGTGCAGTTAATTTGGAAACTGCAAGGGACTGGTGCTATAGAGACCAGTTTATGTTAATCTAGTCTCTTTTTTTTTTTTTTTTTTTCCTTTACTAGGTTGGTTCTTTTGATCCTTATAGCGATGACCCCAGGCTTGGGATCCAGAAGATATATCTGTGTAAATATAGCGGGTACTTGGCTGTAGCTGGTACAGCAGGGCAGGTACTGGAACTATGTAAAATAAGTTTCTGGTGGTGGGGGGTTCATTTTGGATGTTTTGGAGGCTTAGATATACTGCAAGGTAGAAATGTACTTAGGTTTGGAATCTGGTGTTTTCCTCTGTGGATTAGACTTTGTCCTGTTGGTCAACTGATCTAGTCTCTGGGGAGCAGTAAATGTGTTAGGATGACTTGTCCTAGAGTAACCAAATTTAGCAGCACAGGTTCTACCTACTAACATAATTTAAGTGAAGGAGGTTGGCAAGAGTGGAGGAGGGATAACATATTATCACTGAAACTTTGTCCTATGGGTGGTGATTGGTCACTTAAGTAAAAATAAGAAGTTGAGCAGTCATCTTGGTCTTGAGAGGTAAGAAAGGCATATTCCAGCCCTGAAGAGAGAGGAGAAGTCCTGTAGCTTTGAGTAATTGAGTTGGCAAAGCCAGCATTAGAAATGTGTCCTTATCCCCTTAGGTACTGCTGATGGAACTGAATGATGAAGCAGCAGAGCATGTAGTGGACTGTGCTGAAGCAGACCTACTGCAGGACCAAGAGGGCTATAGGTGGAAAGGTCATGAGAGACTAAAGGCCCGAGATGGGCCTGTCCGATTTGAACCTGGTTTCCAACCATTTATTTTGGTCCAGTGTCAGCCACCAGCTGTAGTCACATCATTGGCCCTTCACTCTGAATGGAAGCTTGTGGCTTGTGGTACAAGCCATGGCTTTGGACTCTTTGACCACCAGCAGAAACGGCTAGTCTTTGTCAAGTAAGTCCTTCCTGGTGTAATAGGGTACTTCCTAGGAACAGAGCTGCCTGTCTAGGTCTCCAGGCAGTTGAATTTCATGTTTTTTGGGGAGCAGCTGGTACACGGGGAAAAGCCCTGATTTTTAAACTTGGACTGAATGCGCCATGTTGTTTGCTTGGGCATCTTCTGTGCTTGGGCATCAGATTACATAATTCAATTTTATATAGCAACTGTGTCAGCCTGGCAGAATAACCAACTGAACAAGTGTGGCAATTGCTCTTATCTTAGATGTACATTGCATCCCAGTGACCAGCTGGCCTTGGAAGGCCCTCTGTCACGTGTGAAATCCTTGAAGAAGTCCCTTCGGCAGTCATTCAGGCGGATTCGTAGAAGCAGGGTGTCCAGCAGGAAGCGACGAGCCGGTAATATAGCAGAGGTGAGGTGATGCCCTTTTAGATACTTGGACTACCAGCAAAGATTAGGGTGTTATCATTTGTATATCATCTTGATCTTAGTGTAGTCCTGACTAGACTCCACAAGGCAATGCAGTTATTTATAACCTTCAGTCCACCTGTTTTGCCAAACACTAATGGGTACAATGGGCAGCCATGTTTTGTTGGTCCTGACATTGGCACCATTGACTGAAACACCACCTCACTAATTTCATGTTTTAAGGTGTCTCTGGCAAAACCCAGTGTAAGTAGTTAAGTCTGTGGTGCAAAGCAGTTAGTAAATGCAGGAGTTTCCTCTTTTTCTTGCTTGTTTCTGCCAATGCATTCTCACCTTCCTCGCCCCCTTGTAAAGAGGTGCTGGGGACATGAAGATATTGGCATTTCTCAAAGTTGAATCGTCTTCCCAAAAGGAAGCTTGCTCTCCATGCCTGCAATGACTTCATGAGAGCCAAGAGCATTCCAGGCATAATTTTGTTATGCTTAGTCAGTATTGGGGAAAAGTAGAGATGCTTCATCTGAGGGGACTAAAAACTGATTTGTCATCTTTTATAGTGGATTCAAGCAAACAGGATTTGTTAGTCCCCTGCCCCTGCCCCTGGCAGGCCAGGAGACGTGGGGCTTATAGAGGAGATGTGCTACATCTGAGATCCTCCAAAACTTGTTATTTCTTTGTGAAGGTGCAAGAGGCCAATGCCAAGTTTGACCAGGGTCCATTGCAGGAGATGGAGCTGGCTCCAGTCCAGCGGAAGATTGAAGCACGATCTGCAGAAGACTCCTTCACTGGCTTTGTGCGCACCTTGTACTTTGCTGACACTTTTTTGAGAGACAGTGAGTAGAATGAGCAGTGCTTGTCATTCAGATGCAACTTTTAACCCTACCTGAAAAGGAGTGCAGTAAGCCAGGGATACCCAGCACTTCCCTTGTTGTGCTTCATGCAGCCCTGAAGCCTTTCCAGAATGCAGGTCCATCAGTTGATCTGACCCAAGATAAAAGTAGAAGCCCATCTTCCTATGAAGCTTGTGTGGATGCAGCTACCTCTATCTTTAAGTACTCAGTTTGTTTTTGTCTGCTTAGTGGCCCCCACAAGGAATGGGATACAGTTCTCCTTAATCTTTATAGAGAACGCTTCTGATCCCAAGCTGATGCTGTACTTGAATTTCCTTCTGATGGTGTGAGCATACACATAGCAAAAAGCAGACATTGGGCAGATGTTGAGCTGACATAGTATGTTACAGAATGCAGCTTTTAGTTCTTGGAGATGAATCGCACTTAGGGCCTTTATTCTTGTTTTAGGCTCCCGCCACTGCCCTTCCTTGTGGGCAGGCACCAATGGAGGCACAGTCTATGCATTCTCTCTGCGTGTTCCTCCAGCAGAGCGGAGGATGGATGAGCCTGTTAGGGCGGAGCAGGGTGAGTGTTGCTCGCTCATGGAAACGCATGTAGCTATTCTAATGGGATTCAGGGGGGCAACTGGTAAGCTACTAAAATACAAAGCTACTGGTTATAAATAAAGAACAAGAAGACCTGGAAACACATTTGAAGTTGTTGCTGTTGGGGAGGGGGATGTATTTTGACAAGCTGTCTGATAATCCCACATGTCTTCTCATTTTGTCCATCTAGCCAAGGAAATTCAGCTGATGCACAGGGCTCCTATTGTGGGAATACTTGTCCTAGATGGGCGCAGCTCTCCTCTACCAGAGCCGCTAGAAGTAGCCCATGACCTCTCAAAGAGCCCAGATATGCAAGGCAGTCACCAACTTCTTGTGGTCTCTGAAGAGCAGCTGAAGGTAAACACATGACCCACATGCATTTCTTGTATGGAATCACCTCCTTTATGTAAGACATTAACCAGTGACGGGATTTGAGAAGTCTTCAGGTACCTGAAGGGTGACTTAGAGAAAGGATGGAGATAGGCTCTCCTTTAGCTGTACAGGAGCCAGGACTAGGAGCAGTGGCCTCAGGCTTTATCAGAGGCAGTTTTAGGTTGGAGATTCATTGTCAGAAAGGTGCTCTTAAAGTGGTCAAGTGTTGCAACAGGCTACCTAGAGAAGTTGTGGAATCTCCATTCCCTGGAAACTTTTAAGAGCAGGATGAACAAACACTTGGCTGGGGTATTTAAATTGGGAGCGATCCTGCCTTGAGCAGAGGGCTGGACTAGATGACCTTGTGAGGCCCCTCCCATCCTGCTTTTCCTATGATCCTATTGCTTGGGGGCAAATTATTTTGGTAGTACCTAGGAACATCAGTTGAGCGTACAGATGAGCGAAGATAACAGTCCCTCCTCCACAAAGCTGACAGATTTGGTGTCAGTTCACAGCTGGGAGATGAACAGACAAATGGGAGTGGGAGTTCAGCATGAAAATGCAGATGGAGAATGCAGGAGTCTTTTCTATATTGGTTTAGAACTCTGTGGCTAATTTTAGCAGCTGTCATTAGGAAACAGGTTTAATTCTGCAGATAAAAGGTGGCAATGTGGTGGTTCAAAAGGAGACAACTGGGCCTGCTGATCCTCAAGCAGTTTGAAAATTCCTCTCTGGAGCTACAATCATTGTCTGATGCTTCACAAAAGGAGAGTGGGCCCCAAGGATAACTTATGGTTGACCCTGCTTGGCATTTTTAAAGTGGTAAAAGTCAGAAGCCAGCTTCAGTGCAGTGTTTCCCTCTGTGACTGTGGGAAGGAGGGTGAGAGATCAGGATATCTGTTTAAATGGGTCTGTGACTTAAGGTCTTAATTTGCTTCCAGTAAAGTCAGTGGTGAAACTCTTGCTGCAACCACTGGGAAATGGAGCAGGCTCTGAAATCTGGGATCGTCTCTGGCTGCATTTATGCTTGTTCTGGGTCTCATTTGAAGCAGGAAGGCAGATTTGGACTCTGATTTCATTGCTGTGTTTGCTGCTGGGCAAAGATGTGCTGTGAATAAATGCATTGTGCAAGCCAGAGAGAACAGCACCTGGCCTAGGCTGGGGTTGTTGGCATTTCCTAGGAAAAAGTATATCACATGATTTGTTTCTACTGGCAGGTATTCACACTGCCCAAGGTGAGTTCCAAACTGAAGCTCAAGCTGACGGCCCTGGAAGGCTGTAGGGTACGAAAGATGGCAGTCGCTAACTTTGGCAGCTGCCAAATTGATGACTACAGTGAAAACAACCTGACCGTCCTGACTAACCTTGGAGACATTCAGATCATCTCTCTGCCCTTCCTCAAGCTACAGACACGCTACCCCTGCATCCGCAAGGAGGATGTCAGCGGCATTGCCTCCTGCGTCTTCACTAAGTATGGCCAAGGTACTGGCACAGTCATTGAAGGCCTGCCTCTTGTGTCCTCCTAACGTTTGTTTCATTGTTTTTTAAAACAAGTTTTGGTTGTAGGGTTCAGCTTCTGTAACAGTACCACTGCACAGAGTGTGGGTGCATTGGTCTATCCATTCCACTTCAACAGACATCAGTTATCAAGTTATCGAGTAGCAGAGAACTGGCTCCATTTTGTTCTGTAATTTGTTTAGATACCTTCATGAGACTTCTCTTTTTCTCATCGTGTCATGCAACACTGCAATATTAAATTGCCTATGTTTTGTTGGTCCATTAGACAAGGGTATTGCTATTCTCCAAAGCCCTACTGCTCTGGACTAGCCAAATACAGAAAAACACCTCTTATTTGGGAGTAGAGGACATCTAAATCTTTTCCTTTCTGGTTCTTGAACACATTCTTGCTCATGAATTCAGTCCCAAGCAAATGCCCTTTTGCATCCTCCCCTGCAGGTTTCTATCTGATCTCACCATCAGAGTTTGAGAGGTTCTCTCTTTCTACCAAATGGTTGGTTGAGCCCCGGTGCATCATTGATGCTCCAGAAATTACAAGCAACAACCACGTGCATAACACCTCTGGTATGGAGCATACTGGAAGGAAATCCAGGTGAGGCCCAGCTGTAAAGCTTTGGGTGGTTGTGTCATGCCATTCTCTTTCTTTACTTTAGTCTCACTGAAGTCAAAAGTTGAACACACTATTCTAACTTGTTTCATTTGGGGTGAGCTATGCTATGCTGCAATCTAAGTTTGTTTGTTTTTTTGTAGGCTGGCTTCTTCTCCAAATGTTGTCTCTCATGAGATGAAGCAGTACAGAGTTCTTGCCTCTGCGGGGGAAAAAAAAGGGCCAGTTAGGACTGTTGAAGTCTGTTAATGTCACTTCTAAGCAGATTGGCACAAGGCAGCATATCTTTCTCTGACCTTTTGCTTACCAACTGCGGTGCGCAGGGAATATGTAATGAAGGGTGGGGATTGGTTTGGTCTTTTCATACTAGGCACCTTGAATCATTCTTAAAATCTATAAACCCTCTTGCTGATGGCACATCATATCTATCCTACTACCAATCAAGTAATCCCCTTATGAGTGTGATGTTCAACTATTAGTTTGTACCCTTCTACGTTTATTGATGCACCATAGTATATCGAGCACAGTGGATCATTGCTTTGTAATTGGCCCTTCGTGGTCTGTGATTGTATGGTCTGTGATCATAGACCTTTTTTGGAAGTGATGGTGGATTGTTCTCCAAAACAATAGGCAAGCTGTCCAGGAGCCAGAACCCCCATGTCCTCAGCATCCCATTTCCTGTATGCTCTGCAAGCCCCTCTGCATTAGCACATACTTTGCTCTTCTTTTTTAGGGACCTGGGCAGGAGTTCTGGTGACACTGGAGAAGATGGTAAGCAGAACATAAGTACACTTAATTTAACAGAGCAATATGTAAATATTTTAAAACTTCTGCTACCATTTCCCTTACTGAAAAGATGGTGATGGGTTTGGTGGTGGAGGGAGGAGAGGAGATAAGATAAACTGGATGTGGATTTTCCACAGTCATATCAAAGACTAAAACTTGAGATGACCTGAACATGCAGTTTTGCGTGTTTAAAATATCTTATCATTTACAGTCTGGAGGTGGAAACAAAGAAAGATCTAACTGGACTTTAATACAATTTTAAATCTGTTTCTTGTGGACTATTCTGTAGTGTCCATCATCATTGTGCAAATATTTATTGACAAGCAGCTGTATGTAAACTTTTTTCTTCCTTTCAGAGAGGAAGTCAGGGAGGCTAATGGAACATGCCCTACTCAATGATGAAAGTGAGTGTGACCAGCTATTCCAGCTGTTGGGGCAGGTGCACATCTGGGTGGGAGCAACCTGTGGTCTTCTCTAGAGCAGAATGAAGATGCCATTGGTCCTCGTAGTTTGGCACACTTCAGGAGCTGCAGCTATATGATTCCAGTGTCGGTACCAGATTTATGTTATGGATTGATTAGGGGCAAGGATATAGATGGCACATTCTGAAAAAACTGCCTGCCTGCTTTCATTGCTCCAGTATACAAAAGGAGTTTGTTTTCTAGCGGCAAAGCCAGCTGGAACTGGCTGCCTTCCTGGACCTCTAGCAAGTTGGTGCTTGCAGCATCCCCTCTAGCAGGTAGTGCTCTGCTCCAGTGCGTCAGCCCACCCAAACCTGTGCAGGGTTTGTGTTGCAAGCTAGTAGTGTGGAAGGGGCAGCAATATTTCAGAATATGACAGGAGGGTGGGGTGATTGAAAACCTAATTCTTAAGGCAACAGTGAAATATTTGCTCCTCTATCTGCACAGCAACTGCTCACTGCTTTGTTTGCTTTCCAGAAGTGCTGAAGGAGATCCAGAGCACGCTGGAGGGGGGAAGAGGGTGAGTACCCTGTGATCTGCTCTCCTTTTTGTTATGGGATTAGGGAGGGAGGGCACTTTCAAGGAAAGCAGGGAGAAGACGTTGCACAATGGCTGATCCTGTGGCATACTAGAATTGGATTAAATGCCTCTTTAACAGCCTCTTTTACAGCTGAGACTCTCCTTTCCTTCATGTTCTCCCTTGAGGTTTTAAGAATAACCCTTTGTCTCTTTCTCTCTGAGAAGAAGAGGAGATCCCATTCCCATATACCAAAGGAGCAGGACTCTGAGTACTCGCATACAGGTTTCTATTCTCATCAACCCATGTTAATCTATAGACAGGTCAAATGGGCTTAGGTGGTTCAAGATGGGACTCTGGAATTCTTATCCTGGCTCTGTGCTGTCACTTGGACGTGCCACTCTATCTCTGTTCCCACTCCCTGTCTGGACAATAAAGATAAGTTACTCCACAGGTGTGGGCCTTTAACTTGTGTCCAGAGAGCACCACAATTTTCAGGTGGCAGGGGCTACAGATGGGCGGACAAGTGACAGTTACAGCTCATGCAAAAAGCTTTAGTGGGATGGGCAACTGCTGGTGTGTAAGGCTCCGTGGAGAGGATGGGTGAGTGACTTATGCTCTGCGTGCTTCCTCTGGACATTGCCTCCTCTTCTATCCGCAGCTGGGAGTGGATTGGACAATCGTCTATTGCAGTGACTGATTTTTTTATTTTTTTTTTTAATCTCTTCTCATTACAGGAGTTATACAGAAAGAAATTTGGCAAGAAGTCCCGTAGGGCGTGGGCTAAGTAATGGAGGAGGTAGGTGGAGTCAAGCGTTTTTGAGCTCTGCAGCAAGAAGTAAAGGGGCAGCATTTCTAGCTGGAGCCTTGTGTTCATATGACATGCTATAGAATACAGTGCACTACAGACTGGAACACCTGTTATTGGGTGGGTGTTTGCCGGCTGTCTGATATATCCTGCCAAAGTTCATGAGCAGCCTACATGCAGAGTGAAATTTAAATGTGCAGCACTGGTACAGGATGATATGACAAGCTTCTTTTGAGATATTGCATCTCTTAGCCCTGCTGAAGAGCAGGTAAAGGATTTCTCAGCACTAAGGAACTCAACCTCTTACTCCTGTTAAAGGCTCCCAATGGGCAAGCTACTAGCAGAGGGGGACTTATTAGCTAGGGTATCTGGACATATAGTATTCCACTCCATGTCACTTTATCTTCCTCTGGCCTTATTCCCTTGCAGCCATTGCTTTGAAAGAACCCCTGAGCAGCCAGCCTACTTAAACAGGCTTCACTATTGTATCACGTGCTTTCAAAATGTCTAAGAGAATAGTCTCATTGCAGGGTACGTGTACATAGCCAGAGTGAAAGCACATGGCAAACACCGATCTGATGTGGACGTAGGACCAGTCTGTCTTCTAGGGAACTTCTGGTAGCCAGGGCTTGGGGTCCATGACCTGGTGAGGCCTGTTAGATGTGAGTTGATTTTGAGATGCAGGGATGTGCTCACTAGAGTCAGATCAGGTGTTTGGTTAGTTTTGGCAGATCTCTTCTAACATATGTCTCTGCCCTTTCTCCCTGAAGCGGATTGACCAGAGCTCATGGAGGACTTTCTGGCATTGGTGCACGTGCCACAACACTACTGACCTGGGGAAGCCATCCCTGGGGGAGGGGGCCACCACTGCTCTCTGCACAGAAGGACACAGAGGTGTGACTCACTTGCTCAAGCCTGCCTCTGCCGCTCCCTGTAGTGCCTCACTAGAGACATCTTCTGTCAGTTGGCCTTATATGCAGGCCAAAAGCAGGTCTCTGGGTCTGACCTCCCCTCTCCCACCCAAGCTCCCCTGTATATGTCTAACTTTTTTCTTTTAATGTTTGCACAATTCTCTTCTTTTCTACTGGGCTGGGTTTTAAATTATGACTGCCTTGGGTGCAGAGTTTTCACATGCGCACATGGTTACCTCCAAGTAGTGGAAGATTATTTTTTGTACAATTTTTTTTTTTAATCGGATTGGTGGTTCAGTTTTAAAGGAAACTTATTTTAGAAATGTCCTTTTTAAAGAACACGAATTTAATTGATGTTTTTAATTCCTGTGGCTGCTGGAACTGGTCTCTGACGGAGGTATTCCAGTTCCGTTTGTTACGGTACTGCTAACGGTTTTTATGGACTCGGGTAGACTATTTTTGTAGCCGTTCAAATTGGAGGAAGATTTTAATTGAACTTGATTTTGTGTTTCAACACTACATTGCTCTTTTTGAAATAAACTCAACTACCTTTGTGGTCATGGTTTCTGGTCTCTGTGTCACTTTGCTTGGATGAAATTGGTAATTCCTTTGCATGGTGGTAGGAGGTTGGCTTCAGAGGCTGGGGACTCAGACACCAGCCTTTGCTAGCTGAACCAACACTCATCAGCATTGGTGCTAAGCAGGACTTCTGTCAGTAGTCATGTTCTGTGTTTGCTCATGCACTTCGACCGTACATCTTTAGGGGGCCAATTCCTATATAGAATTTCTCAGCTTTCCTTCTTGTAGGAAAGAGTGAATCTTGGGAATTGCATGTGTTTTAGTATTAGAAGCTAAGTAGCAGGGTTATACAGAGCACAGCCAGCTGTGAGCCCCGCAGGAAAGCTTTACATTTAAAGCTCATGCTATCTTTCCCTCCGTATCTAATATAAGGCTTTGGTTTTTTTTCTTGCCCACTTCACTTTTCTGCTGGTGGGTGGCATGGATGGGGATGGGGATGGGGAAGTGGTGTATATGATTCACTGTTCCTGGAATAAGCTGTCCCATCATGCCTGAATCATACAGGTAAGAAAGGGATGTTGAGTGGTGCATCCTGGAGGCTGAGTGTAAGGCTATATTTTCTCAGTGTTTCACACTTCAGCCATGGGTGCTTATAAAATCCTTCCCACTCTAGTTGATGGAACAAATCTGCTTCAGATGGGCCTAGATGAACTATCAGACTCACTGGTTCTGGGACCGAATACCTACATTGGAGGCATTAGCTCCAGGAGCTCTACCTATGAGCAAGTATTCCTTAGCCCTGCTGCTCTGGGGCTTGCCTTGCTACCAGCTCAGGTGATTCATCCAGAACTATTACAAGAAGTTCTGTTTGGATATATCCCTGCTTCTGAACCTGAATCTGCTCTGAAGTGCTTTCCTAGATGCTCAGACAGCATGTGGGAGTTCAGACACCTACACTGTTTTTTGGTACAGATGGAGCAAAGCTCTTCAGCTCCAATGCGTTTGTTGGGACAGGTGCTATTGTGGGGGGCTTAACATATAGATAACTACAAAGACTCCGGTCTCGGTCATCTTCTGCTTGACATACACATTGCTCTGCTTGTGCCACTCGGCCACTTCTTGCTCTGGAAATATTCTTTCTGTACCCCATTCTGTACGGCCCTCCCACTTAGTGCTTTGTGCCCAATCAGCTTCAGTTCATTAGCTGGGTACTAGTTAAGGACCTGCACAAGGACACCCCCAGCCATTACCAACAGCAGCAGCTGCTATGCTTTTGCACCAAAGCTGGAAGCTGTGCTGTGCGGAGTACTGTATCACAGCCAGAGATTCTGCTAGAAACACTAATGGGAACAGATCTGCTTCCCCTGGATCCTTTCCTGTGCAGTACTGGGGCTGTTGCCCCCTAGACAGAAGCACATAAAGGTTTTGGTGCTATACAGTAATGGGACTTCAAGGGCATCTTGTAATATTAATGCTTGGAGTAGTAAACCCAAGGGTGTGTTGCTCTGGAGACCACGCTTGCTGAAGAGGGCTGTAAAGGAAGAGATTGGGTACTGTCCCTGTTTGTAGTATTCTCTAGCGAAAGCCCATGTAGGAGTGGTTAGTTAGCTCACTTCCCCATCTCAGCTACTCTTGTTTCCCTGTTTCTATTGTTGCCAGCACTCTCATGCCAAACTAGAGTCCCCTTGTGTGAGGTGTTGCTCAAGCATGCACAAAGGTGTGTCTGTCCTGCACAGCTTATGTGCGCTTGATCACAGTAGCTTCTGTGTAGTGCTGCTGCTTTATGCTTCTCTGGGAAACCCCTATTTCACATGTGGTTTTGTTCAGTTCCTGAAAACACTCTCCCTAAAAAGTCTGTCTGTCGGTACCAGGGCTAGTGCTGTGGGAAATGAAACCACCAATTCTCAGACCATCTGGCTTCTGGCAGAGCGCAAGGTAGGGTAAAGTCTATATTCTATCCTGGATAATTTCATCCAGTTCATTGCACTTGCATAATACTTCCTACTTGTATTACTGGTTGGGGGAAGACTTGTACAGGATGAAAACAGATCTTGAAAGTTTGGTATAGGACAAGACTGAACTCATTTAAAAAGCCTGAAGAAGACGATGCGAAGCATGTCTATGATTGCTTTATAATACAGTAGTGTTAGCTGGCCAGTAGATAGGGTATTAGCCTAGACCTTGTAAGACCCAGGTTTAAATCCCTGCTCTGCTTCTGACCTCCTTTTGTGAGCTTCAAGTTACTTTGTTTCCCGTTTGTGCAAATGGGATGCCAACAGATAGACATCATAAGGACAAATATATTGAGGAGTACAAGGCTCTGATATAGTGAGAAGCTGTGTAAGTACCTTGGATACATGGTGAAGCTGTTTACTGTGGATTGTATCACTTTCCAGGTTTGTTGCATTATGCTGTATTGCTCTCCAGGGTTATGCTGCATTAGAGCACAGGCTCTCTCTGAGATTCCTTCCCAACGGTATGAATCCAGCATTTGATGGAGATGGACTCGGTCTGGTCCCTTACAGGCCTTGTTACTCTATAATGCTCACTGCTCTCAGTGTGATGCTGGGGAGCACTGGGCTACGTCTAGGTTGAACTGTTCTGCTCTTTCTAAGCCAGGTTGGGGGTCAGGAGGAGAAAAGGACTGAAGAAAACAGCAACATCCATAACAGCAGTCTGTTTAGAATAGTGCAGTCCTGCCTCTGCCACAGCAAGGACATCCCCAAACCACCCACTTTTAGGACGAGGGCCAAAAACAGTCTCTACCAAAGGAGGAAAGGTCATGGCAATCAGCAGCAGCATCTTCAGGAAAACAATTCTTAATTAAATAAGGCTGGAGTGAAGGCAGTTCCACCTACTCCTATTAGTCCACATACAAATTAGGCCCTTTAGCCTGATTAGGTGGGGGAAGGGGAAGGGGGGAGAGATAGTTGTTCATCCTCCACTCTGTAGAGGTGGAAGTAGTTCAGTTACTGCTGCCAGCCCTGCAGCCAGAAGGGCCTTTGTCATAAAGGGCCCAGCAGGAGCTGGGATGAATATTCCAGTGCTTGGGGGTGAGGGTGATGAAGACCTGAGCTTCAGTGCACCTCCCTGGCTGGGGCATGTTCCAGATTTCACCTGCTTGTTCAACAGGAAATCTTCACCTACTCCTCCCACAGTCCTCTCTCCACCACTATAGACGTGTTCCTTTGCTCACTCATGCCCCATAGCTTTTTTTTTTGTAAATAAATTGCATATCCTCCCCAGTGTGCCTCATAGGGGGGGTTATGGGCAGGTGGGATATCATAGGCAAGCAGAGTGCCTAGAGCATTCCCTTGCTCTTCTAGTTCCAGGCCTTTCTTACGGCCTTTTGGACACCAGTGACCTAGATCTTCAGCAGGAAAAGGCTTGGGGTTAATCTGTTCCCAGACATCACTCCCCCTGGGGACGTACATAGAATCCCCAGTAGCTCTAATTAAATCACATGACTTTCACTTAAATCTTTTGCTCCCTTGCCTTTGCTTAACTGAAGCCCTGGCAATTGCTTGGGAACAAATTGCCTCCATAGGCTGCTGGTCTGAGTGAGGCTTGCTTTTCAGAGCTAGAAGTGGTATCACTTGAGTGCCTCTCTTGAAGAACCTGTTTGTAGGAAGATGGTTGTCCCATGCTGGTTGGAAGTTGTCACCTGAATTTTACTTGCAAGGTCCCCCACTGAAGTACATGCTCTATCTGGAGTTCGGAGGAAGGTAGTTAAATTTTGGGATCTTTTAATTTATTTAATTTAAACTCTAATTTACTTTGTATTAACACTTATTTGAACAGTATGCGTGTGCTGCTGAAAATTAAAATCAAGCCTCTGACTTGGTGGAAGCCACTGGTTAAACTCCTGGAATCTGAGTTTACTGAAGTGCTAAACTAGCTCTGCATAGCTGTGGCACCATCTGCAGGTGCAAAGGAGGTATTTTCTTCACTTAAGTTTTTCAGCTAGTTCAGTTTAATGACATTCAAATTTACACTGAGAGTTGAAAAGGGAGGGTTTTTTTCCCTTCTCTAATGTAAAAAAGAACTTTACTGAGTAAGTTAATTTTATACTTTTTAGTCTTGAAGGATGTGATAAGCAGAAATTATCTACTTTTTGCTAAGCATAGGTAATTTCTGTGCATAAAAAAATCAGCTGGTTTTCTATACCCCTGCCAAAAAATAATAAACTTATTAGCAGGTTTTGGTACACTTAAGATTGCTGTATCAAATAAGCTACTTGCACATGTGATTTGCAGCTTCTAATCAAATACAGCTAGGCACAAAACACAAGTAGAAATAATTTAGTATATGAGAAATACATTGCATGAGACCGGGGGGGACTGGTATATCATATGAGAGAAACACTTAATGTGCATGAAATTTTAAAAATAGGAATATTGGGAGGGAGGATGTGTTGGGAGGAAGAGAAACAGTTGAAATGAGTATTGAATCTAGTGTCCTGGCTGTACTTCACCGCTGATCAATGCATCAATAGCTCTCAACCCATTAGTACAATTTTTGTTTTGTTTTGTTTTAGGAAGGGAAAGCAAAAGTGAAAACACAGCTGAAGTGACTATCAATACCATCCAGTTGCTGCTTCATCCATCCATCCATCCTGGTTCAGAGCCCAGCATGACTGTAGGTGCTGGAATGGGTGGAGGTCACTAATATAAAGAGACTGGGTTTAGACTAGTAGCTGCTGGATAATATGCTATTAACAAAGGAGTGAAGCTGCTGGACATGAAGACCATGAGTTGTACTGGGGGTGGTACAATTCTGGTGCAAATTGCGAAGAGCTGTGCCAGAGGCCTTTTGATCAACTAAGAGAAATGATCACTTCCTCTCTATAAGGAGGTGCCTTGCTGATGTTCCTGGGTGTTGCATCCTTTTCCATAACTTCTGTTTGCTGCTTGCTAATATAATTGCTACCCTAGCTGATACAGCCGAGGGATTCACATAAGGGCTGAAGGACTTGGTCTAGATTTGATAGATGATGTGGAAAGTCACTCCAGGTTCACCCTTGCTAACATGGGATTTGCTTTTCTCTGCTTACCCTGCCTGCATACCTGTAGCATGAATGTCACGTGAATGAAGTGACCTGGAGAACTGAACCCAGGCTCTTTTGATAAGGCCCTCCCAATCTATGATATTGGCACTGCTGAGACAGTGTCCAACAAACTGTTGGGACAGGAGATGTAGGGATTCCTCGTGGGTATCTAGAAAAGGGATGACCAAGATCTGGCTTTTGGAACCATGTCATCTGGCCTGTGGGTAATGAGAAGAGCCACCGCTACATACAATATCAATATGTGGTGGTGAGAACAAAAGAAGACCCACATGTAAAGTCTGTGTTCTCCCTTCCAGTGGGCATCCCCTGTATTGACAACTTGCTCTTCCAATGATAAAACTGGGAAGGACTTCTTCAAAGTGACAGACAAGCCCCCTGAGCTCCATTGTGGTCCACCATAGCCCAGTGTGACTAAGATCAAGCTACTTGAATTTGCATGGTTTCTGTCTTTAAAGGAGATCAAAACTAGCCCAGGGAGAAGGTGGTGGCTGAGGTCAAGTAATGGGGAAGGCCCTCTGAGCAGCTCCCAGAGCAGAGATTTCCTGTTTCTTTTCTCTGTGGGTCAAGACAGTAATAAAATTACTTCCTAGCGCAGGAGAAGGAAGGAAAAGCACCAGCAGGTACAGAAGGCAATGGACTGGCCCAGGTCAGTACAGCATCTTCTTAATATCCTCTGTGCAGGAAGGAATGAAGACTTACCCCAGAGTAAACCCTAGGGTTGTTCTCTCTGAAAAAATAGCATAAAAATGATCATACAACGGATGAGAGAGAACTGTTAGCGTTGCCTCTCTGCACAGGAGATGAGTGTCTTTTGCACCTCTGTCCCTGGCAGGGATGCCTCTGCCCTTGAGTGCTGTCTCTTTAGCACTTGATGTTCCCCTTGAGCTGGCTGTCAGGGACATGGCTGTAACAGCTTCAGTTTACAGGCTCTGGCAGGCCATCCTGCTCCTATGTTCAGCTCTCCTTACTAATTGTAGCCTGAACTGAACTGACCTGGGGGCTGGCTCCAAAAAGGCAAATCTTCATGTTCAAATGGGGTCTGAGGGTTTGTTTGCACTATAGAAATTCTCTGTAACCCCCTAGCTCAGCTGTAACAGTGTTGGTACCCTGCTCCAGAGAGGTCTGGTAATGCTATCTCATCCCACTCAGCAGATTTGCTTGCAGTACCTCCCACAGCAGGATCTGACCTGCTGTTACCACTGTTATAAATGTACTAGTGAGTTCTGATGGAGCCTTGCAGATCTACTGCACTGGTACAGTATGGGCCAGTCAATAAGAAAGGAGAGGTCTTGCCCACAGCTGGGGAACAACAGTCAAAGATTTCCAAGAGCAAATAAAGTGTGGGATTTTTTTTTTTTTTTGGGTGAAGGGGGTGCCAAATAGAGACTCCTTTTTCTAAAGGGGCCTGAGTTTTGAGAGTGGATGCTCAGCATTTCCTGAAAACTAGGCCTCCCTTCACAATGTTTCTAATGGGGCACCCAAAATCTGCAGTCAGTCATGCAAAAGATTGGCTTGCACTTTTTCCCCTTTAACTGCTTAGGATAGAAATACACTTTCCTGGGACATTCAGCAATGGGGAGTCTGTGAGTTCTGGCTCCAGTGCTGTGGGAGACCGAGAACATAGATTTGAAATCAGCAGAAAAACACTTGACTCTAGGTTAGCTCTAAACGTGAGGCCTGTTTGGCTTGTGGGAGAAGACTGTGATTTGTAAAGAGTCCGGCACCTGCTGCTTCCCTTCCAGCATGATTAACCTGAAGAACTGCTTTCCTGATACCTGCCTTTTTTCCATGGAGGTAGAGCTGAGCCCTAAACAATGATATATCATCGGGGTGGAGGCATTAGGTTAAGGTGAATGGAGGCTTCCTACACATGCCCACCAGTCCTGGCATGCAGTCTTGCTAAGCCAGTGTCTGTTATTAGCCCCCCTTTAGTGCTGTCAGCCATAAGCAGTGGGGCCAAGTTCTGCCTGACCTCTGCCCTTCCCTCCCGCAGGGCCAGCATGCGCTGGTGCTATATGTGGCGGTGAAGGAGTGGCTGCATGTTGAGCAGCGCCAGGCATGGCAGGCTGGCGGTGCCATGGTGCTGCTGCTGTCACTGGCTGCTGTGAAAAGTTTGCAGAGGCTACTCCACATAGCCCTGGCCTTCTGCTCCCTGTGCTGTCAGCTCTTCATTAATGTTGTCTAGCCCTCATAGTGTTTGGTGAAGTGTGCAGGGATTATTCCCACATTACAAATGGGTGATGGCAGTCCAGAGAGATCACGTGGGCTGTGCCAAGGCCACAAGCAAGTTAGTGGCAGAGCAGTGCCTATCAGGCAGGAATTGTCCTGTTAGCATCATTTTTTAATGTGCTAAGGAAAGCTTCCCTGTTAATACTTCTCAACCTTTGTGCCTCTACCTCCTGCTTGGAGGGAAATGTAATCCACAATGAGATGCTGGGATTCCCACAGGATTGTTTCCTCAATTACCGGGCCATTGGGCTGACTTGTCCAAGGACCAGCATGTTAGCTTTGCCAGTTCTGCCTGCTACAAGCCTCCTGGCTAGAAAAAAGTCATCAGCTGAAAACTACTGGAGCGGCTACAGTGACTGTTCCCTCTCCTATCTGACTCTGTCAACACATTTCCAGTTTGGCCTGCCATCCCCTGTTGTTACACTTCAGAAACCCTTTCTCCCCATCCCCTTCCGGAGCTTATCATCACTTGCAGCTCCCCTCCCTGTGTTTTAGTTCAGGACTCCTCCAACAGCCTGCCAACGCCACTTTCTCCTGACTGTCCTGTTCCTGTGATACCCACACCGCTCTGCTCACATACTTCGGGCCTGACCCATCTCCCTGCACCTCTCCATGATTGCTCCTTTTCTGCAGATTCGGTCATGAAAGGTGCTGTTGTGGAACAAGGATTGCCAGTCCTGTGCTCCACGCTGGGAAGAAACCCCAGGTCTCTAATGACGTGGACTCTTGCTCACTTCCCGAAATGAGCAGAGTGGAGCAAAGAGGCAGCACCAGGGCTGAAGATCCGAGCAGGGGGCAATGCTCAAGGGTGCCTTTTGGCATTGCCCTTTTGGAGCAAAGCATCTTTCAGTTCTTATCGTGTTAGGAATACTTTTAATGAATGTTGAGCTTGTTGGGAGAGGGGAAATGTATGGGTTGTGGGGCTGTGGGCTTGGAAAGTGCATTGCAGGAAGGGGGAGGCTGAGGCAGGGGAGTGGGAGTAAGTGGGCAGGGGAGGGCAGGAAAGAAGAGGTTTGGTACAACACCTAGATGTGAATGAGGGTCAGGCAGCATGGTTGGGACTGGCTGGGGCGGGGGGGGGGGGAGCGTAATGGGCAGGAAGCAGGAGTGGGCAAGGCAGTGACTGGAGAGTCTGTGGTTGTTCGTTATCTTTTGACTCGTTTGTCTGTGGCTGTCAGTGACTTCCTGAATGGGGCAAGACATAAATCTAAATACTATTACTAGTGCTACTACTGCTACCATTAGTACTACTTTCCAGGCTTTGCTAAAGCCAAAGGGGACCAGAGCCTGGTCCCCGCTGTTGCCCTCATGTCAGAACCCCCATAAGGTGTGACTCACCCTAAGCACTCTGGTGGCTTCCACAAAGCACCGGCTCTTTCCTCGGGTGCTGTAGTGAGGGGGGTAACACAAGTGCCAAGCCAGCAGAGGACTCTTTTGGGGTGCAGAGGGAGCTTTGGGTGGTCCTTTCATGCCAGGCTGCTGTGGTTTGGAGCGTCCCGACATACAGGAGGGGCAAGCAGGCCCTGGCTCAGGGCTCCAGCCTGGAGAGGTGCTGTCGCAGTGGCAGTAGCTGCATCTGGCTTTCTCATGGCTGGGGTTGTAAGTGGTAGTGGGTTGTTTATGAAGGAGCCTGGGGGTTATTGACTGGTGTGAGTGTGCAGAGGGTTTTGTCTTTTGATGGTAAGCTTATTCCAGAAGGGACAGGTTGTAGGGAGGTTTGCCCAGGGAAGTTGAGGAGCCCAGCACTAGACTAGGTGCTCCTCGGAGCTGCTCGGCCTTGTGCAGCGAGGGAGCTGTACATGTCAACAGTGCTAGCGTGTGCCTGTTTCTTCCACAACATAACAATGGCCTAGCACCCAATTTCTGCCATAACGATGATAGTAATGGATAGGGAAGCTCCGCGTTGGGGGTAACAAGCCTGTTTCCCGGAGTGCTGACTCTCACTGGGGTACCTGTCATGCTTGGTACTGAACAGACACCGGTAAACACATGGATTATATCTGCAGGTGCTTTCAATACAAAAAAATTGCCCTTAGTAGGAGGGCTTAGATCAGAAATGGGGGCAGTGGCTGAGCAAAAATGATATGAGGCTGCCAAGGGGTAGGATGTTGGGGCAGAAGCTTTGAACAGTCAATCTGAGAATTCAACTCTGTTTAATCTAATGTTAACGTACTCTCCAGTGCTGGCCGTGGGAAGGAGGGAGTGGGGTTACATACTTTGTAATCAGGTCCTTCTAGGCTAGGTAAGGAGCCTGAATCTGTGGTTAGGCGTCCCTGAGAAGGGCAGGGGCAGTTTCTACCTGGAGGAGGAAGTAAGAGAGCTCCATCATGGCTGGAGTTAGACAAGGGATTAATCTCTTCAAGGAAACAGGTCAGTTGCTTTGCTGTGAAGAGCGATGGCACAACCAGACCAGAGGAGGAAATGTAGAGCTCTTCTTCAGAGAGGGCTTATGACCCCTAGAGTGCTAACAGCTGCCGCCAACACTGCTTAGGTGCAGTGGAAGATGCCTGTGTTGTCTTCTCCATAGTGGGTACATCTACATGAGACACTTACTGCGCATTAGCCTAATAACACTGCGCAGTAGCATGGCAGTTAAAAACTGTGCTAATAGCCTATTATACAGTGTTAGGCTAATGCACAGTAAGCGTCACAAAATAACTGTGCACCAGCGCTACCACTCGGTAACTCTAGTCACTGCACATTGAGTTGGTACTTTTTTAAGGTAGTACTAAATTAAATGGGCAGCATCTAAGACCCATTAATGAACATGTAGATGCACCCAGCGACATGCAGGGTGAACTACAAGTCTTGACGGCTGGAAGTGTTGGGCAGTGTGCCCCAGGTGTACTGAAGCTTCAGACACTAGCAGAGCGCTCAGTGGTTTAGGACTTGGGCTCTCTTTCTTGGCTAGAGTGGCTGCTACAACTCCTTAGGTGTCTCCTCCCTCTACTGGGAGAAAGGAGGAAAGGGCATTTTCCTACTTAGATTATTTTTATAGCAGGAGTCGATAGATGGTGCTGTTGTACATAGCTGTAAAAGTCCTTTCTGAAGGCCTTTCCACGTGTGAAAGTCTCAGTACAGTGGGCTTTACCTTCCTGGAGAGAGACTAGGTCACTCAGTCTCTGAGGAGGAAATAGCCTGTTTGGTGTTTGAGGAATTCATGCTATAGAAAGGGACCAAACAATCAGTCATCATAAGCCATTTGATGGGAAATGAACTAACACTTCTACTGCAATAAACATCGTGGCATTGTGCTATCCCTTGCAAAATTAACACACAAGAGCAATGAATGGCCTCCCGTGGTAGGGGGTTAGACTTGATGATCTACTCAGGTCCCTTCCAACCCTACCAGCTATGAAACTATGAAAATACACTGCTGCTTGCTAGGCAACCGTGCAATCATAAACACTTCTGCACACAAGCAGCACTTTATTTCAATGTTAAATTGTTTTTCCCTGTTTTGCTTTTCCTCTCCTTCCTGTGTAATTTGTCATCTGAAGCTTGAGGGGAAACAGGCTTGTGAACGGGGCTTATGACAGACGCTTTGCAAAGCCCAAAATAATGTTGAGAGCGGAGCATGGAATGGGCAGCGAATAGGCTCCTGGCCTTTCTCATGCATCTCAATGGAAAGACTGAGGACAGGGAGGGAGAGCTGGGGTGTTGCTTTTGGGCCATGCTTGGAGCACACTGCTGTGGCCCTTGCCATTGCTTTTCTATGGATAAATAACCAGAGATTGTTGTTCTCCAGCACTGAACTAAACCCCCCTCCTCTGGGCAGTCCTTAGCAATGACAGGTTTGAGCATCCAGTGATAAAGGCGCTAATATTTGGGAACAGCCTCCAGAGACTGGGGATAGGACTGGAGAATGACCAGAGGCAGAGGGAGAGAAGAAGTGGGGTTTGTCATCCATCTCTTTTTAGGCCTGGGATACCTAGCTATTCCCTGCTCTGTCAGTTGAACCCAGGTCATGTCACCCAAATCAGCCACTTCGAAGTAACTGCATCCCCAACAGCTGCCAAACATATAAACTGTCCCTGAGGTATAGGAGGGGGCTTCTGGGTTCTGCTGGAAAGAAGCTTTAGCTGGAAGGGGCTGTCCTAGCAGGGGTAGCTGTTCTGCACTGTGGGCCCTGCTCTCTGCCCATTTTTGATAGCAGATGCCCCAGCACCCATGAGGGTATAACAAGTTTCTCTTGGAAAGGGGGATGATTTGTTTTCCTGGATTTAATTCTGTATAGGCTGCAATGGGGGAGAAGATAGCAGAAGAATGTAGGTAAAGAGCTTTGAAAGCCTTATTTGAATTGGTGGTGCTCAAGAAGGGCTCTCTGTTTGGCTGAGTAAGAGGGTGGGTATTGGTGGTTTGCCTAGGTGATAGACCTAGAGTAGCAAACCCTTTACAGTGCCAGTCAGCTTTGCTGAAGGAGAGTAGAATATTTCCTGTCCCCACTGCTTACATTAAGAGGTGCTAGAACATTTCTAATACCTTGACTATAACTATTGCTACGTACCTTCATTGGAGAAGAATCTGAGGATGTCTCAGTCTTTCACACATCCATTTCTCACTGTGCCCTTTGGTGGTTTACACTATTATCCCCTTGTGGGTGGGAAGATGAGGCCCTGACTCACAGAAGCATGTGGGTGTCAAACTCAGCATCCCACAGGGAGACCATGGCATAGCAGGGACTTGTACCCTGGGTTTAGAAATTCCAGGTTATGACAGTCCAGTGGGGAAAAGACTTTCTTTTTCTTGTGACCTGTTATGGCTTAATTAAAATGAATGACGATTGTGGGCAGGCATTGAGAAAAATGGTAGTTACACCTCCTCTCTGCTTCTGTGGCATTGGAGGGCTGAGCATACACCTCTTGCGCTTGGCTGTACAGCAGTTATTCTCAACCAGAGTGCCACGGCACCCTGGAGTGCCTTGAGATCTTGTCAAGGGTGCCACATGGTGCCATACAATGTCAGCATTGTTAGGTGTGCCAACAATAATTCACAGAATAATCCCAGAGATTTCTACCAGATATCCATAGTGTTAGAAACATTCTGACCTGCTGTTTTTGTGAGTTTCTTTGCAACGTAAAAAAGTCTTTTTTTCTATACCCCCTGCACCCCCACAAATAGTGAAAACTAAAAGCTTGCATTTTCTGAGCAGTGCCTTGAATCTAAAAAGGTTAAGAACCACTGCTGTAGAGAATCTCTGCAGTGGGGTTTTGCAGCTATCCTTACATGGCTGTCTTCTCTCTGTTCTCCTTTTATACCAGCTGCTGCAAAATGACTGCATGAGCTCTGCTCTCCTGTCCATTGCCACCCTGACAAGGAACCTGATCAATCATGCAGTGGAGGTGTGTGCAAGCTCAGTTAGGAGGACAATAAAGCTGGTGTCCAGGACACCAGCCCAGGGCTAAGTTCTGTTACAGCTGGAGGTAAGGGGACAATTACCAGGAGATAGAAAATAGGGAGGGAGAGTGGCTACATCATGTAACTCTAGACTTGGAAGTATCTGGTTCAAGTGGAAAATCAAAGGATGCCTGTTGATGTTTTGAACACATTGGAAAACCGATGCAAAAGACCACAAATGACTTAAGTGGAGTGTACACATGAAAATGCCTGCAGCTGTAGCTGAGTGAGCTTTGTTGGTTGCTGAATTTTCAAGACATTGGTTTTAATGCTTGCAGTCTGAAGTGATTCAGGAGTTGGGAGCACCTCAGCCCTGTAAACACAGCTCCACTCAGGAAAGATGCTTGAGCTGCAGCTTATTCTAAGGAAACACTCACTCTACAAGTGAAGTCATGATTGTGCTATAGGCAGCCTTATCTGTGCTAGCCTCACTTCAAACTAGCATGGGGAATGGTGGCAATGATGATGTGATAGGGCAGAGCAATTACCCAAGTATGTGCCCATGTCCCTGAAGGCTGCACTGAAGTCTGGGCTGTTACATGTTTATTACTATGGCCACCTGTTACATTGGGCTTGTCCTTCCCTCATCAATTCTAAGTGTCTAGCATCTGGTAATAGGTTTGGATTTTTCTGAATCTGTGTTCCTGTCCCCTAGTTGTACGGCAACTTTCTTGCTGCACCAGTATAGAAATCTACATGCCAAAGATCGTGGCTTGTGCATGTGGGTTTCTTTATTTTTCATCTTAGAAGAAAATGTGATTCCAAGTAACCCCCAAACAATCTCTCTTACATTTGCCAGCTCCTGCTCTGGACAGTACTTCCGGAACCAGATAAATCCAGAAGCCACCAGGGACTTCTGTGCCTATGATAAACACAGGTGCACTTGTTGGAGACTCTGCATGTTCCCTTGCAGGCAGCCGTATCTCAGTGCTAAAGGTTTGAGAAGCTAAAGACAAACTCAACCCTTATTCAGCAGTGGATCCAGAAATGGGGCAAGCCCCCCACCTCTCTCCATTTAACTGTGTCATGCGTGCACAGTGAGCTCTGAGCTCACCAGCTGATTGGCATGAGGTCTGGCTGGAATCACTACTTTCGCATGGCCCTGGAGCCCAGGTGATGAGCAATTCTGCTCTTTGCCTCCCCCTGCTCTCCTTCCCTTCTGAGGAAAGGGGGAGATGAGCAGTGAAAGCATTTCTCACTCCCTGTGTTCCAGAGCTGGACAAAAGCAGGGGCTCTGAGCAGACCCCATACATGAGCTCATGTGGAGCACAACTGAAGTGGGTGTCACCATGCTACTGTGCCCCCTTGGATCTGCCCCTGCACTTATGTATCTGGCTAAAAGACTTTTTAGTCTCAAGGCCTCCAAGCTGTGATGCCTTTTGGTTTTTTAATGATACAATAGAGAGGTGAAAGTGGGACACCCTGCCTTCTCTCATACAGCACTAGATAGCCTGAAAGCAAGCTAGGTGCTGGCGAGATTGGAATACTGTCAAGGAGAACATGGGATGTCATCTTTCTACAGCAGATTGGGTCTCTCCAGAAATACAATTAGGGTTTGAACTCCTGAGATCTGCACATTTAGCATTTAGTGATATGATCCTGCCCTTATTTTGCTTACTGTTTCTTGAGCTTTGTTCGTGTAGCTGTTGCCAGAGCTGATCAGATCAGATCATAATGAAACCTTGATGGCAGTTGGGTATTTCCACAGAAAACTTCTTAATGGGTCAGAAAAATTAGATGCCTGCTGCATGCAATACCTCTTCTCAGCCTGTCCAGCATCATGGGTTGGAGAAATGACTGAGTAGGTGAGCATAAGTTCTGTTACCTGAGGGTCTGTCAATAGGTCCAGTCCCACACTAGCTTTTGTGCTGGTGGAGATGGACGAAATCTCAGCTCCCTTTATCCGTGTAACTAAGCAGACTTAACCGAGTTGGTTAACTTGCTTCCTGGTATGTTTGTCCCTGGTGAGCTATACATAAAAGAATATTTTATTAGGTGTGCTGCTTGGGTAGCATTACCAAAGCTTAAATTTCATTTTAAAATGAAATTTATCTGAAGCTATATGTCATGAGGCAGGGCACTTCATATTCAGTAATGGGAAGACTCCTGTTTGTTTTGAGAATTAGGAGAGTTGAGAAATCACAGTGGCATAAACCAAATTGAATAGTGACATGCAAGACTGAGAGCTGTAACAAAATGCTTAAGTTGTGTTTAGATGAAAGAGCCACCCCTGTCAGGAAGAAGAGGGCCTGGTCAAGAGGCAGCATTCTTCCTGCTTAGAGCATTGGGTGACGGAAGTAACTTTATATTCTGCAGAAGTGAAAGATTTGGGACAAATTCAAAGCCAGGTGGAATCAAGAATAAACCCTATACAAACTACCATACGCTTCCCGTACTGGCTTTCCAGTGCAAACACATAAGAGCAGGTACCCTCAAAATCCTGCTAAAGTGTCTCTTGATGGATCCCTGTAGGATAAACTCCACTTGAGACAAGGCAAAGGGATGCAGCAGGCACGCCTAGAGGTCAGCCATTGTGCTAGGCACTGTACGCATGTAACAATGATGCTCTTGTTCCCCAAAAAGTTTACGTCCCAATCTATTTGTTAACCCTTCACATGCAATAAACAAACACCAGGTTACAGCTAAAAATGGAATTTTATTTTAAATCATAATTTATCTATCTAAAGTAGACTAAAAGCAGCTTAAGCAGAAGTCCTTAAGATGGGGGATGCTATAAGGAAGGCTAGAAAGGTAAATACTTGACGCTGGGCTTGGAGAGAGCTTATTACACTGAAGTCCAATGAGTATAGTATCTTGCCATTGTGATTGGCAAGAAACCTGTGTCCAATAGAGTCAACAGTGAATATACCGTTTCTTTGGAGGGAGATGCTCACGCCAGTCAGCATCTCTGTGCTGGCTGGCAAACGTGGTGAGAGCAGAAATGTCCCTTTTACGATTGTTCTTGGTCTGTGACTTGCAGTTGCTGCCAGCCATTCCTTTGAAGCTGTTCCAATGATGAGCAGGCCCTTCTGTTGCCCTGGCAGGAGCAGTGCCGTCTGTCTGAACAGGAACATCCCTTGTGCTTATGTGAAAGCCTTGTCGTCTTGACCTGGAAGCAAATTTCTGGTAGAAAGACTCTGCCTTGGAAAGGTCAGCAGGCTTTGTTATTGTCATGGTGTCCACCAGGTGACTGTACTCAAGCGGGATGGAGCTGATTTGGCCCTCCTCTGCCTGATGTAACTTCGCTCTTTTATTCCTCACTTCTATGTGCATCTTCCTGTTTGGGGGTAAGAGCCTTGGCCGCTTCCTTGGCAAGGCCTTGAGCAGCAAGTCTGAAATGCAGATCTGGAGGAACTCCTCCTCCTCCCCATCCTCCTCTTCAGGGCACCCTTCCTGGTCCAAGGGGAGGGTCACCAGGTCCTTGCCCAAGGGGCTTCGATCTCTGTCACAGGTATATACTCCACCTGGAGTTCCTGAGGTCTGCTGGGAGCAGTCTGGAGGGCCCACACACACTGCGGGTAGAGAGCCAGAATGCTCCTCTTGAGTCAGCATCGCTCCCGTGAAGGAATCGGCTCTTCCGCAGCTGGACTGTGGAAGAGCCCAGCTGGGGGAGAGAGGTCTTGGCCTATGCCTCCCCTGGGCTGGGATGCTGCTGGGGGGATGGCTGTTTGGCAGCTGAGGAGGAGAACTGGGACACGATTGGTATCTTAGCTTTTCATACCAGGCACGTAGAAACTTTTCCCTGCAGGACATGGGCCTGTCTGCTCTGGTCCTCCAGCACCCAACCTTCTCAATCCTCATGGCTGGTGTACCTCTGTCGGGGCCTCCCGGAGATTCGGAGGCTGAGACAAGACCCCAGCTCATCGGGTTATGACGAGAGGAAGGTTTGGGGTTCCAGGCTCTTGCTGAGCCGTTTAGAACCTCTTTCCACGTCTGCTTGGAAAATATCAACAGCGTTGCTGGGAGACCAGACCGCGGGTTCTAGAACTGGTGCCCTCGGCAAGCCGCTCGGCCCAAGCCTGGGCTCAGGCAGCTTTATAGGGGTTGAGCAGGGCGCCCGCTCCTCCTCGTGTCATAAGCACCACGTTGTCATCGCCACGGCAGTGCCTGCATGTCATAGCCTGTTGAATTAGCTGTGCCTGCCAGAGTGGCCCAGGTGGCTTTTTTTACCCTAGAAGTGGTGTCTCCCCCCAGTCACAAATGTGAATGATCCAACAAGAAGCAGTCAGCTGCCCTCTGAATAGGCAGCTCCTACCTGTTTGCAGACAGGTCTCTCTGTCTATTCACAAATAAATCCTATCACTGGGACTTTCAAGAGAGAATAGTGCAGTTTGAGCAACCAATTCCCCTTAAATCTGTGAGGAAACCGGGCAAGTCATTCCCTCCCCATACCGCTGCGGTAAAAGGGTCTCTTGGGGCCAGGCTCCAACATGCACGGAAAAGTCACGTGCTTCAAGGCAAGCATGATCTGGGTTTTCAGGCAGGGACTCTCCACCACTGAATGGGGTCCCGGATATGCTCTGTAGCTTTGTTTCTCCTATCAAATGTGGATGCCTCTTTCCTGATGTTGTCATGGTCGGGAGTGATTAGTGATTAACAAAGTACTTGGTGCCTTAGCATTTACAGGCTAAATATTGTCCTTGCCATGCTCCTTTATTGAATTGAATAATTAAGAATGTAGCCAGAGGCTTGGTTCCTTTGCCATTGTCCTGGACAGGCCAGAGGCTCATCTAAACTGGAGTACCTGCTATTAGAGCTCTATTGGCACAGGCCCCTAAAGTGGAAACAGCACGTGCCAATAGAAAGGGCTTGCCTAAACATTTAGAAGTCGTTCCCTTGGGTTTAGCTTGTATAGCTGTCAGCAGGCTAGGTCTGCTCTCCTCCCTGCCCTAGGTGACATAGCTGTATGCCAGCAAAACCCTCCAGTAGAGACCTGGGTATATCCCTTGCAGTTGGGTAATTGCCCTTTCCAAGTGCAGGTGGCCTAATTGAAACTTGTTTGAACTTTTTCATTTGCTCGGATTCAGCCCTGGAGTCCTTGTGTTGAAGAAATCTCTTCAACCACGAACTGGCAGGAGGATGAAGTTCATGGTTCCCATGGGAAGTTCATGGTTAACACCCACCTATGGGGGGGTGTTAGTGGGAAACAAGTTGCTTTTTAGAGGTGCACGTGGTGCTTGTGTCCCCACAGCTAAGCGAGGGTGCCATAGCAGCATGGGGACACAGCCCCAGTAAGAGCTAGCATGGGAAATGAGAGCAGCGAGGATGCAGCAGCAAAGAGCTCCGTGCCAGCCTGCCAGCTGTTTTGCTAGTGTGTGCAGAAGCCCCAGCTCCTGTATCTTCATCACCATTGTTGCCTGTGGTAGCTAGGTTAAAGTTCTCCTGTGTGCGCCTGTCCACACTGCCATCGTGAATTCATTCCACTGGATAGGCACAGCCATGGAGGAAGCTTGGGGCACTGGTGGCTGCACAGCAGCCTGAGACAGGCCCTAGAGTAGCCCTCGGGATCCTTTTACGTAAGGCTCTACCAGCCATGGCTCTGCGGTCCAGTGCAATATAATCTTCCTCCATACAACTCCACACTCACTCAAGTTCAGCCTCCTACCCCTTGGCTGACCTCTGGGTAGGGGTGATTGGGGGTTAGTTGGGGTCCACTACAACAGAAGGATCCCTACCCTCATAGAGCAGCCAACAATTAGGCAACAAAGAGCTCCTGAAATATTAACAGAGCTGTTTTCAAACGTGTGTTGCTTAATTGTTTTGGTTTCCCCTTGCAGTCATGAATCTTTTATCCGGCTTCCTCGGGTTTCCTTTGGGGAGGAGGAGCTAGGATACCTTTATCTCACCTTTAACATGGAAGGGGAGGGAGGGGGGAGGCCCTATCCATTTGGAACAGAGAGGAATGGGCCAGGCACTTTCTCCATTGGGACTGAGCAGCCTGTGACCAAAGAAACAGAGTAGCTAGTGTAGGGTAATATATTGAAGGCAAAAACCTAGTTAATAAAAGGTGCTATTAATTATTCATTTAGGGATACAGAACTGAAAAGAACCAGTGAAGTCATCAAGTCCAGTCCTTCACTGGTGTGGTCAGTCATGCTGTAATCCTGCTTATGAATTTATCATCCATCTTGAAACTAATTTAGCTTTCTTTTCTTTCCTCACTACTTCTGCTCCAAAATCTTACTTCCGTGATGGCTAGAAAACTTGTCATTTCCGTCTTAAATTTAATCCCGGCCAGTTTAAACTGATTTTTTTTTTTTTAACTTTAAAGCCTCAATTAATGTTTTAACAGCAGTTCATTAATTCTAGTTTCTTTGATGGAAGTGGTATTTGCAGTGAAAAGCTGGAATGATGTGCTGCCCTTAATTGCATTAAAAATGTGAAAGGAATTGAAAGAATCTGATATGTTGGATGAATGAAAGCTTCTTTTAAAAAAAAAAAAAGGTGTTGTCTAGTTCTCTTGCAGAATGTAGCTTGCTTTGTTGAATCTCTTTCCATTTGCCATATTTTCTAGTGCTCTCTAGGCAATATGGGTCCAGTGTTTCTTCAACCCAATATGGCTCTTTGTGCTAGGGCAGAAGGAAGCACTTGTTGGGATGGGACTCCCAGGGTGATCTGATCTCTATCTGACACGGGGAATCCACTCCAATCCCTTATCCTTGCAGTCACTCAGGCATAGGGGGTATAGCTGTGGGAAGGGGCTTTGTCTGTATCAGGCAGTTGCAAGGTCTCCTTTGGAGGCCATAGCTCAGAATAGCCCTGAGACTCCTTTTACAAGGGTCATGCTGGTCCCAGGACTGGGGAGTCACTAAAAGTAGCTTGGATACACCCCAGAACTAAACCCCACTGCTTATTCCTTCTTCTTTACCTTTATAATCCTCTCTCCAGATATGGTGGCATGCCAGCCATCGGGCAGCTGCAGTACTGGCTGTCACGGGAGTAAAACAAAACATTGTGGGGATGGTGGAGGGAGGGGAAAAGGGGGAGTTTTGCACCATAGTTTTATATAGTAGTCACAGCATGTAGAGCTAATGGCATCATGAGTGAAGAAGAGCTGAACTGAAGCCCCAGATCCTCCAAAAAGATCAAGTGGGTCTAAGTGGCATCACTTGAGTATCTTCATGCCTGAGTCCTTGAACATCTAGGGTGGGTTATAGGGCCCCATGAAAAGCTGTGATTGAGAGGAGCTGCTGACTTGATTACTGGCTAGCAATCATCCCTGGCATTTGCAGTGATTCCTGGGCAGGGGTGGGTTTGGTGTTATCATCCTTATGTGAAGTAGGCATTCATCATCCTTAAGAAGTGAGCATGGAAAAGGAGTGACCTGGCCATGGCCACATAATAAGTCAGTGCCTGAGGCAGGCTATGAGCCCAGGGCTCTTGACTCTGCAGGCTGGTGCTTTCTCTTCTCAGGGTTTTGTGCCTAGCTTTTAGGGGATGCATGCTACCTGTGCTGCTCGGAGGGTATTCTCTGTTTGGGAAAGATATAGTAAAGGGAAGCAAGGTGAAGCTTGGTTGAAAAGTAGCTAAGGGAGGTTTAGCGCTTGTGTATCAGACAGACAGGTAGAGGAAGGGCAGATCTGGTGCCAGCCTCAGGTGCAGCATGCTGTAGGCAAAGAAAAGAGGGCAGAGGCCACCCATCCCCATTCTATCTGGAGCTGAACTCTAATGGTGCCACAGAAGGAGGCCAGATCATCCAGCCCTCCTCGCTCAGCCTTCCTCTCTGGGACAGCATCAGTATGGCCCAGTCTGACAGCAGCCATTCTGTGGCTCTGGGAGCCGATCTGTGCTTTCATAACCTGGAGTTAACAGCAGGGCAGAATCCGGCCTTCTGTGTCACATGCGGTCCCTCATCTCTTCTTTCCCAGGCCCCTGCCAGCCAGCTGGTGCCATTGTTGGTTGAAAAGTTCAAGGGTGCCATGGGGAAGCTTGAATTATTGATGCCATCTTCCCTCCATACTCCTGTAAACGCTCGTTGCCCAGGCACAGCTCAGCCGGGCTCAGCATTTGACTTCACAGCTGGCTTACAAGGACACTAGGATGGGCTACAGACTGTCCGGAAGCAAGACACAGGGTAATTAAGTGTTGCCATGTCCACAAATGTGACTTTTTATGCATGCTGCCAAGCAAATATCTGGGATCAGAATGGACAAGATGGGTATGTTGGGAAACTGATTGTAGAGATGGTAGTAAACAAGGGACTTGAGCAAATTTGACAGGTGACTGAAAACAGCCACTACTGAGAGAAAATGTCAAGTGTTTCCATGTAAGATTAGTGGCCGTGCTGTATCCATGGTGTGAGGCAATACATTTGGCAGGGTAAGAGGAGTGTGTAGAGATAAAATCAGAACTTGGATTCTCTCTTCTTAAAACAACAGTAGGATATTTCTATTCTTTTCTCCTGTCTTCAGATTGTTTCTGCATCTGTCAATAGCATCAAAGCTCCTCCTCTTTTCTCCAATGGGGAAGGAAAAATTGCAACTGTATTCTTTTGTTTGTTCTGTAGTTAATTAGATGCTTCTGGTTATATGAAGAGAGGAATTGGTAGGCAGCGTCCTGCAGTAGCTTCAAATGTGGCATTGACAGCCACCCTGGACCAAGGACAACAGCTCTGATTCTATAAGGAGTTGTTGATCTAGCCACTGACTATTTTATTCTTACTATTAATGGGAATTAGAGGTGGCCTTGGTTGAAACACTGGCTCTGAATGGTCTGGAATTGTGAAATTCAAACTCTGAACTGGGTCCCAAATCTTGGAAACTTTGAGTTGGAACAAAATCCTGAGTTTCCCTCGCATGCCCAAAGTTGGAATGTTCTTATCTTTCATCAAAACCCAAGTGTCAGCGCAGCAGTACATCTGTCATATTAGTTGGATTTAATTTTCCTGAGATCATCTACCTTCCAAACACTAGACAAACCAGTAATAGACCAGTTGCTGCTGCAGCACAACCATTATGTACACCCCATGCAGATGCAATACAAACCTTACTGTCAGCACGTGGAGGGACAAAATACTGAGGATTTAGGGCCCAATCATACTGTCATTAAAATCAGTGAAAAAAGTCCTCACTGTCAGGAGTAGAGCAGGGTTAACAGTTTAGATCATAAGCTTTGGTTGCATTATATCGCTAACCCCACACACTTTAGGCTTAGATTAAAGGAAGAATGGAAAGGGGCACGTTGTGCCCAAGTATTTGCAGGGAAGGGGGTTGGAAGGAGGTTTAATGCTGAGGTATTGAATCTGAAGGCCCCAAGGAAACACAAAAGGGTCTGGGTTTTAATCTTGGCCACTCAAGCCTGCAGTGCTGTCTGTCTGTGTATAAGCTAGATGGCTTCTATTTTGAGGCATAGTAGCAGTATGTTGCACAGCATCAGAGCTCTCGCTTGTTGGGGTGGGAGGTGGATCTCCTCCATTGTTTGCAGTGAAGGAAGGAAATGAGCAGAGCAGAGCAGAGCAGAAACATCTTGTCCAATAAAACCATGCATTTTGTATTCTTGGGGCACTTTCTAGGACATCTCTCCTCTAGGATCAAATGATCCTCTGGAGTGTTGCTGCCGTCTCTATTGTTAGTACCAAGGCTTATGCAGACTCTGATCATCTGAGTTGTTCTTTAGTTTGCGGTTTTCATGCTCACAGCCAGGTGACCCAGGCTATATTTTCCAGAGCCTTGGGATGTATCTTGGGTGGTTTTTAAAAAAACTATTTTTGAGGATAATTAGACAAGCTTCAATCTACGTATTGTGAGCAGTTAGCTAAGGCTCCTGGAACAGGGAATAGGTTTAATTAGCCAGCCTTCCTTCCTTCCTCCTTCATCCCCTAGATAAGCTCTATGCTGACCCATCTGATTTGCAGTTTCTTTCCAAACCTCACCCCGTTAAGAAAAAGTGGTCTTGTATTAGATGGTTGCAGCAAACCAGTGGATTGTGAAGTCTGTACAATACTCTGTGTCTATACATCACTCCCCATGCCTTAAACCACTGACACAGATACAGGTCTGTAGTAGTGCAGGCAGTTCTAACTCCGTTGCAGTTAGTGATGCCTTAGGGAGTTTTCTGAAAGCCCTGGGCTGTTCTGCCACAACTCTGAGTACTTGAGGGTAGATGCTTTAGAGTAGTATAGCCATGGATTTTAGGTGCATTATACGTGGCTATACCAAAAAGAGCTTTGCTGTGAGAGACCTACAATCAGCCATACATGTCACTGATATCCCATAAAGGCTTTTTATATCCCTTGGGTTGTCCTAAGTCAAGATGTGACTTTGTTTGTCCTGGAACAGAAATGTCTTGGGTTTAGCATTGCTTTCCAATCAGGGTTTAGTGAATGAGTGGCTAAGTGCACTGCACTCCGCTGCCACTAATTCAGTGATACAATCCCAGGACAGCTGTTCAGATGCACTTTGTGATGTTCTGAGACAAACTGTATGTATTTTTTATCCCGTGAACCTTTTTCAGGGTTTGCCCCAGAACAGAGATGGATGTCTGAATGTTTGCACTTTGTCCTCAGATGAAAACATTTTTTCTGGGACAAATACATGTTTTGTAACCTTATTGGTGTAGATACCACCTGAGCAGTCCGTGGCAGCTCTTAGGCAGCTGCTCTGTAGAGCTACCGTGAACCTGCAGCTTACTTCCAGATTCCTGTTGTCCGAGTCAGGGAAATTGTCAGGAAACTCTCAGCTGAAACCACCCCACACTCCATCCTCCTCTCCAATTTCTCCCTCCCTATATAATGATTTTCTGCATCCTCTAAGTGTTGGATCATTCTTTATGAATCACTTCTTAGTGTCTTGTCAAGTATTAACTATCCCAAGTAGTGGATCTCCCATCTCTTACTTCTCATTGGAGCCAATGTCACAGCCTTGTAGATTTTGCTGCTACCTTGCCTCTTTTCTTTTCTTGGTCTTTTCCCCTCCTTCCCAACCCCCCCGTAAATCTTTTCCATTCCAAAAACAATCTTCCCAATGATGCCCTCCATAGCCTAACCTAAATGTCTTCAGATTTGGAGTAGTTTCCTTAGTGTTTAGCTCCTGGAGGAGTAAAACCAGGCTCTGCCATGAGTGCCTGATTAAAACACATGGACAGGGCACCAGACTCTGACCTTGTTAATTAAGAGGTTGTTTCAGAGCAAAGGATTTTTATAACTGAAGAGGATGAAGATGATATTCTGCAGCAGCCAGGGAGCAGAGCAAACCCACTAGTTACTTTACATTCTTTATTTTCCCCATAATCATGGACAAGAAATAGAGACGGGCATTGCTGATTAGTCCTTAGAACATCTGCCTTTCCCCAGATGAGTAGCTAAATGAATGCTTGGGAAGGAGGTAGAAAAATGCCACTATCCTGGCAAACCCCTTTAAAGTACAGACAAGTCAATCTGCACATTTGGGATGCTGCTTTCTCAAATGAACATGTAGAACATGGTTGTGTACAGTAATGGGCAATGTGAGAACATATGGCAATGTGATTGTGTACAATAATGAGCAACTTTGCCACCACTGCTGTCACCTGGGACCTTGTGATTTTTACTGTTGCAAACTCTTTTGTTCAGTTGTTGGGACAAACTTATCCTGATCCTGAAAAATGTTCTGACGAGGCCAAATGCCAGTGTCTTCAGGGCTGTGGTCTGAGCAGCTCCTTAGAGAAGGAAACTTGGGTTCTTCTCTCTGCCCTCACTGGTTTGCCAGTTTGTCCTACCTCTTTCCTAATCCTCCCCTTCCATCCCTCCCTTGTTTTAACCTTCTCCCTAGTAAGACTGTAGCTGACCCACTCAGGACAGACATAATCTCTGCTGTGAAAGTTTGTTTCTGGATCCAGACATTTGCCACTAAGGTTAACCTCCAAGATCGTGTTTGGCCATAAGTGGATCATGACATATTTGCTAGTGTCTCTCTAGTCCATATGTATAACTGGACATATATCACTGGAATCCCCCCTGCTTATCTATTATTTATCCATATCATTTATAACCCTTAACTATTATCTAGCAATGGCTGTTTATCTCTTAACAAAGAAATGCTGAATCAGATGGAGACAGGATAACAGTACATAATGAGGCATAAAATCTTTGTTCATATTTTTGGCATACAATCTGGCATATTCTACTTATCTTGTAGAATTTGGGTCAGATAGGTTTGCTTTCTGTTTTGTAAGAAACAGAACAATTGTAGTTCTTTTAGTTCTCCTCTGTAGCATCAAGTAGATCCTACATTTCCAAGCCAGAAACAAAAGTGTGGCTTACTCTGGCTCAGTTGCAGTTTTCCAAAGTAGTTATCTGCTCACTCTCCTTTCATTTCATGCTGCAGTAGCAGGACGCATTCTGTTCTTTCTCAGCAAAAGAGCTTAATGGGGAAGGGAAGAATAAAGCAAGGACTACTTCATTTTTAACCATAATATGATGCTATCCCTGAGCTTAAATCACCATTCAAAATGATGAGCCTATCTCTCGATTAAGCATAATAGACCTCCCTACAGTTGGAATTGCTGTAGTTACCCATGAAAGGAAAGGCTTGGAGAAAAAAAAACCTGCATCCCAAATCTTAGTGTGATTCAAGAAGATCACATACCAGGGATAAACTAGTACATGGCCATGACAGCTTGGATCCCTTTGGCTTTTTACATCTGGGTGTTCAAAACTTTTTTCTGTGAGTCAGTCCTGTTGATGTCAGATGCTTAAGGTTTTGCAGGAGCCAGCCTCCCTGTTTGTTCATTTACACTGGTGACAATTGTCAAGTTGGGCATAGAAATAGCATTTCTTTTTATAAGAAATGCATTTCTTTTTATAGGTGAACTGCAGTAAGCAACCAGGTGCTTCTGAATGTTGGAGGAATGGCACCCTCCAGATCAAAGGCCCAGAAGAGAGGTGTCAGGACAAAGAAAGCAGGTAAGGAGAAAGCTTCTCATTCTGAGAAGAGCCTTCCTGAGGATTCCAGACTCCAAGATGGGAGACCCAGGAAAAGAAGGGGCAATGGCCAGGCTACATGCAAAGACAGTTCTTCTGAACAAGGCACAGTCCCTGAAACCACATGTGTGACAAATGCCTCAAAGAGCCAGAGAGAGGAAAGGGTTAAGGGAGGCAAAGAGAGTGGTCACAGGCATAAAAGCAAAGAGGACAGAGCCTCCAAGAGCAGTAACAGAAGAGAACTTGGTTCTGGTGGAAAAGATGGAGAGCAGTTATCATCCAAGGTGGAAAAGAGAAAAGCAAGGGTCTCCAAGCACCATGGTCTGGGATTAGGCCAAGGAAGCCAGGCCAGTATTTGCAATGAGGAAAAGGCCACTGAGGACAGCAAGAAATGTCATTGTAAAAGGAAACACAGAGAGCTCCTTACTCAAACTGAATGTGTCATTGAAGCTGAATCTATGAAGTCCTTCACAGTGGAAAGTGAAGCCTCTTCACAGAAACACAAGTTGCCCTCAAGCAGCAGCCATGCCAGTACTGGGAAAAAATATGATAGGAAATGTTTCTTCAAAGAAACCACTGACAAAAAGTCAGGTTCCCAGCTGCAGAGGAGCTGTGAGCTTAGCTCCAAGGCAGCAAAGAGTAAGGGTGATGGGCACAAGAAGAAACAAGGTGGGAAACCAGCCAAGCCTATTTCCAGTGCCAGTGAGGAAGATAAGACTCTGGAAAGCTCAGAGGATGAATCTCATTCTGACTGGAGCCAAGAAAAAAGAAAAAGAACTACTGACAATATCACTGAAACCAGTGAAGACCAGGGAGGCTCATCGGAGGATGAATCTTCTAGTGAAGAAGAGGAAATCCAGCCTTCATCCAAAGGAAAAGACTGCCAAGAGCCACAGGATGCAAATAGCGATGTGACCAGTGAAAGAGAACAGGTGGTGGTGGGCCAAAGAAGAGAGATTGAAGATGAAGAGACTGACTCTGAAGAGGCTGAGGTTGGTGGGGAAATGAAGGAGCTGGATCCAGTACCCATCCAGAAAAAATCTACTGTGAGTGTCAGCAGTGAAAATGGTGGTACGAGTGTTTCAGGGTATCAAGTCAAAAGCTCACCAGAGGAAAGAAATGAGAATGGTGGTGAAGAATGGGAAGATCAATTGGGAAAGGACAACAATGAAGAAGTGCCTGAAGATGAGCAAGATGCATCAGAAAGTGATAAGAAGGATGGCACTGAAGAAAAAGTTGCCCAAGAGCAGGAGAACCCAAGAAAAAAACCTCTACCTAGTACCATGAAAGCAACGCCCCTGAATGTTGGCTTGAGCAAACCCCTCCAGGAAAATGACCAGGGAGGGAAGGTTCATGACAGTGACAGCATGGTAAAAGTCAAGCCTGCATCAGTCACACAGCCGGCACGCCTGAAAAAGAAATCCCGGAGGCTGGAGACTGCAAAACACCATCAGGAGTTAGGAGGTATAAATCAGGGTAACTCTTCCTCTGGTTGCAACAAAGAGGAGGAAGCAGTCACTTTGAGTGCAAAGAAGTATAGTCATCTTGCCTTCCAATCCCAAATCCTCCTGAATCTGAAGAACAAGCATAAAGATGCTCAGGCCAGACTGTTAGTGAGCAGTAAACAGACTCCTCTCCAGAAGGCAGCAAAAACCAGCACTGACCTGGAGAAGGTGGAAAGCTGTTCCAAAACCAGTGCCCTGAAATCCCCCAGGGCACGAAGGAAACCCAGCCTGGCAAAGAATCTAGGAGAGGCAAGTCTTTCCAATGCTTCAACCTGTTCCTCTAGCACTAAAGCCTCATCTGATAAGCAGCATTTTGGAAAGGCAGAGAGGATTGGGAAAGTTGTTGGCAAGGTCAAGCTGGCTTCAAGCCAGACGGTAGTAGTGAGAGAAGAAGAGCTAGAAGAGGAAGTGGTTGAAGATGCACCTGCTGAAAAAGAACATGTGCTGAAGCAAAAGGGACCCAAGTCCCCGCACATGCTTTCTGCTTTTAAAAGAGTAACCAGCTGGCTCAGTCTAAAGTCTCTCAAGAAAGTGAGCCTGAAAGCTCGCTTTTTGAGGGTGGCACGTGCAATTGGCATCTCAGGCTGGCTCTTGAAGAGGTTTGGGAAGAAGAAGAGGAGCAGCAAGCCATTTGGGTTTAGGAGGAGGATGGCAATCAGGATTGTTAGCACTGCCAGGCTGGTCAGTAGGCATAGCAGAGCTTCCATGGAGTTAGTGGGAGCACAGGTGAAAAGAGAACTGAGTAACAAAGGATCTTCTTGGTCACACATAGAACAGGATCAAGCTGGTGTCCAAGTGGCAGCGGGACTGGCCCAAGCAGAGTTGGCGTCACGTGACTCTCCCCTTAATGAAGCCAGTTCCTCTCTGCAACTGCTAAACTTGGATGAGGAAGAGAAGAACATCCCTGATGCCAAGTTTGCCATAGTTTTTCCCAGAGTCCATCACATGGTAAAGTCAAAAGGCTCCTCTTCAGACAGCTGTGGGAATGGCAACCCACAACAGAAGTCAGTGGATGCTTTGAGCAGGAAGTCAGTGATGTCTGTGCAGCCAGGCTGTAATTTTAAATGTGATCTTCCCAAGCCTTTAACTGAGCAAAGCTGCCAAAAGAGTGGCCGAGGGTTCTCCTGCAGTGATGAAATGAATGAATCAATGCCGGATGATCGAACTCAAGTGGAATCCATTGCAACACAGTACAGAGTGACCAGGCTTTTAAGCTCCTCACCCCAACTGATAAAAACACCAGAGGGTAAGACTACTTCCACATCTCAATTCTCCACAAAGGAGCAAGCTTTGCAATTGCAACAGCAGGCCACTAAACCTTCCTTCTCTCTAGAGGCAGCTGAAGATTTTTGGTACTCACGGAGCTTCCTTCCACGGGACGATGATGGTGATTCAGGGCATCTGGGGGGCTCTCCCAGTGAGGGTGATGCTGACAAAGAGGTTGCAAGCTTCATTCAGGGTGCTGGGACTGAAGCTACTACCCGGGTGCATTGGACTCAGCGGCAAAGTCTGGGCTGCGATCCAATGACATGGCTGAACTCTGAGATGCTGCTCCCACGAATCACCATTGAGAACCTCAGCAAATGGGCTATGTACAGGGACCAAGAACTGGCCAAGACCCAGATGCCAAGGGCTTGGAAGGAGAGGTGGGAGGCAGAAGACGTGGCTGAGGATATGCTTGAGATGGAAGTCGCACGGAAACAGGCATGTTCTGCCTTCTCTTTTAAGTAGTGAGTGAATGCTTTGGGTTGGGGATCAAACTCTGTGCAGCTTGTAAACATTTCTTATGTGTTTTTCAGGTGTACTTGGGTGAAGGTCACACTTTGGAACTAGAGGAAGTTGAAGATCTCTCCAGACTGGAGTAAGTAATATCAGTGATGATGCATAATTAGCAGTGAGTTGCAAGAGTTCATTCGTTGCCCATCCTGGTATATCTTGGTTCCACAGCAGCAGAGGGTGCACTGTAGAATATGTCACACAGCTTTGAGAAAGGGGTGATGTTAAACATGATAGTGAGTGTCTGTAAAAGGCTGAATTGGGCTCTTTAGTCCAAGGTCTGCTTTGCAGAATCTCGAGTTGCTTCTCAAACTTTCTCTTTGCTAAGAAAAGTTACCAAGCCTCCATCTACACTGTGAAAAGGTGCTGAAATGGGTTTTCAAAAATCAATCCATTCTATAGATGGAGAAACTAAGGCCCAGAAAGCCAAAGTGACTTCATTAATGGATATGACTGGGAACAGAACCCCTGATCTGTCATTTGCTCTCAGTACGTAACCCTTGTAATGAAATAAAAAAAATCCCACTGTGCTTGGATGACACGTAATGGCAATAGAAGCCCTCTTAGATGAGGGAGAGATTTTAGTGCCTCTCTAACTGCCTAATCCTGTTCCTAGTGAAATCATTATAAAATTTCCATCGGCTTCTGCTACATCAAGCTCAGGACTTAAATATATAGATCCTTTTATATCACTGAGTTCATTGCTCTTTCTAACACCAGAGCACCCTTAGCTGTTGCTCATCTAACCAGGAACAAACTCTAGCCCTGCTAGATTGATTGGGAAAACAGCTTTAATTCACAACATATGCAGTCATTTAATGTCTACTGAAACTGTTTGGGCTTTTATCCCCTAGATTGTAGCCACTAGGGGCAGCATGAAATAACATCATGAACGTAAAATCAACCTATGGCACCTAGACCTGCGCAGCAAGGCTGCTCTGACACGCTGTAATGACAGTGTGTCAAAGCAGACTCAATTAACTGAGTCTGCTGGAGCATGGTAATTACCGTGCTCCAGGTAATTGCTATGCTCCAGCATCCCCACACTGAAAAATGGGGTGCTTTAATGAAAGCTTGTTCAACAAGCCTTTGTTAAGGTGCCCCCACTGCGTTTTTTCAGGGCAGGGATGCCGATACAGGTTTCCCTCACTTTATGCTGTACTTGCGTTCCTGGAAAACGGTGCATAACTTGAATTCGCATAAAGGGATTCCACTTTTCAAAGTAACAAATAGGGATATGTTCCAAGACCTCGACTGTACTGACCCCCAGACCCATTTCTACCACCTTTACAAGACAGTTTTGGAACTCGCCAACAGCAGACAGTGCACGCAAACACACGGTGGTGGTGAGTGTTTAGCTGGTGTGAAGAGAGCGTGTTGAAGGCTTCATTGATGGACCAGAAAGAGGGGTAGGAGATAAGCTTGCGGGACACTTAGAAGTCATAATTGGGATGGCAACTACAGAAACACATCACAGACAACGAGTGAGGAGCACAGATCCATACAGGAGACCTATATATTTTGGTGCACATCATTCCCACAATGCACTGCACAAAGCAGCTGACTGTGGGCTTCTACCACACTGATCACATAAGAGTGAATTTCCCTCGCATATTACAAATTTTTGGTATTAAAAGAGTCATCGCATATGAGCAAATTTGCACATACAGAACCCATATAAAGCAAGGAAATCTGTACATGTGATGCTCTGGAGCTTTAATTAGAGTGGGTCTTGCAGCTCTAATTAAAGTATGCCCCTGCCCTGCAGCATGTGTATAAACACCTGCAGGGTTGGATGGGCCCTCAAAGGTCACCTAGTCTAGCTCCCTGTGTGAATGTAAGATGTGCAATTCCTATACTGTCCCAGATAAATGTTTCCTCAACCTCTTCTTGAAAACCATCAGGGAGATTCCACAAGTTCCCTGGGTTGTTGGTTGTAGTCATGTTGGTCTAAGGACATAGGCAGGCAAAGTTCTTTGGGTAAATGCGATATCGTTCATTAGACCAACTAAATAGCTGGGGAAAAAAATTTGCAAGCTTTCAGGCACAAACACCCTTCTTCAGGCATAACAGCAGCAGAGTCTCCCAATACCTGAAGAAAAGGTGTTTGTGCCCAAAAGCTTGCAAAGAATTTTTTCCCAACTAGTTAGTTGGTCTAATAAAAGATAGCCCATCTACTGAAAGAACGTTGCCTGCCCATGACAACTTCCCTGGAGAACTAGTTCCATTGTCCTATTGTTAGGACACACACGGTTAGGAAGTTTTCTTCTGGGATGTAACCAGTTAACTTCACTGCAGTTTAAACCTGTTGCTGGGTGACCTGCCCTCTGTAGCAGGGGCCAACAGTTGTTCTCCCTTTTCTCTATGACAGCCATTCAGATGTTCCATTGAACATTATTTCAGTGTTAGGCACGGTGTTTTCTCTTGTACATGCATGCACAATTTAGCTCCTGCCAAGTTCTGAGCCTGGAAAGTGAAATCCAGGAGTGGTCTCAGGACCCAGCATCTTGGTGCATCCCTAAGAGAGGGTAGGTAGATTTATTTTATATACATGAAGCTTTTGGCTGATACTTCCTTCCCCTGTGTTTCTAGGGATGTCTGTGAGAGCTCAGTTCTTTTGTGTCTGAAGAAGAGATTTCATCGCAATTTCATCTATGTAAGGACACCTTTTTTTAGTGCTAGTTCATTTGGGACCAGGACTCTGAGGGTGGGTTTTTCCTTGTCTCAGCTAGGGTACAGTCCTCAGGCATCCTAACATCTTTTCCCAATAGACACCAGTGGTATTGTGACCGTGGGCCTTTTACCTGCTGTATCACTCCAGCCCGGATCACATTCTTTACTCCATGGAGGAGTCCAGAATCCCCAGAACAGTTGTACCAGCCCCTATTGCCATTCTCAAAATCAGCCATAAGGGACACAGGGAGATGCTGTAACATCCCTCTTTTCTTTTGTTCCCATAAGCAAGAGTTTCAGCACAGGATACATCCGAGAATGGGGGTTGCCACTGCTAACGTTAATGGGAGCTGTGCCCTGCATGCAGAAGTGCCATTGACAGTGCCTCTTGTCTTCAAGAAGAGGTTAGATAGGCATCTGGCTGGGGTCATCTGAATCCAGCACTCTTTCCTGCCTATGCAGGGGGTTGGGCTCGATGATCTATGGAGGTCTCTTCCAGCCCTAACATTTATGAATCTATAAATGACAGACCACTGATGTATGAAATTTCCAATAGATGCACAGTAATTAACCCCTGCACTGAAAATCCTTCTAAACACAGCCAACAGTAGGATCCTGGAGTACTGTGTAAATTTATATCCAGGCAGGGGAATTCAGAGTGGAAATGTCTGCATAAGTGACATTAAAATTGGCATTTTACTAGTCTTTGCACATCTTTCACTTGTGTCACATCTGATAAAGGCCAGACTTGACTCCCATAGACCAGCAGAGCCTGCTCAGCTCCTGGCATCTTTTCTGTCATGCATTTGCTTAGTACGATGGAGGGTTCTGATCATTGAAATCTTATTAATGACAATGAGGCAAAAGCCATCTGGGCCCTTCCATCCTGCAGATAGATTCTGCAAGTCCAAGGTCAAAGAAACCGTCTTTGCATTTGTAAACAAAGCCAATGAGAACAAGTGTGGAATCCAACAAGATGCTTTTCATAGAGTCACTTTTTAAACTGCAATCCACTCTTTAAGTCTCAAATATTCTGGCATTGTACTTTGTTTGGAATGGGAATTCATTCATTCACTGCTCTGACACCCATTGAACCTCTAGGCAGGATAGATAGAGTAAGAGAGGACAATCATTCTGTGAGCAGATGGAAGAGCATGTCACACACCCTGGAAACCCCTGGATTTCCCTGTGTCCTGAGTGTGCCTAGCTGCAGTTTCAGGCTGAGCTCAGCCAGGTTGGGAGGGAACTCCCTGTCTTGTCCAAATAGTCCCAAGAGTTATTTCTGGATTTCACACTAAGTTTCAATATGAACCTATATTTTCACATGAGGGGAAAAATGTGTGAAGAACACCCCTCACCCTTGGCAATTAATTTAAATCAGAACCTTTAACGTTGCAGTAAAGCTCATTAAAAGGCTCCGTATGGATTAGGTAACATTGTTAATGTCAAATGCCATTTAGAAATCTCTGATAAACTATAAAATCTAATACCACCACATCTTTGTTTCCTCACCTAGACCTATATTGGGCAGATCTTGGTCTCTGTGAATCCTTTCAAACCCCTCAATCTCTACTCAGAAGAAGTGATGGCTCACTACCAGCAAGAGATGCTCTCCAAAAATGCTCCGTATGTTTGTGGGTTTTTCCCCCTCTCAATTAGCCCAGTTTTTCTTAGCCCTGAGAAGGCTTTGTCCTCCACGGTTTCCCAGGAGCATTACACTTGGCTGAAGGTGGCTTCATAGGGTTGGGCTGGAGCTGGGTGAAATGTACAGTACATTAAGCAAAGTGGTCCTTACCTGGCACTTGTTGATATTGTTGCTTCAAGCATGCCATGCCATGTTTTCCTTGAACAAGGTTTTAACCCAAGAATCTTAAAGTGAAAACCCGGGCCTGATTCGGGTCCATATCCAGTACGGACATTCAAGGCTGTAGTAACAAACTAGAACTTTCTTCGGCGCATCTAGGCACATCTTTGCTATTGCAGAAATGGCTTATACGTTGGCTCAGACAGCAGAGAAAGAGCAGTGCATCATTATCAGGTAGGTGATGAGGACATTTCTTTCCATGCTATGGTATGGTGTAGGTCTCAGAATCCTCCTCTTCCCAAGTTTTTCCCATTGTAATCATTTCATAGGATAGGAAGGTAGCAAATAATATCATGGCCAAAAAAGGTTTCATGTGGAAAGATAAGGGTTGTTTAATTTAAAGTGGGACATGACAAGAAGGCACTTGGTAAAAGCCCATGACATCATTATTGGTAGAAAGGAGACTGGGAAGTCAGATGGTTTCAGATGTTGCCCTGAGCTTGGTGCCATGCCTCAGAGTATGATAAGCTGCCCCTTCCCTGTCTTGCTTGTGTTAGTTTGAAGGTAGCTGCTCAGCAGAGATGACCCTGCCCTGGATGACATGGTTTGAGGTGGGAGGGGAAAGCATTTGTCCCTTTATGGGGTTCTTATATGGAGCTGTTTTCAGCTTGCCTTCAGACTTTTAAATAGTGGTGGGTGGATCCCGGACTGTCATGAGTCCATAGTTTTCCACTGACTTTGGTAGAGCTATATTGACTTAAGCCAGCAGAAGGTCTTACCCAGTTATTATAGGCATCCCTGGCCCAATCCTTATATCCATCCCTCTGATCCCTAACCCTTGCTCCAACAGTGGGCACAGTGGATCAGGTAAAACAGAAGCTGCCAAAGCCATCATGCAGTACCTAACCACGATGTACCAAAGACAAGATGGCCAGAGACTCAAGCAGGTAAGGGGCAACCGCTTTACTTTAGGGGTCACTGTGGGCTAGCTAATGGCCCACTAGCCAGGGTTAGAAGATGGAAGCAAAGCAGGAGTATTCCCTCTTCAAGTCCTTCATGAGTGGGCTGTGGAGACAGAGGGTGAACACCTTGCTCCCAAGCTTGCTTGCCTGCCTTTTTGGGGGACATAACACAAAACACTTCTAGTTCTGTTTTCCTAGTGTACCCAGGTTCAGCTTCTCTTTCACGTCCCCTGAGGTCCAGCTACTCCTGTCCCAGGCACATGCCTTATAAGACCAACTTGAACCAGTCAAGTATCAATGTGAGGCCTCTCTGGTTGTGCTTTGCCTGCTGGAGAATGGCATCTCTGTTACACAGATGACATGACTGGCTTTGGGATATGTAGTGTTTGAGGAGAGCCAGAGGCCCAGTGAAAGACAGTGGGACTTGGATGTTCGTATACTTTATCCTGGGAGTCTGAGATGCTTGATGCACAGTGCCAGAAACAAGAGCCCATTTCTCATAGCAGGATACTAGCAGTAGAAGCATCGTGAAATTCCTCAAGCTGTGCAGCCTCCTGGCAAGAAGACAAGAAAACTCAATTGCCCCTCTAGTCATTAGCCTCTCTGTTGAGCCTGCCTTTAAGGGCCCCAGACAGTGCCAGGTATGCCAGGGATGGTTGTTATGAAGCGAGGCTACTAGGGACCTGCTTCTGAAGTCAGCAAAATCCTTCATGCTTGGCACACTGGTCAGCAAGGAGTTGGGAACTGTTCCCAGGGTCAGTGCCAGCTGGCTTTGAATCTAGGAGCTAGAGATGTTGAACATAGAGACACCAAACATCTCCTGAGCCAGACTTCAGACCAGTTTGTAGATGCCTGGTGTGTCTGCTCATCTTTTGCAGTTTGGTGCTCTGTGGGGGAACAACCAACCCTTTATTAAGTTTTGTAGAGCTCCTGGCCCTATGGGGCCTGGTCTCTCAGCTTGATTGCAGTACTAACTGCTTGTCTGATATTAAAAAAAACAAAGCAAAACACACAAGGAACAGAAATTTGATAACAGGGAACACTATGATCCAATAGACAAAAGACTTGTCCTGGGTGCAGCAGTTCTCTTGCGTTAGGCTTCACCTATAGTACAGAATTTGGCTGACATAGCTCTGTTTCCTAAGTGTTTGAAAAGATCATACCCCTCCCTGGCTGATATGGCTGTCAGGAAAACCACTAATGACTTGAGGACATTCACTTCTGTATGGAGAGCTGCTCTGTGGCTTTGTCACTTGGGAAAATAATGTACACTGGGCTTCCACCAGGGGGGGCTCCTATCCTAGCTAAATCACCACAACCATTTCTGCAATGGCTGTATAAGGCTGTGATTATATTCAAGTTACTCTCTGGAAGGTATTATAGCTGGCGTGAGGGTGACTGCCATGTAAAGTGATGCTTGAGCTTCAGTGTGACTGGGTTGGACACCCAGGAGATGTCGCAACATGAAGTTCTGGCTGGTTTCAGCAGCACTCAAGCCTCAACCATCATCAGCCCTCAATGCATCGTCCAGCAAAAGCTTAGAGCTCCCTTTACCTTGAGCTGGAGACTTGTATGGGGGGGTGTTGGACTCGGGGTAAAACCTAAGTTACGGCATGAGCTCATGCTGCAGCAAAAGGGAGTCTAAAGGGGCTAGCGGTGGGATGCTGATGGGTTGTATTGCTGCAGCAACTATTAGCCTTTGTCTGGGACAAGGATTTTCATCATCCTTAACGCTCAAGAGATTGACCAATGTCAGCCGCTGTCCCAAAGAGCTAGAAGCAAATCCAACGGCTAATCTAGTTCAGACACATTTTAGACTAGGAACAAGGTTCACACTGTTAACATGACAGTAGATAACCATCAGAAACACCTGCCAAGCCTTGTGCTGGCTCTAGCTCAAATAGGAGCCCACACAGGCCATAGGACTCACCTGTATTACACAGGCAGTCGGGCCAGGTGGTTTCTCTGGTCCCTTTGTGCCTGAGAGTCTATTGTTTGTAATATAATGTCTCCTGCCCTGTCCTGTCCCCCAGCCCTGTGAAGTCCTGCCCATCTTGGAGAGCTTTGGGAATGCCAAAACCATCCTCAACGACAACTCGAGCCGCTTTGGGAAATTTCTGCACGTCCATCTGAGGCAGTGAGTCAACAGGGCATTGAAGGATGCTGCTTGCTTCCAGCCTGGCAGTGAGGTGCTGGGTAAGGGAGGGAGACACTGAGCCAGACACTCCCCAGGAACAGCTCCAGGGTGCCTCTGTGGGCAGGTGGGCTGTGCAAGGGGTTTGTGTAACACACGTCTTCACCTACCCCACTTTACTTTTTCTTTGTGAGGGTCATCTGTAAGTTTGTGACCCTGAATTTGCTTTTGAATGTGCTTTGAAAGCTCTCAAGAAGTCTGCCAGATTTTCCTGATTTGAAATCCCAGAGGCCCTGTTTGCAGTTTGTTTTCCACATTCAAATAGTGCTTAGCTGAGATGAGGGTACCCTTTTGATAGGTGTTGTACATACACATAAGTGAGGGATGTTCCTATGGTCTAAGTGCCTTGACAGACAGGAAGCGGTGGGCAAAGAGGCCAAGAGAGACAAAGGGACTTGCTCATGGTCTTACAGCCAGTCAGTGGCCAAGCCAGAACTCAACTCTCCCAGGTCAGTGCTCAGTCTTCTCAATCATGCTGTTTCAGTATGAAAATCTACTGGGATGCAGGTCTATTTATAACCATTTAGAGTCCATTGAGGATCTAATCTGGTTTGGTCTTGCAGTGAGGAGAGAAGTGACTGATCTCTCTGCCATGGTGCCAGACCGTGGCACAGCGAGAACTGTGTTCAGTGTTGTCAGGCCCTGGCATGGTAAGAAGGATCAGCTTTGTTGACAGAGCAGCACTTTGCCTAGTGGATCAGGGTGGCTTGAATTACATGACCATGCTGCTTAATCTCATTCACATCTCTGCATTCAACCATACCACTGCTACTTCTAGAATGGTGACTGAGTCTGCTGCCGGGTTACAAGCGGTGTGTCAGGATCGTTGTGTGACATGGCAAATATTTCGCTAGCTAATAAAATCCTCTGTACAGTATAAATCCTATGAGATGCGTTGGTTCCTTCCCACCCCCCAGGGCCCATAGCATGTTACTGCTGCAGTAGCATCTTATAGCCCCAGGCCTCATTGCACTAGGTGCTGTAGATGTGCAGCAGAAAGACAGTGCAGACCCCAAAGAGTTGGACAAGAGACGATGGGTTCAATAAAAATGGATGGGAGAATATGGAGAGATGGTGAGACAAGCCCAAATGTTTGGAAGCTAATTAGGGGGACACTGGTTATACCTCAAAACATTTTGGGGATTTGGAGATCTTTCTGGATTGTTTTATATTTGTATGGCAGGGATGCAGCTCCACTGCACTTCAAGATAGAAGGCTATCCTTACTTTTTATCTGGTTGCTTAATGGGGCTGCTCCAGAATCCCAGCTCTGAAGTCCTCCAGACTTTGGTGGTGGCTTTCAGAGACAAAATTTTTGCCTTGGGCCCATGTCCCTAAGTAATGGCCCTCCTTAGTCAGATGCCTATGCTGTACAGAGTACAGTAGGGTCACCAAAAATCCCTCATCTTACAGAACCCATGTTCTCCTCTCACACACAGCGGGGTCATGGTGGGTACGTCCATCTCCCAGTATCTTCTGGAAAAGTCCCGGGTTGTATTTCAGGTAAGAGCTGACAAGCCCTTCTTCCCATGGTTGTACTCCCTGAATGTCTAGGCCATGTTTGGTTTCAATTGATAGTGAATAATAATTGATACTGAATTTTCCACTTGGACCTTAGATGACGATATAGGGACAGAAGTGTACCTTGCCAGTGTGACTACACTGCATTGGATCTCCCGCTGATGCAAGTCAGGGTTAGTCCATTGTTTTCAGTGAAGTTGTGCTGACTTGCACCAGTTGAGAAATTGGTCCCACTACAGAGAGTAGTCAGAATTTTGGCTGGAGTTAGGCCACTTGGTAATGTTTTTTCAAAGTTTGTTGGGGGGGGGGGGCGGCAGGTGTCCTTTTCCCATACTTTTGAGATACGGCTGGGATCAGCACCTGGAGTCCTGTGAAGGAGGATGTAACCCCCGTTTGCATGTTAAGTGTAGTTTCCCAGTGATGCCGTTCTT
>JAGPOW010002173.1:11776796-11795151 GCA_030014935.1 Caiman crocodilus
CCCCCCCCCCCCCCCCCCCCCCCCCCCCCCCCCCCCCCCCCGCCCCCCCCCCCCCCCCCCCCCCCCCCCCCCCCCCCGCGCCCCGCCCCGCGGCAGGTGGCCTTTTCCCATCCTTTGGAGATACGGCTGGGATCAGCAGCTGGAGTCCTGTGAAGGAGGATGTATCCCCCTTTAGCATTTTAAGTGTAGTTTCCAAGTGATGCAGTTCTTATGAGACTTTGGGTCCCACTGTGCACAGCCCAAGGGTTTGGAAAGAGCTCTACTTAAAGATGCTTTTCATTGGTATTTATGCCATAGGGCACAAAAACAGGATTTTAACTAATGGCATCAATTATACTTTCAAAGGCCCATGGCGAGAGGAGCTACCATGTGTTTTACGAGTTGCTGGCAGGGCTGCCCATGGAGCAGAAAGAGCAGATGTACCTGCAGGAGGCAGAGACTTACTTCTACCTGAATCAGGTGAGTGAGGAGGTGCAGATTCTGCAACATGTGGTAGAGTGACATGGCTGACCCTGCTTTTCCATCTCACATCAGTTAAGGTCCCACTGTGAGAAGACTAAAGCAGGTGCTCTGCTTCCCTTCTCAAAATCCTCTTACAGAGGTAGCACAGTATGATTTTGGCTCTTGGCTGCCAAAAGTCCTGCCTGGAGCCCATGAATGAGTGTCTTTGCCCTTAATACTTTAGGTCATTTCTCTTCCATCTCCCACATTTCAGGCCTCTTCTCTTGGAGAAGGGCATGTTAGTGGGACCCTTGTTCTGTGAAGGTTAGCCAAACAATGACCTGGTATGCTAACTCTATGGCTTCAGTGCCTAGTGAAAATAGCTAGGTCTAATATGCCTTTGCTTGGGTTTATAATCTACCCTGCACTAGAAAACAACAGGTGAGATGCCTGCTTTGTCAGGGGTGGTTCTTTTCATCCTATATCCAGCTATGCAAAATACTCAATTGAGTTAAAGGTTAGTACATTTAGAACTGCTAATAAAAAAGTGCTGGGTCTGAATGGAGGAACTGGCCAGCAAAACTGCAGCAGAGTAAATTATTCTGGAATGAAATCACTTTCATTCTGAAATAGTTTTCGTATAGGGTGGCTATTGCTACATAGCAATAGTGGACTGAGGAACTTATGAATCATAGTCCTATATTTAGACTAGCATCGGCTTTCCTCCTAGTAAAGATGAGACAAGTGGCCTTATGACTCTAGGAGGCTCGTGTAATTAATGGCTTGGCATAATCAATAGATTTGCATTTCTTTAACACCTAGAAAGAAGCAAGCATCCACAGTATCTCATTTCAGGCAAGGTCTATGCTCCAAAGCTCTGCAAAATCACAGTCTATAGTGGGGGCTTGGTGGTGTGAATGTTAAGGTGCATGGTTGACAGCCTTAAGGTCGTAGGTTTGAAGCTATAGCAGAAGTGCTCATGATACAGCCCTGCCAGGTTCCAAAGAATCTGTAAGTTCTGCTAAATACCCTGTTACAAGGACGTGAAAAGGAAGGAAGGACAACCCACTGTCAGCATAGCCAGGGTAGCAGAACCCCTGTTGTAGATGCAGTAGTAGTGATGCATTTATCAGCATTGTGAATGCCATTCAAGGTGGCAGTGCAGTTAGGGTGATGGTGGAAAGACTTCTAACACTTAGTTAGCTAGAGATGATGATGCCCCTGCAGCATCCCAATGAGAGCTAATATTGTGAGTACAGTGCCTTGGCCTGCTAGGAATTGGGGGAAGGGGAATTCTGTGTGCAAAGGGAGATGAGTAGAGCTGGACAAAACCTCATCAGTCAAATCTTGGGTTTTGGGCTTGGCAAAACCAAACCTGGAGGTAGTTTGGTTCTTGGTTTCTGTCTTTGTCTGAACCATCAAAGCTTCGGGTGAGATGGTCAGTCAGGAGTCTTCTGCCACATGTGGAGTGTTGCACACATGATAGGAAGTGCTCACTTTTGTGTTTCTGAAGTGCTACCTTTATGATTTATAAATGTATCTGGGTATTATCAGACCTGTCCTGACCAAGGTGGAAAGGAAAGCATGGAGGGAGGAGGGATTTGCCCAGAGGTTTGCAGCAAAGTTCTGTGCCAAGGGTTTAAACCTGTAGGCCAGGCTGTGTCCTACTGTGTTCACTTGCATACCGCAACAATTCCCAAACATCCGCCCTTCAAAACCAGGACACATGCCTTAAGCAGGGAAGCTGATTTTACTTTGCTGAAATAAAAGCATGGAGACACTGCGGCACCAGAGGACTTCCAGCTTGTCTCTGGGACAGCAAATGAGAGAGGCAGAATCTAGTGTTAACCCTTTCACAACTGCTGTCAAATTGGCAACAGTTTGCGGCTGAGCGACCAAATGAGCAGATACTGACAGCCATCTTTCAGCCCAGCATCTACATGCAAAAGCTAGTTCTAAGCCACAACTGTGAAAAAATCTTTTCCTGACACTCTGCCCTCCATGTCTTATTGGTGGGGGGGTAGGATATTCAAGGAAATGTAGTGTGCATTTTGTTGTTCTGAAGCATAAAGTGTTGGGCACAGGCCCCCTTCATTATCTCTGGCGATACGTGGCTGGTGAATTGCAACGTGACATAGCTTAGAAAGCCTCAAGTAGCTGCTGGACTGGAGCTGGGAGAATGCTTTAGTGCCAACAAGCTTGAGATGGTCTTCTCTACTGGAGAAACTCAGCATGGCCTTTAACTACCTCTCAGCCCTCTTGGTCTTTTACAAGTTGTATTTAAAGTTTCTCCTGGTGCGTCTTGATATATAGACAGGGCTGTTGGGGGTGTCCCCCTCAAGCGCTCAGCTGGTTCTTCTGTTTCTGCTTAGTTCTTCAATGTGTTGTGGGAATTTGTGGTATCAACATGATCTCCATGGGGTTCATTAATCTACGCATTAACAATGTATGTGATGCCGCTCAGATTATGTAGCAAAAGGTCTCAGTCTCTGATCCTAGACCAGTAATTCAGTCCATGCAGATGAAGGCCAATCCGGGACCATGGAGCTTGTATCCTGAGGGAGAAAAAATGGGCCAATTAGAGCCAAAAATGGTCTAAACTGGGGATTGGTTTTCCCCCCATGGCTTCCAACTCTTATTCAAAGGCTGGACTCTTTATTGGCCTCAGGTTGCTGTGCCTTCAGCAGATCTCCAGCTGAAACCTTCTCTGAGAGTCGGGTGAAGGATTTGGGCTATGGGAGGAGAAAGTTTTGGCTCATATGGATGTCTGTGATAGGAGCTGCTGTGAGGTGGGAGCATATGTGTGTTAGCAGAAATGTGTCCTGCGGTTGCATGTACCTGATGTGGAAGGAGAAATATGGACATAACCTCAGTCTAATAGCCCAGAGTTGAACACTCCCATATCTGGATGAAGTGTAAAGTGTTGGTCACAAACATTTCTGAAATGGTCCCTCTTCTGACGGGCCCAGTACAGACCCTTGCACTTTGCAACCCAGAACAAAATTCTGCAACCTGGGATCCAACTCCTGTCCTGGGATGTGACCTCGGAGTGAGAAGCTGGTTGTGATTTAACCCCTTGTCTTGGTTTCTCAGGGCAGAGCATGCAACCTATTGGGGAAGCAGGATGATCAGGACTTTACAGCCTTGGTGCAAGCACTGCAGGGGATTGGCCTCTTGGATGATGAGCTGACCTCTATCTGGGCAATGCTGGCTGCTGTTCTGCAGCTTGGGAACATCTGTTTTACCTCCTGTGAGGTATGTTAGTCCCTTGCTAGCTCTGGGGGTGACAGACAAGGAATAGTACAGCAGTCTCATGATGGGACTTGGGGTGTTCTTCCCTGTTGAACACAGTCTCATCTGCTTCTCTGAGACTGCTGCAAATACCCAGGGAAGGAAAACCGGGGCTGCCTGAGGTCTTTGGAGCCTAAATAGCCAAAGTCAGGCAAGATGAGGTACTGGGGTTTTGTGACCTGCCCTTGTGCAATGAGGATGAGACCAGTTCTCTACAGATATTGCCCTGGATAACAAGTCTGGGTCCCTATCTCTAGTATCAGCTTAGACCTGTTCTTGTCCCCCATGATCTAGAAAGGATCCTTTGAACTTGCAGCCATCCCCAGTGACACAGAAATCCGGATTGTGGCCAACTTGTTGCATGTCTCGGCAGATCTCCTGCAAAGTGCCATCACTCATCGGGTCACTGTGAGTACCTCATGGCCACTTCATCTCCCTGTACTCCTGTTTGAGCTTGTGTTGTATAGGGAAATGGTTGAAAAGGATACCTCTGCTCTGCCTCAGCCCTGGGCCCTTTCTGTAGGGAGATCTGAGCAGTAGCCACTGGTAGCCTGTTTACAGCGGCAACCTACTTCATGAACTAGGAACGTCACCCCCGTGGTTTGGATGTGTTAATATGAAGCAGAACAACCTCGATCAATATATAGGCTTCCAGTTGAAGGGACTTAGCCTGCCATCTGTCCCCAAAATGGCACCATCCCCTGAGGCAAGAACTCAGCCACAGGGATAACTCTAACTTGGTTCCCTAAGGTGCCCTGAACTCAGGTTTTGGCAAAGTGCAGGAGGAAAAGAGCCCCCAAACCTTGGGCCCTCTGATGAGAACGTGCTGTCCCCAGCCCTGCAGGCTTCAAGCTGGGAGCAGCACACTGCAAGATGACTCCTGTAGGGGGTCTCTAAATGTGTGCGTGTGAGATGGACATGGTGCTTCGTTACTCTGAGAAACCTTTGACCTCACTCTGGCAGTGTGAAGGCACCTTGAAGTGGGCACATGTTTCACCCCTTCTACTGACTCCGTAATCACAGAATCTGTAATTGTGCCACAGGGTACGTTTACGTAGGGTGTTCTGTCCTATGGCTGGAAGAAATAAGCTCCACCAACCCTGTAAGTGCAGTGAGGGTGTCCTAAACTGCCACCCTTGAGCCCCTTGGAAATCCAAGTTGGGAACATGGTGTTCGGGGCACCCTTGGGTACTGATGTAAGTGGAGTGGAAGTGGCTGGGCAGGGGTTATTTCCTCTGTGGCTTGAGTGAACTTCTTGCTACCACAGTGCATCTGCACTGTTAAGTCCAGATGAGTCCCAGGTCCAATATCTCCAATAACTGGCTCCCAGCTGAGTAAGACCCAAAAGTAACATTCTACTGTAATCCTTGCCTTGCATTGCACAAGGGAATTCCTGGGCAAAGAACTCCCATGTGAAGCTGTATCGATTCCTTACAGGTTCCCAGACAGAACCATTTCTTGCGAGTCCTTGTAACAAATAATGCTTCCTTCTATCCAGGCAACATCCTATGACCGGATATTCACCCCTTTGTCTGTAGAAGGTGCCATAGATGCCAGGTAACCAATCCTGCTTTGGTCACTTTATTTCACTTAGTGAAAGTAGCCTGAGAGCATTATTTTCCTGGTAACTGCCTGGTTTGGTTTTCCCCCACGCTTCCCCCACCAAGGGATGCCATTGCCAAGGCTGTGTATTCCCTGCTCTTTGACTGGCTCCTGGAGAAGATCAATGGATGGCTAGCCCCTCAGGAGATGGACAGCACTGTGGGCATTGTTGACATATATGGCTTTGAGGTTGCTTTTCCCATTCATTTTAAACTGTCTTGGAGTCAGTGTCCTGGCTGCATGTATGTGTCCTGGTTCTTCTATTTCACTTGTTAAAGCAAGAGGGAAGCTCATCAGTGTTTGCTTATGGGAGGGGGAAGACCATGTCCCACAAAGCATGGGGCCCTCTCTGTCTGAACCGTGTGTTAGTGTCCTGCATGCTTTTGATTCAATGGAAATAACGTCTTGGTCTGGACTCTGGCATTAGTACTGTGTGTGACAAGATGGCCAAGCCAGTTTGGGAAAGATTGGGACTTTAATCCAGCATTTTGGCCCAAACTTTCCCTGGGCCCAAATTGTACCTCTGATTGTTTCTACTGAGGCATGGCAGTGTGTGGTGCTCTGAAACACACTCTGTCAACTAACAATGCAATCCATGAGCCCAAAAAGCAGACTGTGATGTAAAAACACAAATAGGTCGCTTGGATGTTAAAGAAACATGTGCTGAATTAGGCCCAGCATTTAGGTTCTAATGATCTACATTGACCAATTACCAATACTTCTGTCATTGCAGTGTCTGGGCTTTTCCCTGCCACACTGTAGGCCATTTCTGGTTCTGTGCTTTGAAGCTGTATCCAAGAGTTGACATGAATGATTTTGAAAATGTTTGGGTATGCCTCCAAATGCTTTGGGGGACAAATGCAGGAGATTGGACCCAGTAGCCCAAGACGTGCTTTAACAAATGAAATAGAAGAACCGGACACATACATGCAGCCAGTACAGTGACTCCAACACTTTACTATATCTTTCCAGGACCTGGGGGTGAACAGTTTGGAGCAGCTATGCATCAACTTTGCCAATGAGCATCTCCAGCACTTCTTTAGCCAGACAGTTATTGCCCAGGAAGAGGTAACAAAAAACCCTTGCTGGGAGAGATGGCACACATTCAGGGAGTTGAGGCAGCCTCAACTGGAGAGCGTTTCCACACAGGGAAGAAAGGCATTGACTGGATCTATTCCTCAAGTTCAATACCAGTATGCTCTGCCTCTGGAATGGGGGTTATTAACAAGTCATTGCTAATTCTGTAGGTAATTACTAGAGAAAGAGGCAGTTGGAGCGCTTCTCTACTTGATGTGGTTTATTATAAGCAACATCTTTTTGATCTGAGACCCTAAAATAACACCTGGAACTTTAAAGCCAGGTGGGCCTGACCGCCAGGGCTGGAAGTCACTGGTACCAGCTGTGCCCCTTGTATAAGAGCAGAGTGCTATTTCCAGACTCGACATCTTGTCCACTGCCCCTTGCCTTGCTGTATTCTACCTCCGTTCTCCCATGTTAGAAAAAAGTGGTCACAAGCTTAGTTAATGGCTAAAGTTGGGAGGTGCCATGCATGTTTATAACACTATTAAACCTCTAGTTTGCTGAGGAACCAATTGGATCTCTGCTAACTTCCTGAATTTCGATGTTTGTTTTCCTGGCCGGGGTTTGGCTGGATGATCTCTGACGGGTAGGAGGAGTACACCCAAGAAGAGCTGGTCTGGATTCCCATTTCCAAGATTCACCAAGAGTCATGCCTGGATCTGATTGCTTCAAAGCCCCATGGTATCTTGCGCATCCTGGATGACCAGACTTCATTGACCCAGGTTAGGAACTTGCTGTGGAACTTGCTTCTCATTACTTTTCTTCAGTGAAAGGTGATTTTTGTCTTTTAGGGGAAAAGAAGATAATATTTTTGATATGAGACAAGCTGTTAAAACAATGATGGTAGATTTCAAGCAGTGAAAAGGCTAGTGCCTTTACAAACTGTCTCAAAAGCAGATTGATATAGGTGCCTGGCATAGACAGTTAGTGGACAACTCTGAGCACTGGAAAAGCTGGATGGTCATTTTTGGAGTGACTCGCTCCAAAATTTTGCCAAGATAACGTTATGTGACAGTCAAAGGGAGATAATTTTGTTTAATGTTTATATTGCTTTCAGGCCAGAAGGCCTTGAAAAATGTATGTACAGACAGTCCTCGACTTACAATGTTTCGAGTTACAACGTTTCGCACTTAGAACGTTTATAAATTGACACCCTGTTTCAACTTTACAAAGTCAGTTTCAACTTTACAACGCTTGATCCAATGCGATGCCACGCCAGCGAACAAGTTCGCTGCATCGCTCATCTCCCTGGAGAACATCTGTCCAAACTGCCTTGGACACTTTTTTTAAGAAAGCAGACAAGACTCCAGAAAAACCTGCAGCCAAGACTCCTGAGATGACTCCAGCCAAGAGCCCTTCAAAAAGTCCAGCAAAGTCACCTCAAATAAGTCCTTCCAAGTCAATATGATTGCTATTTACAATATAAATACATTAATGTAGCTATATTACTCATCTATAATTGGTCGAGTACAAAATTCTGGGTTATTGTTGGTGAAAATAGGGTATAAGGCCTTGGTTCAGGAACCAACCCCTCATTTATAATGTTTCAACTTAAGACGCATTTTTCAGGGACCAATTGTGTCGTAAGTCTGAGGACTGCCTGTAATAACCTTCCTCAACCAAACATGGGTTGCCAGTGAGGAATCAAGCCCACAACCCCCAACACTGTAGTAAGAACCTCTGTCACCTGAGTTAAGGGAATAACTCTGCTAAAAGTCTGCAATTATCTTCTTGTATAATCCATCCACTACAGATGGCATAGTAGGGTATAACCAACACGGGACAGCAAACTCACTATTTTCCACATAAGGTATATGCCTGGGAGAGGGGGGCTTCTCTTTATGCATACTTACAATTTCAAATTCTTTTGGACAATGGGGGTTAAACAAAGGAATTGGCTGTGACAATGTAAGCCATGTGTGCCTCTCCTGCTTAGGCCACTGACCATACCTTCCTCCAGAAGTGTCATTACCATCATGGAAACAGTCCTTTGTACACCAAACCCAAACTGCCATTGCCAGTCTTCACTGTGCGGCACTATGCAGGTCCTGTCACCTACCAGGTAAGTTCCTGGGGTCAAGATGGATTATGGTCTGGGGCCATAATCACTGGGTACTTTGGATGATGCTCATCTGCATTTTTCCTGGTCTAGTACCTGGATGATGCCTCCTTGCAGATGCTACTAAGGAAAAACTGCTGTGTCCTGAAGTTACTCTGAGTTGTTTAAGTCATGAGAGGACAAATCAGAATATTTATGCAGTGTGCCGGACTATGTACTCGAGATTCAGAATTTCTGTATTTTTTTTTGGTTTGCTAATCCATGCTAGAGATTAAACCACAGCTTGACTTTACAGGTCCACAAATTCTTGAATAAAAACCATGACCAACTACGCTCAGAAGTCCTTGATATTTTCTCTCAGAGCCGCCTCAAGGTACAGCACATGATTAGGGCAACTATTTTTAATGCCAGTATCTGACAGGCTTCTCCAGTGCTTTCTTCAGAGAAGCACAAAGATCAAAGCTCCTCAGAGAACTTGAACACAGTGTCAAGGCATGCATTAGGATTGTGTCGAGTCATCTACTTGGCAAATTTGTGAGCTCAGGCAGGCCCAGAATGGGCAAGACTTGGCAGGGCTTATTTCTCAGCAGTGTGCCTGGTCTTGCCCATACCTAAGGTCAGCATATATCTTCTGGGGGAGGTATGAATAGACCTGTGGCCTTGATCGGTTGCAGCCCTTCTGTTGTGGGTGGATGGTGGTGAGAGTGGTTTTTAGTCTTGGACCATTACAGTTCCAGAAGGAAGGGACTGTTCTTTCAAAGCAGCAAAGGGGAGTGTTACATCACTAACTTACTGCTTTCCTCTCCTTTCAAGCTTGTGTCCAAAATTTTCCAGAGGGCCAAAAATCATCACAGCCAGCACAGGGAGCTGGGAACAAAGGGCAAAGGGCTCAAGCATCCAGCCTCAACCCTGGTGTCCAGATTCCATCAGTCCCTACTGGATCTCACGGCCAAGCTGGGAAGGTGAGGGATACAGGGATGACATCAGCCCTATCGTTGCTGACTGCCTGGTGTGAAAGCTCCCCTCACTCACTTGTTTGTTCTAGAAGGGCTTGATTGTGGGACATTTGAGTGGTTTAGCTGGGTGGTGATGGATGACAGAACCAGAAGAGGAGGATGGGCCTTGTTCAGCAGAGATGGACGGTGTCTTTGTGGGGATATGAAGGCTTCAGCAGCCCCTGGGGATAGCAAGGGCATTTCTGGAATGGGGCTGTTAAAGTGTCTTCCCTTTCCCCTGCCTTGCAGGAGCCATGCTTTCTTTATTCGATGCATCACACCCAATTCAAAAAAGGTAAGAGAATTCCTGCTCTTGAACAGCAGCACAGGTCTTTGGGAAACCCTTCAGCAGGATGTTACTTCCCTTGCTGTTTATTTTTTTCCCCAGCTGGTACCATCTGAATTTGGCTTGCATTTGTAAGAAGCAACACACTTGTAGAGTTTTCTGTTCCCTGCCTGTAAAAAACCCTTCCTAACGCATGTGTTTTTCAAGATCAGCTCTTCTGTGACACACTGCTCTCTCTCTCAGTCTGTGCTCTGATGCTGGCTATCTATTACTTGCTGCAAAACAGTGTGTTTCAGAATTCTGCAGGGCACAGGGGTTACTCTGCCGAACAACGAGGCAAAATCTGTATGGTCCTGCCTGGGGGTTTGGGAGATATGCCAACCCTTTCTAAAGGTCCATCTCTTTTTCTGTTTCTCTCTTTCTGTTTATTCCCTATTTCATGTCTTCCTCCCCTTGCCTTCTGCCCTCTTACACTTTATGGCTTCCCCTGTAGTTGTCAAACATCTTTGATGTGGAATATGTCACTTGTCAGCTGAGGCATTCGGGGATACTGGAGGCCATCCATATCAGGAAGGAAGGATACCCTATCCGCATTCCGTTCCAGCCCTTCTTAGTCAGGTAAATTCCCCTTATCTGTTCTTCCTTCTGGCTGGGAATGTCCACGTGGTTGAAGGGGACTCGGTGCCAACACATAATTGTAGGAGGGTTTCACTTGGTTCTTTTATGTTTTCCTTCTGCCTTTCAGGTATGGGACTCTGGGTGGACCTACAAAGAGCAATTTGCAGGAGAGGGACGACTGCATCGCAGTGCTGTCGCATGTGGTGGGGGACGCCTCGGAGCTCTATCAGATCGGCATAACAAAGGTGCTGTGTAAAGAGAACGGTATCTTAATTCCAAAGGTCTTTCCATCCACCTACTTGGTCCTGATGGAAAGTAGGCTGCTCACCTTTGCGCATAACTGCATACTTCCAGCTCAAATATTTCTGTTGCTTTACTTCTTTCATTGTTTTTAGTTGGAGAATTGTTACATTTCACAGGCACTACAATGGTGAATGCTACCTTCTTGCAGTTCTGCTGCAGGCACCAGTTTCCTTATCCAGCCTATGTATCCCATGACACCATCAACCTTGCTAGACACCTCACTGTCATTCCTTTCTTGGGTTTCCCAGACTCAGACCTTTCATGCATCTCCATTCTTTCCTGATGTTCCCATCCTGTCTAATCATTGAGAAGAGGTTGGATTGAGGGATTAGTGGAGATCAGTAGACTTGCTCATATGAGTATCCTCGGTATGAAGAGCAACAAAGGCTCCAGGGAGTTCAGGGTAAAGCTGAGGTTCTACAAACATTGCTGCCTGTTATAGGTACTGCCTGCTCTTCTTGGCCCTTAGCAGTTGTTTCCTCTGGCCAGGTCTTCCTGAAGGAGAAGGCCAAACAGTTACTGGAGAGACGGTGGAAGCAGAAGCAGAGCTGGGCCATTGTCACCCTCCAGCGAAGGCTCCGAGGCCTCATCAGCCATAGGCGCTTTCAGGTCCTCCGGCAGAAGGTCACAGTCATCCAGGCTCATTTCAGAGGCCACCTAGCAAGGTCAGAGGTCAAAGGCTAGGCAGATGCTCCTGTTCTACGGCCAGTTGTAAGCATAAGGTCTTACTGGGGTCCCACCATGATTTTGGAGAAAGCCTCCTTAGACTCAATATCCAAAGTACAGCTTGATGTCCACACTTGGGAGTGGGAAAGCATGGATGGCACATGCGCTTCTGGTCCTGACCACCTGTGTTGTGTCCTATGCTAAGAGGGGAGTCTTCCTTGGCAAACCTTCTCCCACACAGGGGTTATTAGCTAGGTTGTGGGGTGGTTCATAGTCCAGTAAAACCAAGACAGTCCTGAGAGCAGCGATTGTGGTGTAGATTAACTGCTTCTCTGGTCAGAAGCAGAATTTCTTAAACTGGTTTGTGAGCACTGTGCAAAGGTCCAAACCATGTTTGTCATTAGCATACTTGGAAGGTGGTTTCAAATGTGGCCGCAACCTATGGTGTATGCAATCCCTTACACGGACAATGGCTTGGTCACCCTTCCTAATAAACAGGAGCAGCCAAAAGGTGCATGCAGCAATCCCTTAGCACACACTCACGAATTTCTGGGTTTAATGGGATTCTTGGTTTGGAGTCATAACTACCTGGACACTTTCAAGAGATCCTCAGGTCAATATTGTATTAAACTGCTCCCATGGTCTAGTGCCTCCTACTGGTTAGGGAATAAATATGAATAAAAGTTGGGATTTTTATAGGTACCTCAGGGAGTTAAAAGTCTGGCTTCTAAATATATATAGGCCTATAGCTCCCCATACCTCTACAAATCAAGCTCCAAGTGCCTGAATCTCATTTTTTCCCATTAGATTTTTTGCATCAAATTCCTTTGGGCTCCTTTGAACTTAAATTTAACTCCAAATAAATATTGACATAATTAAACTAGCAAAGCCCTCCCAACATCACTACAGTTCTGTTGGTCAAAACTTGTTTCTACCAGGATAGTTTATAACAGTTCCAGGGACTTGGTATGTGCACATGTACACTGGTCCAACTGTGTCCCCACAAGGCCTGATTAACTATATTGGTTAAAAAAAACAACCCAGCTATAACCTCTGAGTGAAATCCAGACCTCACAGAGAGAACTAAATCAAACTCAGCTGAGTCTTTGCCAATGTTTCAGGGCTTGTGCCTTGCTTATGCCTGAATGTGGGTCATGATCCTGGGTTCTCTCTATTTTCTGTTTTTCTGTATTGTGTTTCCCTCCCCTATCCTGCTGCCCTACTTTGATCCCAGGAAACGCTACAAGCGACTGAAGAAGACGCTGGTGCAGTTCAGGAGAGCAGTTTTAATCTCCAGGCCTTTGGTGCAAAGAAGGAAGCACTGCCGGGTAATGATACTATTCATAGAGATGCGTGGCAAAGGGTGTGCAATGTTCAGCTCTGGTTTATAAGGTTGATGGGTGGGACTGCTTCTGGAGATAGTTTCTTGGGCACTTAAACAGCACTAGTTTTCCTAGCTTGTTCAAATGGCCTTTTGCTCTCTGAGTCAGTGAAGGTGGCTGGGAGTAAGTCCTCAGCTAAGCTGGTGGTGGGGTGGGGCATGATCTGAGCTTTGTTTGGCTCCCTAGTGTGCCCAAGTGGACAGCCTGAAGCTGTGCATGAGATCCCTGGCACCTTCCTCCTCTGAGAGCAGGAGCTGTTCAGCAAAGAGAAAGGCTTCAAATAACTGGCTGGGCCCTCAGGACAATGGGAAAGCCCATTAATCCAGAGCAGATGCAAGCACAGGGGGCTCTGAGTAGTAGCCTGTGCATCGCACAGCCTGGAGCTCAGGCTGAGAGCACCTGAACCTCCTAGGAGTTTTTTCATGGGGGCTTTAAAGGGTGCTTCTAAAATGGAGAGAAAAGCCTGTGCAGTTGTATGGCTGAATAAATCTAATAGCAGGACATCCAGGAGGTGGAGGTCTCCAGTTCAGATCCTACCAGGGCCTTGTAGAGCCGTAAACCCTGGGCTTCTCTGCCAGTAACTGAGCTACCTCATGCCAGCTGTGATGGCAGCAGTTTTGTTTAGCAGACATCCTACCGCAGGATAGAGATCTGTCAAATTCATTTTGAACAAGCTGTCAAAAAGCAGAGGAAAACTGAGAATAGACAGGACCTCAGTTTTGCAGGGGTGGGAAAGTGAGACATTTGGTCATAGCCCCTTTGGCTTGCGGGCTTCACAAGATGGGAAGGAACAGACCCCTGTACACTCCCTTGATCAGCAGGGTGGCTGCAGGATGCCCACCATAGATCACTATAGCATGTGCCACAGTCAGGGCACTTATTGCCATGCCATGCTTCCATGGTAGAGCATGTGTTCTTTTCTCTTCTTCAATTCCTTCCTAGCTGGACAGGTTCCAGCTCTTCTCTCACCAGGGGAAGTGCAGTGAGTTGCTGTATTGCTTTTCTTCCTTCCCTCCCGTCCATGTTTACTTTCTGAAGGCTGTGCTCTTGGACAGATGACAATAAAAGGTCTCAAAGTTCACCTGCTTGCAACCACAATCTTCCTCACCTCCTCCCTTTCCCTGTAGCCCTGCCCTGGGCGGACTTTAGCATGCCTGCCCTCTCTCAGCCCAGCCCAGCCCAGCCCAGCTCTGTAGCTTCCCATCTGGACATCTGCGTCCTTACAATGCAGACAAACAGGAGAGCCCGGGAGTGAGACCCCATACACCCCCTCAGAGCAGTAGGCAGGTGAGTAGTGTTGTGGGGGAATATCCTAGTCTGTAGCTGGGACTGGGTAGAGCTAAATGAGAGCTTGGTTCCCTCTCCCTCCTAGGAGAGAACCCTTTGAGCACCTCTTCAGGCTGGGTTCAGGCCTTCAGGTGAAGGAAAAATGAGAAGGAGGTGAATGTTTCTAACTGCTGTTTGCTTGATGGGTCGCGGGGAGTGGCCAGCGCAAGGCTGGGGTTGGAGGCTGCTGTATGGACGCAGGGTGTCAGCACAGGCTCTGATCAGAGAACACAAGGCAACTTTGTCCCATGGTGAGGGTCAATGGCTGTCCAACCTGGCAGTGTGACTAGATCCCAAGAAGGTTATGCTTTTCACCCCGTCATTTTAAAATGATAACTATAGCAGAACCACCTCGAAGTCTAGCAAAGCCTGTGCCATTGTAAAGCTGGTTCCCTCCACCTCTGAGGGCAGCAGCTGTTCAGCAAAGAGAAAGGCAAACCACTAGCTGTGCCCTCAGGGCAATGGGCAAAGCAATCCTAATCTGGAGCAGATGCAGGCACAGGAGGCTCAGAGCACACAGGGGTGACATACTGCCAGGCAATTTACCACCCCCAGGAGCCTGACACCCCAAGAAATATCTTGCTGACTTTTTTTTTTTTCTTTCCCCCTGGCAGCAGAGGCGTGAGGAAGAGAGTGAGAGTGACACCTGCTCAGGAATGGTAAGTCCCAAGCTCCGGTGTATTGCTAGGGAGGGCCTGGCACTATTTACCAAAACAAACAAGCCTGCCAGGGCGACAAGCAGTACGACAGAGGTAAGGGAGAGGTAGTTAACCACATTAGTCTGAAGACAGGCAGAAGGCGAGTAGAGATGCACCTTATAGACTAAGTACAGATCTAGAGAGGGTGCAAGCTTTTGTGAACTCAAGCTCACTTCACCTGATGCTGTCAAGAGAGAGAAAGGGCCAGTACCCATTTCACTGACTGAGTCCTGCAGGCCTGTCCCTGCCTCTGGTTATAGCAAGGGAGCATTTAGGAAGCTGACCTGCTGCAATTCTTTGGGAGAGCCTGTGTCACTGAGGAGCAGCTTTGAGCACCTGAGGACCTAGACCTGAACTCTGGGAACGCATCTAAGAGACTGGGATTCCTGTTGGAAGTGACTGGGAATTGGATGTCCAAATGCCCTCAAAGGCTCTGCTTGCCTTTCTATGTATCCCATGGGACTTCCTCTGGAGTCAGTGGTGCAGGTGCTCTATGTTAGGTAATTCTTCCTGCTGCATCAGAAGGGTGTGGTGATGATGGGGTCCTTTCTTCCCTTCTCCTAGCCGGTCACATGCTGTTGCGTACCAGTGCTCCACCCTAAAGGGAGAATGATTGGTAGGAGGTATCAGTCACTCCTGCATGCATGTGTGGAGGGTATAAGGGTAAATGTTTCACATTAAGTGGTTGGGATCCTTGGGGATGAAAGGTAAGGCATTAGCAGCAGTAAGAGCTGGAAGAGAGGTGCAGTCTGGTTAGCACTGAGGCCTGCCTCCAGAATTAACATCTGAGCTGATGTGTAATGTCCCTACTACAATGAGGCTTCCCACTTCTGGGAGTTGTCTCCAAGTGTGTCCCTCTGACTGTCATAGGTGATGCTGCCATACTCCTGTAGAAAGGAAGGGGTTCATGCCTAGGACCTGCCACATTTGTTGGATATTGGGATAGTGCCTGAATAAGTGGCTTCCATCCATTGTAGATTACCAGCTGTGCGGAACGGGGAACTCGCTCACTCTGAACAACTCCTCAGACAAGTTTAGCACATTTGACTGTCTTGAAATCATCCCCAAGTCCCTCAGGTTGGTTTAAGTCGGAGAGAGCTTGGAGTGCTCAGCACCTCTCAGGATTTTAGTAATGCTCACCCAATGCTACAGGAAATCAGGCAAAGGGTAGAGAGGGTTGTATGGCCTGGTGCTAAGTTCCCTGCAAAAGGAAGTTTAAGTCCTCAACTCAAGGACTGGCCCAAGCCTAGAACTTATTTTTCTTCCCTAATAGCTACAGCAACAGCTCTGGAGAGTGCAGTGCAAATTCCTCCCACAGTTGCACTTCCTGTGTTCCCATCTCCCTTACTCCCCTTTGTGTTTGGGGTGCAACAGATTTCTTTGAAGCCTCTGTGTTACTCATAGCTCTTGTGCTGGAACTGGCCCAGTGGGCTTGGCATGATCTTACATGGCTCAGCCCAGCCTGGCTCAAAATGGAACTTGGGTTGTCTGAAAAGTCTGTGGGTGGCAGTGAAACAGAGGGTAAATCTCCTAACGTGTTGTGAGCACTAGAAACCTGCTACGGTCTATGCAGGAAGGGAACATGCTATAAGATACTTATATGCTACTATAACTGTACACACTTTGTACAACCCTGGTACTGACCAGGGTTGTAACTTGTACAGTCCGTTTTGGTAAAAATCATCCCACCTCAGTGCTGTAATTGCCTGGTACAAACACTGGTGTAGGCCAGGCTCCAGGTACCAGTGAAATGTGAAGCCAGGCAAATTAGGTTGAGTTGGGGCTTTGTCATCCACCCATTTTTGCACGGTTGTGTTAGAAGTGAAAGCAAGAGTTCTTATCACTGTATGTTTATGAACATGTAACATGTTTTGTTAGTTTGGGATCCAAGTCTGGGCATTTTACTGTTTCCTGGCTGCTTCCTTGTCTTTGTGGAGGTCTTCGCTTTGCATAAGTATGTCTGAGCATGGTGCAAAGCAGTGAAAGACCCTTGGGGCTAGATTTTGATTTCAGTTTCCTTGGTGTAAATCTAGAGTAACTCCCCTAACTTCATGTGGTTACTCCAGACTGGCACTGGCACAGGCACAACAGAGATCCGAAGTGGGCCCATTTTTTTGCTGGTATTGTGACATTTTTAGATGCTGTGAAATAACTAGTAGAAAAACCAGCAGAAAAAAATGCCTTGTATCTGGAACCTGTGATCTTTTCTGTGCAAAATGAGACCTCAGGCATATTGGAGAAGTACTGTGTGTTCATCCCTGCCCTCCCCAGCAAGTACTGCTTGTTCCTAGCTGCCACAAACCCCCACCCTTGTTTTTCTTCCATTCTCAAGATCACTCCATCTTTACTCTTATTTTTCTTTTGGCTTTTAAAAAAATTCTCCCTCCCCTCAGGATGTGTCACTGCTGGAGATCCCTGCAGAGCTCGCCGCCCTCCTGCATTCAACCAGAGGTGAGTAGGGCTCTCCTCTGATTTTGCTGCATTGCAACTTGCTGGCTTGCTTGCATGGTGTTGTGTGCATGTGTGTGAATCATTCTTGCTCATAGCCTATGTGATTTGTTGACCCTGAACCATCAACATCATGAAGTAGAACGCACACGTACATGGCTTGCCTCAGAGACGGGGGACAGCTAGGAGCTGTTTTGACCCAGTGGTAGGAGCTCTAGGCTAGAAACCAACTCTTGGGTTCTCTTTCAACCTCTGCTTTTGTCCTGTGTTGGGATGGACCTGGATGAATATTCTCTCTCTCTCATGCACACATGCACATGCATATGCGTACACGCACGTGCACACACACCCTGTTTGGGAGGAGGACAAAAATTGTCTTTTTCTGAACTTAGTGTTTCAAAAAACCCTTCTCAGAGAATTTTGAAAGTACAAAAATTTATTTTTTAATACCTAGACAACTGAGTGCTTCAGTCTTTCTGTTCAAAATGATTGAATTTCAAAATGCCCTTTCATTTTAGTTTTAAAAAGTTCAAAAGCCTTTTCAGAATGATGGCAAATGAAATGCTCTGAGGTTTTTTTTAGAAACAAAATCTGCCTGCGGACCAAGAAATACCTTTGTTCACCCAGTTCTACCTTGTAACCTTGGGCAAGCCACGTGCAACTGTGTTTTTCTCTCTTGCCCTTTTTAGGATTCATGTATTTAGCCTATAAACTCTTCAAGGTAGGGTCTAGCCCTGGTAGTATGCTTATACAGCACATAGATCAAAGAAAGGTGCTGAACCTCACCTCCTATCTTGGTCAGTCCTTAGGGTGGTACCATAGCACAGATTAATCATAGAGGTGAGATTTGTATTAACAAGAGAAGATGGTGCTAGTTTCCCCAAGCACCTGCTGAAAAGGTGTCTCCCCTGGAGCTGAGGAGAGCAAAACTGCATTGCAGCCTGTAGAAATGCCTTTTGGGAGCGTTTAAATGTAGAGAAGAAAGGAAGCAGGGCTGGATGCTATAGCTTGGAGCATGGAGGACAAGGAGGAGGGAGGAAGGAGGACCCTGGGTGACAGCAACCATCGCCTGATTGAATTTGCTGTCCGGCCCAGTGTAGCTAGGGCCCACACTATGACTAGGGTCCCTGACTTCAAAAGGGCCAATTTCAGGGAGCTCA
>JAGPOW010002173.1:11795251-11914810 GCA_030014935.1 Caiman crocodilus
GAGAGACTGAAGGACCTGAACCTGTTCAGCCTCAGCAAGAGGAGGCTGAGGGGGGACCTGGTGGCTGCCTACAAGCTCATCAGGGGAGATCAACAGCAAGTAGGCAGAGCCCTTTTCTCCCTGCACCACCTGGGGTGACGAGGAACAATGGTAATAAGCTGATGGAGAATAGGTTTAGGTTAGAGGTCAGAAGGCAATATTTCACAGTTACGGTGGCCAAAATCTGGAACCAACTTCCCAGAGAAGTGGTCCTCGCCCCCTACCTTTGGCAAATTCAAGAGGAGGTTGGATGATCTCCTGTCTGGGGTCTTGTGAACCCAGCATTCACTCCTGCCTGTGGTGGGGGGTCAGGGTAGATGATCTGTTCAGATCTCTCCTGACCCTAGCTACTATGAAACTATGAGGGAGGGAGAAGAGGGCATCAGACGCTGGAAGACGAAGTGGAGGGAGCCGTGCTGCACTGGAAATCTCTGCAGCCACGACAGTGGGTGTTCCCCTATTACCCTTGATAAATCTCTTATCATGCACCTTCTTATAAGTTATAATAACCTCTTTATCATGTTTGTTTATCAGTTGGGCCATTGCCATTAGTTTCTGCTTCAGTTCCATGTTCCCCTAATGTGCTTGCTGTGTGAAAGAATTGAAACCTAGGGAGCTTTCAGGACCATTTCCTAAGATGTTATCTCTGGCTGTCCCAGGGATAGAGGCCTGGTTTGCAGTTCCTCTCATGCAGCTAATTCTGGATACAAGCTACTCTTGAATCCCACCTCTTTGTTCTGCTGATGCCCTGTTTCTAGATAAGCCTTGCCTTCACTGTCTGAGGAGGCCTAACCTAATTGCCCTCTGCCCAGTGAGAGGAGCGGCAGTGTGAGGTTGAACAGAGAAACTAAATGGTTTGCCTCAAAAATATGATCTGTACTTGTTTGATCCCCCATTCACTGGTGTTTGTCAGGCACAGTTTGTGGCATTGCTTCATGATTTGTGAAGGAAGCTTCTGACTCAAGCTTTGAATCCTCGTAGCTAGCAGCATTGGATACTGGGGACACCTCTGTTCTGCTTTTGTGGGTATGTGCTACACAGAGCATAAGGGAAACATCCCCTCCCCAGACATCAGTAGTGGCAGGATGGCAAAGCAGGTTGTGAGCACAAGGAGAGGGAGGAAGGATAGTGTCTCTGTTGGTGAAGGAGGAACATGGCAAATGCGTGTCAAGGCATCTCTAGGGTTGTGGGGACAGGGTGATGGAAGTGTATGTCCTTGGTTGACGGGGTGGCTGTATATATAGCATGTGGGTATCCCTGAACAGAGATTGGTGAGGATGGCATGGACATTTGGTTGGCAGGTTGGGGAAGGATGGATCGCACAGGTGTCTTCAGGAGGGGGACTGGAGGTCCCTGGAGGCATATGGTATTGTTCCTATGTGGGCATGTGCCAGGGCACACTGGTGAATATCACAAGTTTCCCTATCTTTCTCTTGCAGGTCAGCAGTATGCCGAGGTCAGCCAGATCACTGAGGTGTCCCCTCCAGAGGTCAAGGCCAGGAATGACCTCTTCCTCCCACCGAACATCAATGATTATCCCTTTTCCTCCTTTGCGAGGTCTCACTTCCAGGTAGGAAGCTGCTGTAGCCAAAAGCCACATTTTCCTTTCTCTGTGTTCCCTTTCTGCACTCTGTCAGGACACCTTCCCACTTGGGCTTGTGTTTCTTGCCCTCCTCCTGTGGTTACATGACCAAGAGCAAAAGGGGCTGCAGATGCTTCCCTCCTAGAGGCTTTTGACACCCTTTGTGCTTTGTCTGTGGTTCTGCTCTGAGATAGGCACCAAAGGATCCACAGAGGGAAGGAGCCAGTAAAGCCTGAGTCTGCATCAAGCTCTTTCTGCGGCTGTTGCCTTCCTTGCCTGTTACAGATGGGAGAATAGAGTCCTGCTTTGGGCCAGGCATTCTCATATGGCGCCTACCATGGAAGCAAATTCCAGGCATGAACTTAATATGTCCTTTTTTATTTCTTCCCTGTCCAAGGAGCTGAGCTTTCCTGCACTTGGTCAGCCCCTGCAGCACCCTGTAACCCGTCTGGAGTCTGAGTACAAGCAGAGCACCCTGGAGATCAACAAACTGGTGAGAGTGGGTGGGTGGGTGGGTAGGAACAGACATCCTTGCAAACATTTGTTATTGGGCAAAATATTGGAAAGCAATTGCTTGCCTCTGTAGCTGGGGATTAGTGAAATACCCAAGCACCATCTCCGTAGCGGATATAATCTATGTGTCTCTACTTATCCCATGATAAGTGAAAGCTAAACGTGGTAATTTACCCCTCAGCGAAATAGGGCTAAGCTACTGCAGTTTAGCTTTCATGTACCGCAGGGTAAATGCAAGCACACATATTTAACACTGTGAAGCAGCCAATGCACATTAAATCTCCACCTTTTAATTTGCTATGATGTCTTTGTCCATACCCTAAACTACTGAGGATGTGTAGTCACTGCAGAGGCAGTTGGTTCATGGGTATGAATCATGGGGTGGCCCGGTTCAGGTTTGAGCAGCCTCAGTGCAAAGAGTCTCTTGGGTTCCTGCATTCACTCTGGTGCTGCACTCATCTGTGTAAGGTGCTAGGACTTCAGGGGGATGTGATCCATGGTTCTTAGTGCAGTGCTAAGCTGAGCCACTTGATCTGCTCCCACTGAACTTTGAGAAAATTGTCTGGGCATATGCAGGAATTGTGGGCATCCTCATGCAACATTGGAAAGTTACTGGCTCAAGGGTTAGCCCCAGAGGGGCTACCTCACTAGGTAGAAAGCACCACCCCATTTGGATGAGAGGGGATTACGTGTGGATGGGATTTGTGTTAAGAGCAACAAATAAATCTCCTTCCTGGTTAATTGCAGTGAATATATACTCTAAGGAGCAAATGAATTGTACCTCCAGAAGGGAGAGGGTTGTCAGAGGCTTATTTCTTGAGCAGGGAGTTTCTGAAAACAGGGTCCATGCCTTGGTGCCGGTAAACAACAAGATGTGGGATGCAATGTTACTTCCTCTGTTGCAAGGTGTTGTGAGGCATGAAGATAGATGCTGGCCCCTCCAAATGTGGGGAAGGTTCAGTAAGGATTGTGTTCAATCTTCTGGGACCACGCTGTGCTCTGTAATGCACAAATAAGACAGAAGAGGCAGCTAGTAACCATCTATGGAAATGAGGCCCAGAAAGCATAGGAGTCTTGACCCTGCACTACTGAAGTCAAGGGGAGTTTTGCTACCTAATTTAGTGGGAGCGGGCTTAGGCCCGACGTAACTCGCTCCAAATCACAGTATCAGAGTAGAAATCCACGCTCCCTGCTCTAACCACTAGACCAGGGTGGTGTTGCCACACACATCCCTGCTGTGCCTTTGGGGGTAAATAAATCTGTTGGTGAAAACGAAACAGCCTCCTGGTATGTTCTGTTGGTTCTGAGGGAGGACCGCTCTACAACCCAGATTGGGACGTTCTGCATCAAACCTTGCTTTGCTTTTGTACACGCCTCTGGTGGTTTTGGCACCGAGTCCCCATAGCAAGTAAGAGTAAAAACTGGAGGGGCAGGGTGAGGCGAGAGAGGTCGGGGTTCCAGTGATAAGTCACAGCATGACTCAGGTTAGGCGTACACACCTTGATGGCCATTTAAGGAGCCTGAGAGCAAACCTTTGGCTCCTGTTACTTAACTTCACCTTTGGCAGGGTTTGGGGCTTCCCCTCTCAGTGGCTTATTTTTTGATCAAGTCTTTATATTTAAAAAAAAATTAAATATTTTGCTGGTCATGCCCAATCTGCAGAATTTTTGTCTCTGAAGTGTAGCCTTTAGCTGGGAGTTCCCTGGGTCTCTAGTACTAGGCTTTTGGATACCTACACTTGCCTATGTACCCCTAGTTACTGGTATGGATTCTCACTGTGAACTCTTTCTAATGTAGCTTTTGGTTTGGGAATAAATAAGCCACACCTTTGCTCTGGTGAGGAGTGGAGGACATAAAAAATATATAAATTACTGTGCATCAGTGCAACACCCAGTCCTGTGTCTGCATCTCTGCCAATGAGTGCATCTACACTGCAAAGTGCGGTATGATCCTAACTGAGTGTGACTGGCTCCATTTGGTTCATTTGGGTTACGAGTGAGGGTGGGAGCAGTTTGGGCCAGTACTTGGGTTTCAGATCCAGGCTCTGCTATAGGCCTGAACTTGAGCCTCTAACCCATGTTAAAGCCTAACTGGCTTGCTCCAGATTAGCCAAACCAAAGTAAGAACACAACTTTCTTTACCATGTAGTTGCACATGTTCAGCTGGTATTGTCTTGCCCAGTTCTGGTCCCATTAGGTCAGATTTTAGCCCCCTTTAGGTCTCTCAGTCCTGCCACCCAAATTCTCCTAAATTGTGAAGGTGCTGGTAACTTGAACCCGAATCCAGATCTAAGTTTTTGATGCAGCCGCCCAGGGCCTTCTGTTCTGATGATCCCAGAGCTTTGCAGTTGGGTCTGAATGTGGCAGTTCAAGCTCCCTCTCTTTTCCCACTGGGTATCTGGCAGATTCTGCGGTTCCTTGCGGACCAGAACCTCCAGGACTGGCAAGAGGTGCTTCTGGGTAACTACATCACTAGCCGAGGGTTGAGAGCTCCTGTCCTGCGCAATGAGATCCTGAGCCAGGTGGCCACCCAGATGTGGAAGAACCCAGATGGGGAGCAGTGCCAGCGAGGCTGGGTCCTGATGGCTGCTCTCCTGAGTGCCTTTACCCCTCTGCCAGCACTGGACAAGCCCTTGCTGAAGTAAGGAGGGGGGAGACTGTTCTCTGACATGGAAGTGTACAGAGCGGAGCTGAGTATTAAAGGCAGCTGCCTCGTTTGCAGGTTTGTTTCAGACCATGGGCTGGAAGGCTACAATGCCATCTGCCAGCGCAAGATCCTCACAGCAATGCAAGAGACAGAGACGGTCCCTGAGGTGTCCCGTGCACACCCCCCAACCCAACTGGAGTGGACTGCCAACCAAAGGAAAGGGAAGATGGTGCTGGATGTCTTCACCTACAGTGGTAACAGTTGCCTCTGCCTTCCCCACCTTGTCACCCTTCAGAGCCTCTGCCCTAGCTGGAATTTGGGATTAGGCTCTGGAAATCCCTTCCTTGGCTTGTTTGAAGCATTCACAAGACCTGCGCCATTGGCTGGTACAAGCCAAAAAGGCAGGGAGCATTTGAAATGACAGCTGTACCTAAAGAACTGACTTGGAGCTTAAATTTCACCAAATCCCCCAAAGGTGGAAACAGTTGAAATCTAGAGTCTTGCTTTAACCTATTAGAGGGACAGAGGTTGGATGGTGTGGGATACTCAGTACTTCTGCAGCAGACCTTGGCTAACAGGCACCTGGTTGTTGACTAGATGCCCTAGATGTGGGATCTGAGATGCTCTGGGGCTTGCAAGTGGCTAGTAGTTACAGGCCCCTTTCCATGTGTTAGTGTAGATGGGCCCTTGACCCTGGATAGGCTGCTCCAGCTGCATTTTGAGTCTCTTTTTGGGAGTCTGTGCATGAGATCTTCCAGCGTGGCTCTTTCTTTGCTGTAGTTAACAAGATCCTGTTACTTGCTTTGTGGAAGGCTGTGCACTGACACTCTTTCTTCTGGCCTAGAGGAAAAGTTCTCTGCTGAGGTGGAGTCCTGGACAACAGGGGAACAGTATGCAGGTTGGATTCTGAGCTCAAGGTATGGCCCAAGGTGGGGAAGACATTGGTTGTGTTTGTGGGAGTATGCACTATTGCTTTTTGGGTTAAGATTGCTCTGAGCTGCAGGTCACTTCAGGCCTAGCCACAAGTCCCAACAGAACCTGTTCCCCCTCTCCAGTTTGGGGGTACAAGGTCCCTGGAGCCTCCTCCGATCTGCTGGTCAACAGTCCCAGTTGACCCAACGATGCAGATGGAACCACTGTCAGGGTGGGAGTGAAATCAAAGGATTGAGGCAGCACAGTGCGGCTGATGAGTCCCACAATGGCAAAGCCCAGTCCAGGGATCTCAAGTGAAGAGTAGGAGCTGGTAGGGATATTTCCCAACCTCTGTCCTAGCTCAGTCCATAGAAGTGATGGAGAAGAACTGATCCTTAGCTGTGTGGCAATGAGACCTCAGCCCCAGACTTTCTCTGGGAATGATGATCATTCCCTGTCTTGTACACCTGGAGAGAGAAAGATGGTGAGGAGTCAGATATATTCATATGCATTGGGGGAGGTTCCAGGCCCGATGGGGATGGGGTTGTTTGAAAGCTGTACAGAGAAGAATAACTTGTGTGGACCAGGAGAAGCAGAAGCTGGGAGAAGAGAATTCAACACATTCTCTCCAAACTGTGTCTTCCTCTCTTTCTGTCTCCCTCATTGTCAGAGGCTTGGACAAGGTCCCTCGAGGATGGTCCATGTCCGTATTCACAGGAGACACTTGGCAGGACCTGCTTGGCTGTGACTTCGTGCTGGATGTCATTGGAGAGATGGAGGCGACTGGTTGGCCCTCTCTGTCCTCATCTGATTATCCCATCATGCCTGAGGAGGACAGGAGCTTTCATCAGAGCGCCCTTCTGGATATGTAAGTGCCACTGGCTGCTTCTCAAGTCCTCAGCTGGTTCCTCAGCAATCTTTACTTTTTTCATCTCAACGGCTTTTCTTTTTGACAGGATTCCCCCTGCACCAGAGATCCAGGCTCCCTCTTTCCCTCCGCCCTCCCTGTCTCCTGACTTTAATGGCCCAGAAAGCCCCTGCTCAGGTGAGCCCCTTCCCTGGCCTGAGGCTGGCACCTGGGGGTGTTGGACAGGAGCAGGCCTCACACAGACAGACAAGACCAGTGATGTTTGAGAGGGAGAGGGATGTGGAGGGCTTGAATCCTGAACCAGACCAGGTCAGCGCATCCAGTCTGCAACCAAGACTAGGGATGGGGAGGGACACTTCTCTCCCAACTGATAGCTGGACACCTCTGCCCACAGGCAGAAGTGACTTCAGATCCCCCAGAGCCTTGGACCACTATGTGGATGATCTGTTCAAACCACTGCTCTACCAAGGTCCCAGAACACCAGTAAGTCACTCGCTGTTTCTCTCTGTCTGTCTGTCTGTTGGCACATTCCTTCCCAAGGATTCAGGTCAGCACAAGTTGGGTTGCGATCCCCGTGGTTCGGTCTGTCTGTCTGTCTGTCTGTGCTGCCATTAACTTGGATCAGCAGTCAGCCCTGCAATCCATGCTGGTTTGAGGTGGGTCATACTGATTTTCTCATTGTAGAATATGGAAAATGGAGAGAATCTAACTGGACGAATGAAAGGAGGAGGGAAGATTGGGCCAAACCAGCAAACAGCCTTTCCTACTGCAGGTCAGTAAAGGGTGAGAAGGCTTCCTGGGTCAGCATATGGAAAAGCTGTTTCACAGGCTACTGCTGGGCCGTGTGTGTGTGTGCGTGCGTGCGTGAATGCGTGTGGAGTGGGGGGTATATGTGTATGTGTGTGGTAAGCTAGTCTGACATACAGGGTGTCTAGAATGAGGTAGTGCCATGTGCTTATAGCGAATGTTGTATTATTGGCCCTGGTCATCAAGATCCCCACTCCTGCTGGCCATGTCTTGGAAGACAGTGATGCTGTGTGGCTCAGCTCTGGGATGTTCTGCATGGAGAATACCACCTTGTTCCTCCTAGATTTAGCCAGCGAGGGCCCCTCCACCATCAGGTGCTTAGCTGCTGCATCGGACTTCTCCTTCTGCCATGAGTCCAGTATCACTTTTCCTTCCCTGCACCCCCTCCCATCCCCTTGCACTTGCTTCTATAGCATCTATAGCTCAGGTTACCTCAGTGGTGTCTGGTGTCCAACCTTTCATGAACCTTAGTCCTTCTGGCAGCAAGGGCATGGCCCTGCTGGCCCCGCAATGGAGCTGCCTGCCCTTGAGCAGAGAATTTTAATCTCTCTCTTATTGCTTCTTTACAGATTTCCCCATCATCCCTAGCTATTCAGTGGGTTAGTAAGTCTGAACCATATCCAGGTTTTCTCTCATGTACATGCTTGGTTTTTCTCCCTCTTGCTTGTGTGCTCATAGTACAAGACCTGGACATAGTTCACTGGTGTGTGGCATGTTTCACTATTGGAAACTTGTAAGACATGAGAGCATGTGTGGGTACTGAAAATACATGGGATGTGGACATATGGGCATGTTAATGACCTGTGAATCAGTGGGTCAGAGAGGCATATTTAAGGTTATTGCAGATCTCAGGGCCTGCCACATGGCTATTTGTGGCTGTTGTGAAATGCTGCAGTTACCAGATGTGGTTTTCTAGCATATCAGTGGAGTGTGCTGGGCCTTTCTCTTTGGCATCCTTTTGGTGATTGTCAGTGAGATGGGTTGCCAAATGACAGAACCAGGCAGTTTTGTGGCTTACAGTGTAAAATTTCCTGCTTTGTTTTCTAACAGCCACAGCCTGGACACCATGAGAGGCTGTACCCTCTGTGGTAGCTACTTTCTGCCTCTGCCATGACTTTTTGCCACCAATCATGCTGACCTTTTTACATCAGAAGTAGGGACAAGAGAGCTCCAGAGAAGTTTTGCCCACCACTCAGTCTTGATCCCACAGCTCTGGTTTTTGCATCAGCAGCAATAGCCACAATACAGCCCTGAGATCTGCAATTACCATAAATATACCTACCAGTTTTCATAGACTGTTGTTAGAAAACAAGGAAACTAAGCTTTCCTGTAGTTGTGCTAGGACAAGGGATCCAAAGTGAAGATGCAGGGCAGAGCTGACTGCATGGACTCTTGTGAAGGTGTGTAACGTTCCAGATTTCCCCTTCTGCTTGGCCAGCTGTCCTGGGTGTTGCTGTGTAGCCTGCCTAATGTGATGGAAATGCCATCACATGTTGCCATGCTTAGTGCAAATTGGCAGAGCCAATGGCAGGGCTGTGTGTGTGGTGTGTTGCCAGCTGTGCAGGGCTTTCCAGTCTGGGATTCACTGAAGGTCATTTTCACTCTGTGACATCTTTCTACCTAGGTTACCCTGGAATTATGCAAGTACCTGCATACCAGCCCATGCCGATGATGGGTGGAATGATGCCAGCACCCATGCCAATGATGCCATCTATGGGTGGGATCACACCTATGCCAGGTAATAACAAATGCAGAAGTGTTTCACTAAATAATGGGGGAGAGTTGGTTTGGAACAAGGAGGGCTGTGTGAGCAAGTCCATAGTTTTTTATCATAGTGACTAGAAGCCCTGCATAAGACATTTCACCACAAGCACTGCATGGAGCACATATCCAGAAGTCAGAAAAGCCACTGTTGAAATGCAGCCACCTCTGAGGTGAAGCCTGGCAGCAGTTCAATAGCTGCACAGCCACATGTCATAGTGCAGAGCAGGAACCAAGAAACAGCAGAAGGAACTCATAGGGGCATCATATTATAGTTATTGGAATGGGACTGGGGCAGGTTTGAATTTGTGTGGAGGAAGGCAGGCCAAGACATGCAGCTCCTGCCTGGGATTCACTCCATCATGCACAGATGTAATGAATTTGTCCTTTGCATTGGACACACCAGCTGCACCCTGTGTATTTCTTTGTCCCCAGCCTGATGCACTTGCCCTCTTTACATTTACCTTATGATCCTCTACAGTCTTGTGTGTCTCTGTCTTTCCCAGCCATGGTTTTGCCCCAGCCCCAGCCGCTGGTCCCGTCTGTAGACCCTAATCAGATAGCTGCACAACAGCAGGCCTTTATCAACCAGCAAGCCTTGCTCATGGTGAGTGGAAAGGATAGGGGACTTGGAAAAATCTATGAAAAGAAGAGTGCACTAGTGTGAGGGGCTGAGCTCTTCCCCATTATCCCATCCAGGCCCTGTCTGGTTGCCCCATGGTTGTCTGCTTTGTTCATCTGAGGGTATTTACCACTGTGTGGGTGGATCTGGACCATGCCTATACCCTTAGAGAACTTGACAGAGCTCCATTGGCCTGTTCAGAGGTAGAATCAGTAGAAAAAGATTGTACAGAGGGCCAGTACTTATGTAGATGGAAATTCCTTCTTCCAGGCACAGCAGATGACCCTGCAGGCCATGACCATCTCCCAGGAACAACAGCGGCGGCAGCGGCCAAGGTCTCCTGAGCCCTCAAGGTCAAGACAAGCCAAAACCCCATCACCAGCTCCAGCACCAGCACCAGCTCCTGCTCCGACTCCAGCACCTAAACCCACCAAATCCAGCAGCAACAAGAATGCTGAGCCACCACAGTCCCTGCCAGAGGCCACAACATTGGTACCAGACATGGAGTGTTCCTTGTGGGGTTCCACATGACGGTGCTCCTGCCCTTTTCCTAGGTGGAGGTGGCAGAGAACCTTGCTCAGAGTCCTCTTTAGCTGTCCCCTGGGTCTGAGGCAGGCAGGGCCAAATCCTGGCATTGTTTAAGCTGATGAGAGTTTTGCTGTGGCCTCAGTGAATCTTGCTGCATTATCCTATTCATTCCCATTCTCATGGAAGTTAATAGCAAAACCTTTAATTCTCCATCACTCTCCTCCCAGTGTGGTGACCTGTTTTTGGAGTTTCATGATTCTTCATGCTTCCTCCCATTTACCAGGGTTTAGGTTAGGGCCCCTGAAGTAGATGTGGGGTGAGAGATGTTCCAGTGTTTGTGGGTTTGCATACTGTATGGGTTGGGTGCAAGTCAGTAGGAGCTTTCCATTTCAGAGTGTTGCCAATAAACGAGACCCAAACGCTGCTCCATCCCAACCTTCCCAGAGTTTGAGGAAGTTTTGGGTCTGGATCAGAGTCCAGCCCTTCGAGTTAGGCCCATCTCTGAGTATGAGGGAGCCATTGAAAGTTCCCCAAGGGTCTCTGTGTTGGCTGGGACAGAGGCAAGCACCCCATGCTGCTTAGGCTGAACAGGCCTGTTGTGGATGTCTTGTAGAGCTACACCGACTTGGATGCCTCAGACAGTAATGAGAGCACCTTGCCTCTAGAGACCTTCCAGCAGAAGAGAGAGTACTTCCAGAGAATGGGTGAGTCTCCACCTGGCTGTAAATCTTCTCCAAAGAGGACCCAACCCCTTGGTTTCACTGTTGTGTAAGCCAGCCTTGGCCTGGGGCAGCTCCTTGTGCTGCATGAAGCTCAGTGCGGGCTGGGCATGTGGGGAATATGCTGTACCTGCTGGGCATTTGATCCTGCTGGAGTTGCAGTTTGGGTGTGGGCCTGAGAGAGACCTTTGAAGGGCATGATACCCTCCCTCCTGCACAGCAAGAAGGGCCTTACACAAACCTCTGCAGGCTGGAACAGCTGTTGAAGAAGCAAGTGACATGATGCAACCAAGCTTAGGAGACTTTTTTGGTTGTGTTGGGTTTCACTGTTCACCCCCTTCTTTTGCGTACAGGGCAGCAAAAGATCTTTGTGAAGAAGGTCAGACCCCCTCCCACAAAGCCGCAGCCAAATGAGGAGGCACCAAAGGAAACGGCCTCCCATTCGCAACCAGAGGCAGGTAAGGCAGCACTCAGAGGAGGTCTAACCTGGTGTGCCACACCCAGGGCCTGCCCAGTATCTGCCATTCCCATGGAGTTCAAACTGTAGTCAAACTGTGAGGATCAGGTTGCCTCAGGCCCCAGCATCCTCGTCAGAGCTAGGAGCTCCAGCCTCCAATCTCTGCGGCTTGTGGATGCAAGGAGAATCCCCTGCACTCTCAGGATAGGGCTCAGATGCCAGAAATCCTTCTCTCTCCCAGCATGCTTATTCAATGGGAACAATGTGGATCCAGTTTAGTTCTTTAAGGGTCTCTGTCATGGCAACTGTCTTTCTAATCTGAGAGGTGATGCAGGGAGGGAGAAATTCTTTGGGAGTAACAGTGGTTAGCTCTGTCCAGCCCACCCTGGATCTTGCGGAGGGCAGTGCTAGTGTTCATTAGCTCAGTTACTGCCCTCTTCAGCCTCTTGCACTCAAGCCCTGCAAGGCAATAGCAGATGAGAGAGGAAAAGGCAGTGGGTTTTGGGAAGGTATAGCAGCAAGGCAAGGCTGAAGGAGCCCAAGGCCACTTAGCTCCAGGTGAACACTAAATGGAGAGAGGGGATTTCTTCTGTGCTGTCTCCCTTCATGTCTCCCTTTCTCCTCTGCAGTACCTGCACCCCCCTTGCCAATTCCCATTCAGAAGCCAGAAAAACCAGTCACTAAAGCAAACAAGAAGCCTGGGGTGAAGCAGTTGGATCCAGTGCCCAAGGCAAAGCCCAGCCGGGAGATCCGCAACATCATCAAGATGTACCAGAGTAGACCAGCCCCAGAGCCACAGCCAATTGAGCTCTTGAGGTGAGCAGGGAGGCAGGTGGGGAGAGGGTAGGAATTGCATCTTGGTGCCTCCAGGTGCTCACCAGTACCACGCTGCCCTGTGCTGTAAACCTGGTGGTCTCTTCCCTTGTCCCCTTGCAGGGCATCCAAGCCCTTTATAAAGAAGAATGACCCCAAGAATGAAGCTCTGGCAAAGCTAGGGATAACAACATATCAGCCTCCTGACTCGGTAAGTTCTCTCCATGCTCAACGGTGGAGTGGTGTGATGGAGGCTCTTCACTGCCATAAGCAGCTCCAGCCCTGAGCATTCACATGCTTTTCACCTGATCTGAATTGATGCCTTTTTTGTTTGTACCTTGGGTCCTCGCTTATGGGGCCCTATGTTGGTGCTGCTATGGTTCCTGCTTCAGTCACTGTCTGAGAGCAATACTACCCTAGAGACTGTAGAGATGGAGTGTGACCATGTATCAAACACCCTTTCTCTTCCTGCTTGCAGCCGACAGCTTTGTCACCAGAGAATAGCCACAAGGGAGTGCCACCACCACCACCTCCCAAGTCCAACTCCATCCGGGAAAAGCAGCTACCTCTCATGAGTATCTTTGGTCAGCCGCCAACCTCTCCCCCAGGTTCTCAGATCCCTCCGCCTCCCCCTGGTCTGCCCCCACCTCTTCTGTTTGCAGATCAAGCCAAGCAGGAGTCTGAGCTGAGAGGTGAGCAATGCCCTTATGCTTGATGGTGTTTCCCTCCAGAGGCACTTGGGGGTCTCAGCCCAGTTCCCAGGGAGCAGGTGCTGATATCGCAGGTAGCACCATGGCACGGCTTCCTGACTTCTCCTGGCAGTTTCAGCTGGCTTGCTAGGGACTAACTAGCCTATGGAGGCTGAACTAGCTTTGTCCCAGAAAACTGGCCCCTTCCAGCTCTAGGGTGAGGAGTTGTGGCTGTGTTATGTCAAGAAAGCTTCTGCTACTCTTTCTGCTTCGTGGGGGAAAATGTGGGCATTGCTCTTCAGCTCTGACAGGCAGTCACTTTTGGTCAGCATTAAACCCCAAAAAAACAACAAGGGAAAAATCTTGAGGACTGGGCCGATCTTCACAGTTTAGCTAAAAACAGCCAAGGACTTTTGGACTCCAACTGTGCCAAAGTCCAGCACACAACAGCTTTTACAGCTGATTTGACATGGCAAACTGTATCAAAGCTGCAATTAAAGCAATGGACTTTGCCATGGCATGGAATGTGGAGCACAAGGGAGGGGTGCAACTCCTTCGAAGCATGCGGAGAAATGCACGGAAGAGCTTGCGAGTGAGGATCACTGCCAGCTTAGAGCACAGACCCGGGAGACAGGAGACCTGGGCTCTGTTCTTGGCTGTCTCTCTTCAAATGTAGATTCTGTCCATGTCGAAGATGGGGATGATCCTCACGGTGTAGAGGAGTTGGGAGGCTTCCATTGAACCTCATGGAATTTTTGCCTGTGATTTATCAATGGGAGCAAGATGGGGCCCTAATTTATAAACAGCGCTTTGCAGTTTGAGGGATGGAGATTTCCAATGATGTTCACAGCACTGTTGTTAAACGGAAGGCTATATATGTATTAGGGCAGGGGTTTTCAACCTTTTCAGATCAGTGTACCCCCAGCGGCCAGACACAAAGTGCGTGTGTGTGTGTGGTGGGGGGTGGTGCATAGCCAAACGTGGAGTGACAGCAACTGCCGCATGCAAGCTTCCCCTCCCCTCCACATCTGGCTGGGCAGGGGGGGCCTGTGCAACAGTACAGGATGGTGCATGGTGGTGCTCTGTCCCCACCCACCTGTGCGTACCCCTTAGGACCTTCTCAGGTACCCCTGGGAGTGTGTACCCCTGGCTGACAACCCCTGTATTATGGTATTAAAAAAGAAATCCAAACAGCACAAATTTATTCTTCAAACTGGACTTGTCTGGTATAGCTCATGGAGAATTAAAAGTTAGATCAGGCATGCATACTCTATGTAACATATTGATACATTATGTAGGTATCAGTAATATGTGAGACTAAGATCGGTGACAACTAATCATTCTATCATGGCATAAAGTAAGACCATACTGTAATATGTAAGCATGAAGGAGCAGATCTTTCCTCGGTGACCTTTTATCTTCCTTCTCTTTTGAATGCTTTATTTTTCAACCTATGTTTTGTATTGGTACCAAGCTTTGTGCACAGACTCCCGTGTTCTCAGCTATGCTTGGTGCGCTCACATTATCCCTTGTTTTGTGAGTTTACTCGCATACTGACCTGGCACAAGCCAGTCACTGACTTACGATAATGTGGCCCTAGGAAAACCCTCCAGTAAGGTCAGACAGTGCCACCCTCCTTCCTTGGCAAGTCTTGGGCTCAGGGTAGATGTCTCCAGATCCTACCCAACTGCTTTTCCTCCCATGCAGGCTCTTCCTGGACCATAACAGAAGATGATGCTAGCATCAAGACCCAGCTCCATAAGCCCGCTGCCAGCGTCAGCTTCTCCTATACCAATGTTGCCTGGAAAATCTTCCTACGCAAAGAGGTGCAGCTGGAGGCCTCTGGCCACGGGGTCATATGCAAGGGCTAGAGAGGGGGAGGTAGAAAAGGAGAAAAAACCTGGCTTTGCTTTGCACTTGTGACACATTGGAGACAGCCACACTGGTAGCTGAAGGGGGAAGCCTGGCACTGAACTAGGAGTCTGGAGATCCTTGTCCAGTTCCTGACCTTGCTGCATGTATGCTTGGGGCTCATTCCTGTGTCTCACCTGCCCATTCCCTCCACTATGAGATCTAGGGATGGAAAACATTCACAGAAGCCCTCACAAGCTGTGATCAGCTGCCTCTCTCTCCCCATAGCAGTGTAGCAGGCAGGGGCTGGCAAATGCATCGAGCTACCCAGGATTCTCCCTACTTCCCACTGCTTCACTGAGTCTCCCTTCCTCTGCTAAGAACTTCCCCTTCTTCTGCCTCAGTTTACCACTGGAGGCAGACACTTCTGGTCAGTGTTAAGGCAGCTGGGTTGCAAGATACTCCCATAGAAGCAGTTTTTGTTCTGTTTCTGACACTTCTGCTGTTTTTATCCTTTTTGTTCCAGGTGTTTTACCCCAAAGAAAACTTCAGTCACCCCTATTCTCTGAACCTCCTGTGTGAGCAGGTAAGAGTCTGTGTACATCCCCTGGTCCTTCCTTTATGTTCATGTGCTTCTTTGCGATGCTGCCCCCACTCCCATGTTGTTAATGGTTTGGACCCATTCAAACCATGTGCCCTGAACCTGTAGCCACTGGGAAGCCTCAAGCACTCTACGCCAGCCCTGGCCCAGAGCCTCCCCCATGGAATCCTGTCTGCTTTGTCTCCCCTGCAGATCATTAGAGACACTTACTCTGACTCCTGCATTCGGATCTCCAAGGAGGAGAGGCGGAAAATGAAAGACTTGTTGGGTAACTAGTGATTCTTCCTTACCCTATTCCTGCTCTTAGCTGTGGCCTTGTCGGTGAAAGGGACTGAGGAGAGAACCAGCTGTGGGTGGCACTTCCATAGCTGGGCATTGCATTGCCTTGATGGCTTCACTAGCATTCAGCATCTGTGTTTATACAGCACAGCACCCTGGGCAAAGCACTCAGGGTCCATTCACTAATCCTCATGGCATCCCTGTGACGCAGGGGGATTTTAACCCTATTTTGATTGGGAGGGAGTAAGAAGGGAGAATTGCCCCATACTTCACTTGACTCTATTGCAACGATGGGGCCATTATGGAGAAGTTCTGCAAACAGGACCACTGTGTATGAGGGTCATTGGCAGCAGAGGTTGCTTTGTCTTGAGGATTGTGCTGGTGGGAAGGGAGTTGCAATGAGAGGCCATACTGGAGGGACATGATTTTGGAACTGGGCATGTTTGATCCAAGGTTTGTTGAGAGACTGCAGGAGGCTGAGGCATCATCATTAATAAGAAAGGCACTTCCATTGGCCCAGACAAGGGAATCTAGCTATTCCACGCCAGCCTCTGTTCCAGGATTAGGGCAAACACTGCTGGGAAATCTAGGCCATAAGGGTGGCTGTGGAGTAGAGACAGACTCCAGCTGTAGAGATTACCTCTATGCATGGAGATGGCAGGGGCTTGGCATGGCCCCCTCCCTCGCTACAGAAAATCTGCCTGCAAACCTCCAGCAGGGAGAGACTGCACTGTCTCTGCTGTGGAAACTCAGCCTCTGCATTGTGCCCCTGCCAGCGGAGTTCCAGGTTGGCCCAGATGCCAGCTCCATTCTGGAGGATGGATTCAAGAAGAGGATCGTGGTGGCTGCTCGAGATAACTGGGCCAACTACTTCTCCCGCCTCTTCCCAGTTCAGGTATGATTTTCTCTTTCCTCAAGATCCAGTTCAGACCAGCATCTCTCTACTTCCTCTGGTCTGAGTGAGCTGGAGATCTGCAGTCCAGGCTTGTACCCAGAGCCAGGCAGAGCATGAGATCCCTGTTGAGAGACCAAGCAGATTGTGACCCCCCCGCAGATCCAAACACTTTGCCCTGTGAGGTGTTGATGAATATAACAGGGACCCACAATTGGTGGCTTTGGGCCATTTTGAACCTCTTTCCTACATGTTCTTCCCACTGCTCTCTCGCCCCACCGATCTGTCCACCACCGTGCCCCCCCTTCTAACCCTCACTACCACACACACCAGGGGTTTTGGATCCTCTTCATCTCTGCTCACACTCCTTGCCTGATTCTTGTCCTGTGCTCATTCTCCACACATCCACCTCCCTGGTGTTCCCCTGTCCATCCTTCAGCATGTTTAGCTCTCACTGGCCTCTGTTCCTCAGTCTGCCAGGACTCTACCAGCAGGTGGACTTCTCTTTCAGGGTGAAAATGGAAGCGATGTCCAGATCTTGGGGGTTTCTCACCGGGGCCTCCGGCTGCTGAAGATAGTAAAAGCAGCTGGATTTAGCCCTGAATACCTGAAGATCCTTTGCAGCTATAGGTGAGGGAGTGGGCCTGGAGGGGAATTTGAGGGGGTACTAGAGGCAGGGGATCACCCCTCTTTGGGCTTCCTGTGGAGCAGGAACACTGTCTGTTGCCTTCCTGTCGTTTTGGGTGGTTCTGACTAGTACTTCCCCAACAGTGAGGATAGTGTGTTTTGCTGCATCTTGCCCTTCCCCTTGTACACGAAGCAGAGACCAAACAGAAGATCCAGTATGGCTTCCTTGGTCACACGATGCTCTTGTGAAAGGTCACCCAGCCTTTGTGGCGATTGACCTCACTGACTGGTCCGATCTCTTTGTTTTAAAACTTTGTTAGTTTTTTCTTTCATTCCTCTCCAGGTTTCCTGCCTGGGGGTTTTGCTTACAAAGTGTCAGCCCTGTCTCGATGTCTGTTCTCTTAGGTGTAGGCTCATGAGGGGTTGATGCCAGGAGAACCCCCAGTTAGTGGGACCAGTGAGTGGCTCTTAGCACTGCTGGTCATCTCTTAAGATTTGGATGTTAGTGAAATACTTGGATCTGCTTCTGCAGCAACTGAGCTCTGCCCCTGCATTGGCAGCTTGAGTGCTTGCTTGGGCCCCTGTCCTAGTCCCCCTCTGTTGGTTGTCACTGCTGGGCTGGGCTGGGTCACCAGCTCTGGTCCTGGTGGCTGGCTCATGGTGTGGGATGCTCAGTTTTGCAGACACGATGTCCGTAGAGCTGAAGGGCAGAAACACCCTGGAGTTCTCACTGAAGAATGAGCAGCTGATCCTGCACTCGGCAAAAGCTCAGCAAGTCAAGGCTATGGTGGAGCTCTTCCTCCAGGAGCTGAGGCAGGTACGAGAATGGTCCAGCAGCGACTGGGTGTGACCCACTGGCTCAGCACAGTAATGTGTGACTTGAGGTCTCCTCAGATGTGGTAATGAGGCTGCAGCCCCCTCCTTGTCCCTTTCTTCCACAGGACTCCAACTATGTTGTCGCTCTGCGCAGCTATGTCACAGATGACAAGAGCCTGTTGAATTTCAAGAAAGGCGACATCATCAAGTTACTTCTCATTCATGGGTTGGAGCCAGGTGAGAGGGGCTCTGTGCAGGGCATAGGGACACTGCAGGAATTGATTTGTGGAGGTCTGCACTCAAAGCTCTGCACCCAGAACTTTGCATCCACCACGCAAGAGGCCTTTCACTGTGTTACTGGGCCCCTGTGCCACAGAAGGAAGGAAGAGGGAGGGCCAAGGCTCCTGAAGCAGGCTAGGCTGGGGATTAGGATGCCCATCCTCAGCTCTGCCACTGACTCCAGAGTGGCCCCAGTGGGTCACATCCCTTTCCTGTGTGCCCCACCTCCTGGGTGGTGGCCTTAACTTGAGGTGCCAGGAGGTGCAGTTAGGGACTAGGAAGCCCTTTTTAGGCTGGAAGGCAGTGCAGGAAATCAGGGTGCTCTTTTTGCCTAGGGCCACCATACTTGGCTCTGACCCTGTCCTTACTCACCTTTGCCAGGATGGCTGTTTGGCTCCATCGGCGGCCGGTCCGGCCTCTTCCCTGCCAACTTGGTGCAGCTGGCAGCAGTCCCTGATTACCTCAGTGCCAGCATGGAAAGAATCGAGGGCGTGCGGAAGAGCATGAGGAGTGACTTGAAGGGGAAGAGTGTCAGCAAGGAGGTGAGGTCTGGACTGAAACAGTGTTAGCAAATAAAAACCTAGGATGCCGGACTAGCCCAGGGATTGACACAACACCTCATTTGATGAGTGACAGAAAGGCTTTATTTACTACAAGCATTTAAAATCAAATCAAGTGACCCCAAACCAAATCAAAGTCCAGTAATTAGCTATAAGATGATTTTTTACCAAACAGGCAGCGAAGAGGAGGTCTGTTTCTCTTCAACTTCTTGAGTAAGTTGGGCAGATCAGCAACTGGTGTCAGAGAGATTTCTCACTCTTGAAGCGCATGTGCTGTTTGCTGTTTTACTGCCTTTTTATACCCTTGGTTTAGCATCTTCAAAGCATTCTTTTAGTTGTGTAAGTCGAGAGAGAGTCTCAAGCAATAATTGACAGGAAAAACCTGCTCATTACTAGTTATCGGAAATTTCTTATTTGAATGAGTTACCTTCTTCTGTAACGAGGTGATCCAGTTTGGAACATATCAAGAAACTGATTAACAGCCAGGAAAAACATACTAAATCAGGAGGAGACATCTATCACATATGCAGAATGTCTCTTCCTCCACATAAACACAAGTTAGTCACAAAAGAAATATTTACCATACTAATTAATCAAAGATAGACATTTCATATGGTTACACACCGGACAACTAAGTGTCTGCCTGAAATCATCCTGAATATAGCAAGATCAGCTGGAAGAGATACTTCATTAATCCTTCTCGAATAGCCTAGCCATGAACTTGAATCCTCTTGCAATATGCAGTTAGCATCAGTATTCTGTATTTTTACTTTTGTGAGTAGGCCCAAGCTTGGCAAGAGTTTGAGTCATCCGATCTCCCCTTGATGCCCATAAAGCATTTATGTGGCATCACCTAGATGTTCTGGCATTACCATTAAGGCAGATACCTTTGGTATCTCTGAGGGCACGTCTTCTCGCCAGACATTCCTGTGAGCCTGAATTTGTTTGCCTTAGGAGAGCACACAGCTCTTCTTCACAGGCATGGGACTTGACAGTGAAGCTGTCAGGTCCTACATGCTAGAATATATTACAATATTATTGCTAGCAGTATGCCAATAGTTAAAGTCACCACAATAGGGTGCAAAGCCTTATTGAGGATGTTAATTGTAGTAGGGGACCATTCAAGGAAGCTTTCCCGCCGGCGATGGTGCATAACTTTTTTTTTGCCTTGTCTAATAAGCTGGTAACAGTCTTGCTAATACATTGTACTGTGACAACAGTGTTCTTTGCTGAATTTTGTACCTCTTGAACCTTTTGATATAAATCTGGATGGTGCATTCATTTTTGTAACTCTTCTGGAGACATTTCTAATTGGACATCACTTAAATCTGTTTTATTAAAAATATGAAAACCCCAAGTGAAAGACTTTTGACTAAATGTTTGTCTACTGAAATTAAGATCACATCCTGACATTTCAACAACGTTACAAAAACAGTTAGAACTTTTTTCTAAAGATATATTTTGTGAGTTAACTAACACTACATCACACACGGTTCTAAAGCATACACATCCCTCCCCTATATTAACCATATCACTTTGGTTAGAATAATCTTGGTGCATAGAATACTGACATTCTGCTTGATCATAACTTTGGCAAACATTTTTATAATACAAAACAGCTTGGACATGCATAAGCTTGTTAATTAACTTTTTTACACAGCTGCAAGTTGATCTTTTTCCAGCAACCTTGTACTTTAGCTGCCCATTGGGTTTATTATAGGCTTGAGAACTGTTTTTTTAATGATGACACCTAGAGGTATTATTGGGCTAGCTATTAGGATTTGCTGTGGCGGATAGTTGAGAATTGTGAGGCTCGATGTATGGGTGGGCCCAGGGCTTGATTGCATGTTTTCTTCTGATGACTTCAGGTATATCTCCCTTTAAGGCTTGGTCGACTACATTCTTGGCAATGATATAGTGCCACAACTGTGCTTGTATGCACGTAAAGGCTATTGAGGTATTTGCTCTTAACCACAAGATAGCCTTTGCCAGGGTGGCACTATCAGTGGTAAGAGTATTACTTAGGCTTTGGCTTACGTTTCCCATTTGTAATTGTAAATGACTAACTGACTGTAAAACTTTTTGCAAGGAGATGCCAGTTTTCTGCAGGAGTGATCCTAGGGTACTTATTTTGTTTGCCATTACTTCTGAAGCAGTGGAATTAATCACTCCCATTCCAGTTCCTGCAGCTCCAAGAACTGTGTTAACTAATCATTTCTTTCTTTTTTCTGAGGTGACAAGGATTTCACCTTTTAACCATTTTTTCCAACCCTTTTGTTAGGGCTGTGTAAGATTTATACACTGGGGTTTTCTTGTTTGATTAATACAGATGACAAATTGATCGAGTTGGTTGAATTTCCACATCCAATTGTACATCTGTTTTTACTACAACTGGACCCACCGTCATTTTGCGTGCTTCTCCATACACTTTAACTAGTTGTGCTTTTGTTGTACCATTGGGACCCCAAAATTTCCAAATACCACTATCTGGGCCATTTACAAAGAATGCCTGTACAAAGGTAGCACTGTTTACGTTGTAAGTGGCAGTATGTCGAGCCTGGGGTGTATTGATTCCCCAAGTAAAGTTGGATTGAGAGGAATTGGTAATGACCGTGAGAGACGCATGGAATTCACCAGCTGGAATTCAGCTGGGAATCACGGACCAATTTAGTTGCCATTAATCAGGATATTTAATCGCAGGGAATAGAGAAGGATCAAATTTAAGCTGAAAGGCCAGGATATTATTTGGATTTTTTTGAGTGGTCGGCATACAGGACAAAGTCTTGACTGTGCTTGCTGTGGGGATCATTTCGGTAGTTAAATAGGTGGCATAGGATGGTTCATTATTTGGACCTCTATTTAGATTTGCATAGACTCCTAAGTCGAGACCTGGATAATAGTCAGTAAACATTAACTTAGCATAAGCGCAGGTTTCAGTGCACCGAACCATTATTTCTAAGCACCTGGTCGAATTATGCCAGATCAGATCATCAGTACCCTGTATGTCAGTTTTTTTGATTGGTTTACACCACCGAGAAACTTTAGACTTAGTCCAGCTGGATGCCAATCCAGAAATTCTGGAATATACTGCCTGGGAGTTAACTGCATCACACTGCATTTCCTTTGTTAATTTTCCACAAAAATGGAGTACCCCACAACAATGACAGCCTCGCTCACAGAGCGGTAGGCCTGAGTGGAAGTCTTCTCTGCATTCTTCTTTTCGGGTGTCCCCTTGCACCAGCATCAGCAGTAGTGGGAGAATCTTGAACCATAAACTCCACATCTTAATCACACCTGAAAAACATAGCACAAAAGCACAGACGCAATTAATAATCCAGCATAATTGCAACGTTTTCTTTAGCTTCCCTTCCAGTCTTTTAACTGTGAGGAGTGGAACCATTTCTGGATTTTTCTTTTTGCCTCACAGATGTCCCTAGATACACAGTGGGGCTAGCTTTGTTGATGATATACAGTGGACCCTTCCAGATAGGAACAAAGGTAGCTGTATCTGGGGATCGATACATGACCTGGTCTCCAACTTTCCACTCCTTGAGTCGCAGCAATGGACCTAGTTGTCCATCTTCTGCTGATTTTGCTTTAGGGATGCTGCAATTTGTTTGTGAGTTGCAGAAATCGCCTATAGCAAATTTCCAATCCACTTGTCATTTAAGACATGTGGCTGTAAGGAGTCAGGGATGGTATCTCCTAACCACCACTGTTGAGGCATTTTCATTTTCCGACCTGTGAAAGCGTCATGGGGGGAGAAGCCGTGAGCAGCCATAGATCCTCGCACAGCCATTAATGCAAGAGGAAGTTTTTCATCCCAGTCTGTTCCTTGCTGCTCAGATGCCTTTTTCAGTGCTAGTTTCAGTGTTTGGTTTGTTCTTTCAACTTGTGCTGAGGATTGTGGGTGGTGCGCGATATGAAGTTGCTGTTTGAAGTTTAGGGTCTCACACAGGATTTTAACGCATTCAGCAGTAAAATGAGAACCCTGATCTGAATCAATTTCATCAGGCAAGCCAAATCAGGAAAAAGATTTCATTTACCAGTACCTTGACAGTAGTCATGGCATCGTTTTTTTGAGTGGGAATTGCTTCAACCCACATGGTGAAGGCATCTACAATTACAAGGCAGTATTTAAATCCTCTTTTAGTTTGGGGCAGTTCTACATAATCAACTTGCAGTCGGTGCCATGGGCCTTTAATAGGCTGATGCCCCAGTGGCCCCTTTATTCTTTGTACATCAGGGTTGTTTGCAACACAAGGTAAGCAGTTATAAATAAAATGCTCCACATCCTCTCTTATGCCGAGCCACCATCCTGCTACTTTTAATCGCTCGAGTGTCTTTTCAATCCCAAAATGTCCATCTGTGTGTACTAGTTCAATCATTTCTTTTCTTGCCCCCTGTGGAACTACCTACACAACATTATTATCTTCCTTTTTGACTAGCACCAAGCCTTTGGTATCTTTCCAAATTTCCCAATTTCTATCCTTGCCTTTCTTTACCAGTTTTTGAACTTGGGCATCAGCATCCTGTAAAATTTTTAAATCAGGAAGCTGTGTCTGTTTACTTTGGATTGCAGCCGTGGGTGGAAAGTTACTTGGGACAGTCCATATTGGGCCTATTTTGGCTCCTGCCTTTGCCGATTCATCTGCTTGTGCATTATACTGGGCATCGAAACTTTGTGTTTTTGGTGTGCTTTCACCTTACCAAGCTCTGTACACCCTGTTCTTTGTTCTGCTAGCTTCCAAATGTAGTGCAATTCATTTCCATGTATAACTGGCTTGCCATCAGATGTTCTCCAGCCTCATTTTTCCCCTAAAGGGATCCAATCTAGCAATGCCCTAAGGACCCAATTTGTATCTGAATATATAACCACATCTTGTGATTTTTTTCAGCGTGCTCTAAGGCAACTGCTATAGCCACAACCACAGCAGCCTGTGCCGAATGTGGTTCACAACTGCCCTGTATCTTTTGGCCAGTTTTAGGATTTATGACTTCAAATCCTGTTTGGGGCTTGCCCTTGTCATAGAAACAAGAGCAATCTGCAAACCATGCTATGGTGTCCTCTGGCACTTGGTCTGGCAAGTACAAACAGTTATCAAAGGAGCTCAGTTTTTCTGGTGTTGTTAATATCTTAGGGCACTCATGATTGTCTGCAGTTTTGTTACCTATCCCTTCATCTTCTCCTCCTTCCACCCGCCATGCTGTAAGGGCAAAAGGGATAAGGCATGGGTGAGGGATTTTTTCTGCGGTGATATTTTTGTTCACCAGTGTTAGCATCCAGTGGGCTAAATGTGGATTAGAAACTCAGCCTTCATTAACTTTTCTAGATAAAACAAATTGAATGGGATTATGGCTGGTACATAATACTATAGAGCTAGAGGCTATAAGATACTCCCAGTGTTGGAGTGCCCATGTTAAGGTGAGTACTTTCTTTTCACATGGTGTAAATGATTGTTTTGGGGGTGTTAGGACCCGGGAGACATAGGTGGGGTTTTGTGCCATGATCTTGCAAGAGCACTGCACCTAGGCTGTGGTCTGTGGCAGCAAGCCGCAGCTCAAAAGGCAGCTCGGGCCATGGATATGCCGGCACTGGAGCCTGGGTTAAAGCTTGTTGCAGGCATGAAAGGCTGACTGCTGCTTAGGGCCCCATTCCCATCCTTCCCCAGCCTTAAGCAGACGATATAAAGGGGAAGCCAATTCTGCGTTGCTGGAGTTAGACTATTGACAGTCTTTTGCAGGCTGGGCTCTGCTGCAGCTGGGAAGCGGTATTGTCGCTGAGGAGGGGGGTCTAGTCCCGTTACTCTTTCAAGGGAATTAATTTTTCCACAATCTAATTTTGATTGAACAGCATTTGCTATGCTTTGAACATCAGTGAGCCATTCGGGTCGGTTTAGAGTTTCAGGCCCCATAAGGGCTGAACAGTGATGCGCTGCATGGATAAATACAGTTTCTGTGTCTTGCTCTCTCATGCTACACCCAAGCTGAACATGAACTGTTGAATTAGAAAGGTCTACCACAGCCTGTAGGGCCCTTAATGCATTTATTCCTAATATCCCAACTCCTCCTAGTGCAGTTAAAGCAAACTCAGCCTTACGAGTGGGCAGGGCGGTCAGCTTACCAATCCAGAACTGTAAGGGAGTGGAAATTGAGGCAATGATCGAATGGCCATTAAATTCCTCAAGGGTTATAACCTGGGGACCTCTATTTTGAGAAGTCTGGAGTCCCTCACAGCTTAAAATGGACCAGGATGTGCCAGAGTCTAAAAGCATTTGCTCTGATAAATGGGCTAAATTTTTTTTCTTATTAAGAAAGAAGTCTCCGGGCTTTTGTTTTTCAGAATAAAACAAGCCCAACATATTCTCTTTTGCTTGAATATACTAAGTAACTCGCTTTAGAGCTTCTGTGGGATCTACACTTAGTCCAAATTGAATTTTGCTGAGAAGTCCAGCATAGTGAGCGGGTTGCATAGATTCTCTGAGTAAAGCAGGTAAATCAGATTGGAAATGGAAGGTAGGCATGTTACAGTCAGTTGTAGCCAGTCTAAAACAGTGGAGCTATTTAAAGGGCCAAGGGATTTAGCCAAGGCAGCCACCTGCACAGGCTCCAGCGGGGAGCTTTCTAACTGTGAGTGGGTACGGGTAACTTCATTTTCAGCATGTAGGACTTGTGTGGTATGGGTAGTGACAGGTGCCCATACCTGGATTTATAAGTATACCTGGATTTATAAGTGCAGGGGGAGCTGAGGGAGAGGGCAATGCCAGGGGCATCGGAGGTTTGTGATCCGTGGTTATCAGACGCAAAGGGACTGGAGGATCTGGACTATATGGAGGTGGAGATGACTCTGTCTGGGATGTTACTGGGGAAGGTTTGAACCACCTTGGGATGAACAGCTGAGATGATACCTCTGGAGGCTTTTAATTCCTCCTTAAGGGGAGCAATCTGTTGATTGCACTGGATATGATCAGCATCCTGATGCTGTGCCTGATGGTTTTGTTCTAGCTCTTGCTTGATCCCTCCCTCTGCTTCTTCTGCTTTAGATTTCCAGTGATCTATTTCAGGTTCGAATTCCTTAACTTGCCTCTCCGCTTCCTTCCTTCTTTCCCTCTCTTCCTTAATGGTGTTAATAAAGCCAAGGCTCTGGGCATGGGGTTGCAGGTGGGGTGTAAGGCTTCAGTCTGCTCTAGGTCTAAGGAAGATCTCTGGAAAGGCTGAGGGAAGTCTCCAGGTAGAGGTTGGGGTTCATGGGGGGTGGAAATTATCTCCTGTGATCTTAGGGCACTAGCCTGTGACTCAGGAGACCAGGTTTCAAGCCCCTGCTCTTCCAAAGACTCCCTTGAGCCTGGGCCTCCCTGTGCCTTAGCGGGGGTAACATGGGGGTGACAGCCCTGACTTACTGCACGGGGAGCTGGGGGGTTACAGACATTACAGATCTATGTGGTGCTTGGATACAATGGGGCTGGAGGCCAAGTGAGTCCCATCCAGGTGTGGGGGAGGCCCTGCAGGTGAGAGCCGCAAGAACCTGAAGCAGGAGAGGAGACGCTGGCCAGGGTTGGAAAGACCCTTCTTGAACTAATGCCTTGGGTGGGCTGGTTTCTGTCCCCTCAGAGCTTTGCCTCCAGCCTGTCATCGGAAACTGCCAGCACTGCCACCTTCCCTGCTGCCGATAACTACACCATGGTGGACTTTGCCCTGGCTCACTTCCGGGAGACCCAGACCTCGTGAGTAGCTCATGCCCCTTTTGCACTGCGGGCGGAGGGTGTATTTGTGTGGCCCTAGCTGTGCAGAGGGATCTGTAGGCATCTGTGATACCACCACAAATCTCCAATCTCTCTAGGCTGGGATGGAAGGGGATGAATGCAGAGAAGAGAAGCATAGCTGTCCTGGTCCAGTACATCAAGGTGGGTGTCTCTGGGTGAGGGAAGGATGGGGAGCCTGTGGCTGGACAGTCAGGCCCCTGGTCTCCTTTGGGATGCGGGGCAGTTTGAAGGCAGCGCTTTGGAGTGAGGCTGGCCTCTTCCTAGAACCTGCAGTGCAACAGGTCGCCCAGCTGCGATTCTCCCGCTTACCCCGTGCTCTGGCCCTGCAGGTCCCAATCCAGGAGCCGCTGCTCCCCTACTCTGACACAGAGCTGAATGAGCTGGCTACAAAGAACTTCGTGAGTAAGTAGCTGCCCTTGGGCACAGCACTGCAGGGGCTGGCTGAGATGGCTCCAGTGGCCACACACATGTACTTTTCCATCAGAATAACCCAGTGGGAAGGGGTCTCCATGGCACAGGGGGCTCCCGTCTTTAACAGCCACATGCCTGCCTTGTGTGCAGTATGCTGACAGGAGAGACAAGTGCCCAGCCCCAGGGTGCACTAGGATGAATAGACACCAAGCCCCCAGCTTGAGCACATCCAGACCAAGTCTAATGCTTATCCCTGCCTTGCAGCTTTGATGCGCTTCATGGGAGACCAGCCAAAAGTCAAGAACCAGGAAGAGATTGATTACTGCTATGAAATTCTTCAGGTGCGTGACCCTTCCTGGTGACGTGCAGGGTCCCCAAATTGGGGTCAGTCCAGGAGCCAGGTTCCACAAGGGAAAGGGGCAGGGGGTCCGTGATCCAGCCTTGTTGTTGGGGGGAGATAGTTAAGCATAGGAGCTTGTGATTTTTTGCCTGCTTAGACATTGCTCCATCACAGGCCCAAGCACAGCATCCTCTGCTCCCAGGCAGATTCCAGGCCCATGTGGTATAGGGGCAAGGGCATGAAGACCTCTGGGTGGGCTGTGGGAAGCCCAGAGTTGTAGGATGGTCTGTTGGCACTTGAGGGGTGGGAGGCAAGGACAGGGTCAAACTTTGACACTTCCTGCTGACCTCATGCAGCTCTGCAAAGAGAAGGAGAACCTGCGCGATGAGATTTACTGCCAGGTCATCAAACAGGTCACCCAGAACCCCAAGCCGTGAGTACAGGCACTGCTAAGTACAGACACTGGCCAGAGCTCAGCACACACATGAGAGGGTGGGGCTGCATGGCTGGAGGAAGGGGGTGAGAGCATGGGATGGAAAGAGGTTGCCAGACCAGGTGTGAGTGAGGACAAAGGTAAGGGGTGGGGGTACCGGCCTCATGGGCAGTGAGGACAATTGGTGTGGGAGGGCCTGCAGCGGGAGGGTGGGCATACAGGTCAGGAGGGAAGCTGGTTGAGGAGCCACTTCACCACTGTGATCAGCAGGGAGTTCAGCACAGAAACACAGAACTGAGGCTCTTTTTCACCCGCGGGTCGATCAGCAGTTCCTTCATGACTGATACAATTTCCCTGATGTAAAGTGGTGGGAGAGGATGGAGAGAATTGGGACCTTTGCACCCCATCACTGATACTACACATGGTGTCAGGTCCCAGTATTGGGCAATGACTCCCTGCCACGCATGCCCTGGCAGGGCATGCACTTTCCAGGTGTGTCTCTGGGGGCTGCCAGTAAATTCCTTTATTTCCCTGTTCAGTCCTGGCTGCTCCTTGCTCTGGATTCCTGTGCCAAACCTGCACGAGTTAAACAGTAACTCAAGGTCAGGCTTAGTCAGTGGAATTACTGCTGTCATTTCTGAGCTACAAGTGTGCTATAGGTGTGAGCTGGCCAGTGAGTCAGGTGAACCCTCATGTCAGTGCTCCCTAAGGTGACTGTTGCCTCCCTGACAAGCTGACGTGATGCCTGGGCTCAGATATGCTCCTGCCTGCCTGGTTTCTGAGAGGCCACGCATGCTTGTTCCTTGACTCTGCTGTAGGTGAGGTAGGCAGAAATGCTGATCAGAGACAGTAGAGGAGTTACTGCATCTTCAACTTGTAACGGGGGACTATGAGGGGGTGCCTGGCCGGACTCTGCACTCCCTGAAGCAGCGCCTGTCTCACTGTTTGGAGGCCTCGTCTAGACCAGTGGTTCTCAGCCTTTTTGTACCAGGACCCATTTGTAAACGTTGGTGGCCAGTCCTGACCTTGTCAATAGTTCAGGTAGAAAACAGCCCCCTGGCCCTGCTGGTGCCCCTCACTCCCAGCCCTGACTCCTGGCTCCTTGCAAGCTGGAACTCTCCCAGCCTACAAGGGAAAACCCACAGTTTCCCAGGCTATTCTCCTTTGAAGGAGAATCCATTTTTAAAGTGTGTTTGTGGCTGTTTCATATGTTCTTGTGACCTGCTTTTGGGTCGTGACCCACAGGCTGAAACGCTGGTCTAGACACTGCTTTGTACTGACAGAATAGCTCATTACAGCTGTTCTTTAACTCCAAATCTTTCTATGCGAGAAATTCTGATGAGGACATCCGAGGCCTGCACCCATGTAGCTGACTCCTGACTGAGAAGGGCAATTAGCTGGACAGGTGTCGGGCACCATTACGTGGGGATGGCTGCTTCTGCAGTGAGGGTGTTGCCATCATCGCTATATCAGTGCAGTAACAGAGGTGTGGGCATGCACAGCAGTAGGTCTGAGTGGCTCCTTCCAGCATGATTGTGATTCTGGTGACAAAGGTTAGTGGGATGGATCTAGTTTGCCTGGATGCTGTTGGCTCTTGTTCCCCACAGATGACATAATGGAGCCAGCCTGGCACTAATCCTGTTATGCTCAGATGTAGGGATCTCTCTTACTCCCACCTTCCCTTCCTCTTCCTCCAACTAGGCAGCCATGTTCTAGTGAGCATGGCACTCTGAAGAGCAGTGGTGTTGTCACTTGAGGGGTGGGGGCATTGGTTTTAGTTCCCTTTAACCCCGCATTCCCCATGAAGACCTCCTTCCCTTTCCACCTCTGCTGCTGTCCCAAGAAGCCTATTCCCCTGTGCTTGTTTCTGTCCTGCAGGGAAAGCTGTGCACGTGGCTGGATGCTCCTGGGCCTGCTTGCTGGCTACTGCCTTCCCTCAAGCATCTTCATGCCCTATGCAACCAAATTCTTTCAGCAAGCCAGCTCTGATCCATCCGGCATACACCAAGGTACCAGGTGCTTCCTGGCCCTGTCAGCTCTGGCCAGCAGTGCTGGGGGCCCAGAATGATTTTTCAGCTGATCCAAACTTTCCCTTGGCTTGTAGGATGAGAGCTTGGGCACATTTCTAGTGGACTTTTAGTCTACAGGGAATCGCCCTGAGCTGAGCCTAAGGAATGAGAGACAGTGCCCACTAGATGTGTGTGAAGCTGTCCCTGGCTAGTGCCTCCCTGGTCTTTAGGAGAAGACCCTTACAGCCCCTTCTTGCTGTGCACACACTGGAATGGAGAAAGGCTCTCAACCTCTACTCTAGGTCCTGCTTTGGACCCTGTGGCCCTGGGCAGAGAGCTTGGGGTGAAATTCTCCTAAGAATAAACAGATGAGAAAAGGCTGGAGGAGATCCTTGTGCACAGTGCACCTGACTGTCCCCTACCATGATTATGCAGGGGCAGAATGGGGTGGGGGTAGGTGCCTCTCCCCCTAGAACAGCGGCCTTTGTCTAGGAAGGACCTTTCCAGGGAGGTGCAGCCTAATGGGCTTAGATGCTTAATCCCCGCTTTTCCTACATAAATAGCCAGCACCTGCCAGGGCAACCTGAGGAAGACGGTTATGTATGGGGGCCGCCGGCATCTGCCCTTCCGTGTGGAGATGGAAGCACTTCTGGTAGGATGGGGGAGAACAGTAGGGTGTCTGGGGGATGAAGGGTGGCAGTGCAGGGAGGAGACGGGTGCTGTGGGATGGTGAGGAGGGATGTGGTGCACTGCAAAGGGTGAACTTGCATGACGAAGAGTGGGGTGTTGGGAGGGAGGTAGGTGCCATGGGGGATTGAGGAGGAACATGGGTGCCCAGGGTAGGTGTTGGGGCAGGTGCTGTAGGGCAGGAGGAGGCAGGTGCCTTAGCATGGAGACGTGGTGTGCAGCATGGGGAAGGTGGGTGCTGTGCTGTTGGCCAGGGGAGGGGGCTCTAGACAAGCAGACATAGGTGTTCATGGCCATGCTGTGCTCTCACCCTGTGCTTTCCTCTGACAGAAGGGACATGGGTCCCGCCGGCTTTCGATCTTCTTGCCTGGAGTCCTGGAGTATGGCACCAAAATCCAGACATTCACTGTGAGTTTTCTGCTGCCACCCAGCTGCACCCCTTGCCTTGATTGATCTGGGCGGCATTATCCAGTTCCAATCCGTGTGGGGAAATCCCTTGCCTTGTGCTCTTAAAAGGATGATTGCTAGCCCCTGACCCTGGGCCTGGGCCTGGCCTCAGCTTCTTGGCACACGGTATTTCCACCATCAGCTCCTGCTCCCTCCTGGGACAGGAGGGCATCAGCACAACTCACAAGAGTCCTTGTAGTGCCAGGAATACCAGCCTGGTTTTCTATGTCTGTGCTATAGCTGTGTAGCAGGACAGCTCTTGGAGCCATCACCTTCCCATCTAGAGCACTGGGGACTGGGAAATCCTCTGTCCTCTGGGCTCAGCCTGTAAGTGCTGCTTCTGGGCAGCCTGCCCCTTCCCCAGGGCCAAGAACACCTTTAGCCCCGAGTCCCATGATGATGTATTTTGGATTCTGCTGTGTGGCTCTGCTGCTTCCTGGATACACTCTCCCTACAGCAGGCTGTGACCCAGAAACATTGGACAGTCCTTGGGAAGCTGCGGGCTCAGCCAGTCATGGTGTTCATTTGTTCCCCTCCTCCTCTCACTGCAGGTGGCTGCAGACTTGGTGCAGGACATCTGTGAGCAGATGGCGGTCAGCGAGACGCAGGAAATCAAGGAGTTTGTTCTTTTTGCCGTTAAGGACAACGGCAAGTAGAGGGCTCTTGTTGGGTGGAGGACCTGGTGAGATGAGGTCTCCATGGGATGGGGTGGCACCTGCAAGTCATGGTCATGGAATGACAGGTTTGGGAGGGAACTCAAGGGTCGTTCTGTGTTACTTGCTCCTGAAATGGTCCCCTCTATTGATTGCTACTGCTATTTGATGCTGGTATGTTCTGGGGTGGGTTGTGCCTGAGTAAGGAGAGCTGGGGATCCCAGGTCAGTCACTCTTTCATGCCTGTGTGTGCAGGGAAGCTGATGAGGGCAATCCATCCAGGGGAGTACATCCATGACTATCTGCTAGAAGACAATTCATTGAAACTGAAGATCTGCAGGCTCACCTGGAACACCCCACTGCACTTTGAGAACGAGATTTACATCAGCCTCCATTATGGCCAGGTGAGACCTAGTGTCGACACTTGCCATGCAAGTCCCAGGGGACTCCTGCACAGTATGTGCCTGGAGCAGAATCTAGGTTTCACCTACACAACCAAGACATCTTTCTGAGGAGCCAAGTGCCTGTGGGCTCTTGAGAACTTCCCAGGGGCCTCCTACAGAGACCAGATCAGTGATTGTCACACACAGTGTCCCACTCTTAGGAATTGCCAGTGTTCATCCTGTGTGGTATTTCTGGGCATATGCATATGGGTAACACTGTAGAGGAGCAGGGGAGCCAGTCAGCTCCTGATGGGATGGGGTTGGATTTGTCCCTGCTTGTTGTCAGACAGGGTGAAGCTCCAGTGAGAGCTTCTCACCAGCAAAATGACCCAAAGCTTTGTAACTGCCAGCCTGCAGTGCAGCTCAAGCCCACGCTTGCCAAGGCCTGGTGTGGAGAGAGAATGCCAGGCCAGCATTTGGGCTGGGTTGTTTGGCATTATTATTCATGCCTGAAGGACCTCAACGCTGACACATGCAAGGTACTGCACCTGGGGAGGAAGAACCAGCAGCACACCTACAGGCTGGGGAACCCCTTCTCATCAGTGCAGAGGCAGAAAAGGATCTTGGAGTCATTATTGTTGCCAAAATGAACATGGGCTGACAGTGTGGGGACGTGGTCAGGAAGGCCAACTGTACCTTGTCATACATCCACAGATGCATCTCGAGCAGGTCCAAGGAGGTGATCTTCCCCCTCTATGCAGCACTGGTCAGGCCACAGTTGGAGTACTGCATCCAGTTCTGGGCGCCGCACTTCAGGAGGGATTGAGAGGGAGCATTGAGAGGGTTCAGACGAGGGCCATCTGCATGGTCGGGGGCAGCAGGGCAGGACCGACGAGGAGAGGCGGAAACACCTGAACCTGTTCAGCCTCCACAAGAGAAGGCTGTGGGGTGGATCTAGTGGCCTGTTACAAACTAGTCAGGGGGGACCAGCAGGCACTGGGGGAGTCCCTGTTCCCCTGAGCAGTACCAGGAGTGACTAGAAATAATGGTCACAAGCTGGCAGAGGGTAGATTCAGACTAGACATCAGGAGGCAATACTTCACAGTTAGGGTGGCTAGGATCTGGAACCAACTTCCAAGCAAAGTGGTACTGGCTCCTACCCTGGGGGTCTTTAAGAGGAGGTTAGAGGAACACCTCGCTGGCGTTGTTTGACCCCAGTACTTTTTCCTGCCATGGCAGGGGGTCGGACTTGATCTGTTCAGGTCCCTTCTGAGCCTACCAACTATGAAACGTGTCCCTTCCCACCTGGATGAAGTGGTTCCATGGATCTCGTCTCACTTTGTGGGTCACGCTGTGCCATGGCTCCATCAAGCAGTGTGTTAAAACTGCATAAGGGGATTGTGGTGGTGGCAAGACCAGACTATGAAAGGCTCAAACGGGGGTTTGGACTGGACCCAGAACAGCCCCTACTCACAAATGTGTGCTACGAGTTTCCTTGGGTCACGGGCTATTTAGCTGCTGGAATAGGGTCTGCAGCTACTGGGCATACGCATTGACAGGATCTACAAACATAGCAGGAGGCTGCACAGACCAGCTCTTAGCCACTGATAGCCTTAACTATCAGGTGCCCTTTGGCTGTGCTTGCCTCTTAGGTTCTGTCTGATTACTTGACTGGGAAGCTGCTGCTGAACTACAGCAATGACCTGGAGAAGCAGGTGGGCACCTTGGCACTGTTTCAGCACTGGGCCAAGAAAGTGGACTTACCACCCTCCAAGTAAGTGTGCCTCCAGTAGAATTTTTATGGGACAGTTAGCCAGTAGAGCTGTGCTGCATTCAGCCCAGGGTCCCAATGCTGAGGGTAGCCAGCACCAAAGGAAAGGTGCATGGAACCATCTCATGGATGATGAGGAAGCAGTGAATGTCCTTCTTAGCCAAGGGACTTCCCATAAGCTCTCAGCCCCAGTGGCAACTTGTGTCAAAGTGCCACGGGCTCCTGATAAGGAAGTGTTCTCTCTGAACTTATTGCCCTTTGATTCTATAGAAATGTTTCCTTGTTCATTTTCACCAGGGCCAAAGCTCTCGCACGTGAGAGCCTAATGTTGGCCACATCATAAATATGGATGAAGGTGCCTGGGTTCAGCATAGGTCTATGGAAGACAGCTGGAAAAAAGGGCCTGAGGGAAGAGCTTCCGTACCTCAGCTGTGACCTTCCTGCTTGGGCTCTCCTCAAGTGTCTTCATGTGCTCTGTTCGGTTGGGTGGTGTCGGCAGGGAGCAGGATCACTTGAGATTCCCAGGAAACAGCAACAGTAGAGATTAAACTGCAGTGCAGCGTTTGAGATCTTCTGCACCATAAGTGCACATGGAGTGATGTGTGGGTTGGGGTGGCCCTTGAGAAATGCATCATGGTCTTACTACAGAGCTTGACCCTTCATTATAGTAGTTGCCTCTGGGAAGGCCGTTTCACCAGTCACAGGCATATATGTTTCTTTCCCACTGAAGTTGAATGTCCCCCATAATCTCTTCTGTCTGAACTCTGGCATAACATATTCCACCTTCCCCTGGCCCTGCTGATCTCACATCCCTTTGATCCAACTAGTCCTGGGTAGTGATTCTGAACAAACCACGTTTGGAGGGGTCTTGCATTCTTTGCTTCTCTCGACAGGGAGGAGATAATGGAGTACACCCCAAAGCAAGGGCTTCCACCCATCAACATGCAGAATCTCCAAACCACTGTCAAGCAGCTGCTGGCAACCACACGGCCACTTGACCCAAGGGAGGCAAAAATCCGTTTCGTAGGTGAGGCTGCCACAGTGGTGGGTCAGGGGAGAGGCAGGGCCCCCAGCAGTAGCTTGATCCCTGGGCTCAATAAATGCCGCTGGCTTCTAGGTGCAATCCACATGATGGATAACAAGGAGGTAGTTGGGACTAAGCTACCCGAGGCACACTGCTGCAGACAAGCGTGAAGCCTTCTCAGCTGGGTCTTGGGGGCCTACCAGAGCCCAGATTCCTTCCTGTGCCTTGAGTAGGTTTGGTTTTGGTTTTATGGTACTCTGGCCAAGTTCACCAGTGCAACACCTTTCCCACAGAGCATGTGGTCCAGCTACCACTCTTTGGCTACAACATTTACACTGTGGAGAGGACCAGTAACCAGAGGATCCCTGTACCCTGTGTCATCGGAGTGAACAGGGAGCAGATCATCCTGGTGGACAGGGAGACTCAGGTATGTTGCCCTTCCGCCTCTCCCACCCTGCTCCCCCCAAAACTAGTCACCCTACATTTTCCATTTACTTTGACTTGAGGAACCAGGCGATGAAATTAGAACAGCATCTAACTGGTGGTGAAGCAGGTGCAGCTATGTTTTTCTTGTTCCTGGTGCCTGACAGCACGACCCCAGCAATGATGCCAGCCAGGCTCTCCCTTCCTGCCCTGGATTGAAGCAGGACTCATCTCATGAGCCTAACTAGATCTTTGTCTTTGAGATCTTGACTGGTTAAAAACTTCCCCCTGTGGGGTGCTAGGGACATGTAGCCCCTTGCAGCATCAAGTCTGAGGCTACCTTGGCCTGAAACAGGCCCTCTCTCTTTCTGATGGGGTGGTTCTCTCCCTGTGTACAGAAGATCCACTTTGTCCTCCCACTGAAGGAGATGCAAAGGATGAAAACCTTGAGGGCCATGGATGACTCTGGGCCACCTGGTCTGGAAGTGAATTATGGCACTGCTGAGGATCCCAAAACCATCTGGTTTGAACTGCAAAAGGTAAAGAGAACAGCCTGAGCCATTGCCACCTCCTGGCAATTGTAGTATAGCTACCATGCTTGCTACTACATCTGGATTACCTACATTAGGCTCCTACAAGGAATCCTCCTTTCCCCAGACCCACTGCATGTCCATGCTATATCCAGCCAAGGCCCATGCTGATTTCCAGGGAAGGGTGCTACTGCCCAATTCTCTTAGAGAGGTGGACTGTATGGACTGCACTTTCTAGCAGCTATATTCCAACCAGAGCCAAACTGTCTGGTGGGGCACACTGGAAACCAGAGGCAGCAAAGATCCTCCACCCCTTTGCATTAGAGAGGATGGCAGCTGGGTGTTACCTAAAATGCACCATTTCATTTGAGTAGGGCATGCTTTCCTCTCTGGCCTTATCCCCTGCAGTTTCCAACACCAGTGCTACACATGGTACACGTACCTTTGGAAGGAGGGGAAGGAACGGAGATTTACTGGGCAGGACTAGGGGTTTGTAATACCAGCAGGGTACTTGCAGGGGAAGAACTTCAGCAACTGGATCTGCAAGCCTCTGTCTTTTCTGATCCATGAGTAACAAATACTGAGCAAGTTGCATGCTCTAGGCAGTATCAAAGCCCAGTCTCCCTGCCCAGCTAAAGATGGGGTGATATGAATACTAAACCACTGTGTGCTGCTCAGAAGCTGTGTTGCAGAAGCCAGAAGCACTCCCAAGGGCACAGGCAGCAGGAAGTCCACCCCCCCAGTTCAGCCCAGTGCCTGAGGGCCTATCCAGATGGGAAAAAGCCCAGATAGATGACCCCCTCAGCACCAGTCTGTAGCAGCTACCCGACAGGGATACATACGCTGGTCTCACTGCCAAGCGCAGCAAGACACTCCAGGCTTGTCTCTGCAGGGCACCTGGAATGGAGGGGTGAGTCACCGAGAGAGGTGACAAGAGCCCCAGCTCCCTGGACGTCTGCTCTCAGGCTACACAAATTTAGGGCACTTCTGTCTACTTTAGGAGCACACAGGGCCCCGTTTGCTTGAGTTCTGGTGTAGCAATTTCTCACTGTTAAGCAGTTTACTCCACCCTAAGAGCTTGTCTCCAGGGAAGGAGATTAGAGTAAGCATCTCATAGAAAAAGCTTTATTGCAAAATCCTTATTGTGCTCTGAGTTCACCAGACTTCTTTTTCCCCCACTAATTTCCCAAAGTTGACCCATTCTCCTCTTTATGCAATATATCCTTTGATGGTACAAATGCTGTTGCAACAATGTAATATAATGTAAGGTCCAGGTGACAGTACAACTATTTCCACCTCCCCAACTACCAGCCCTAGTGGTAAAAAAGCTATAAGATTGTCCAGAGAACACACTGAGGTGAAGCCTATGGAGTTGCATGAGTTCTTAAAGCCTGGCTACCATCTAGGAAAGATCAGGAGTACGGAGAAGACTTTTCCCAAAAGAAAGGTCATGGCAGGGGCAAAGGAAGACAGCAGTTCAAGACCATAGCCAGTTATATAGAAATCAATATGGCCTCTCTCTGCATCTGAATTTCCTCAGCAGTGCCAAAAAAAGCAAGGGGATGGGAAGGGGGCATAAAATGAGTGAAGCAAACTTACTCAAGCTGGTTTCTATCTTGACAGGCTAAAGAAATGTATCATACAATCTCCGTCATCTTGGATGAGGGAGAACTTCAGCTTTAGAGACACATGCCAGCCCTCCCTTTCCTCCAGCTCTGGATACCACATTAGCACTCCTGGCATGAGCTCTGACCGTGTTCAGAGGTGCCCTCCCTACCCTGCCCAGGATTGTCACCACATCGAACTTCCATCTTTTATCCTGCCTCACTATAACTCTGAACAGCCTTGCCTCGTGCACCCTATCATCTCTTCAGACCACAGAGATGTCAGCTGCCTTCACTGTCCGCTGGAGTTCAGAGGTGTCCCACCCAGTAAGCCTGGCTTCCAGGAAGCAGAACAAAATTGGCTTTTTTCCACAGCCTCTGAGCCGCACTCCTAGAACAGCCAAGCAGGAGAAAGTAAGGAAGGGAAAGGCCAGTGACTTCAGGAAACTGCAGGGAGTTGCCTGGGGTGGCAACCCTCCCATGCCAATTAATCTCTTAAATAGTAAAAGCAACACAGACTGGTGCTTTTCAGAGACGTTGCATCCCAAGGAGAAACCAGGGCTCAGATATGACTGCATTTTGTGGGGGGTGAAGTGCCTGAGACCAGCTCCTACTCCACCCTGAAGTGCAAGAACTGCCCTGGCCCAGATTCCTACCAACAGAAACCTGCCTGAAAGCATCCCCATAACTCACAGGACAGATCAGCATTAATATACAATCATGACACCTGCTAAAGCAGAGGTTGGGTTGCATTGGTAAGAAAGTTTACTGCTAAATTGCTTTACTATTAACTGTACAGTATATGCTGCTTTTTCTTTCTAACCTAGCCCTCACTTAGAATTGAGATACAACATCTGTGGATACCTGACTGAGTTCTTAGCCTCTCTCCTCACTGGAATATTATGGATTGGAGGAAAGAAATGCAAGGTCCTTAATTTATTTTTATTACTTTGGATTCCCAGTTGAATTCATGAGGTTTATGCTTCTGGAGAAGCAAAATGAAATTTTTTTTTAGCTGCTAAAGGAGTAAATTTATTAAAACTAGTAACCACATAATACAGACATGTGCATTACCTTAGCCGGGCTAAGAAGCATCTGCTTCAGGGGATGGTGGGAAAGTATAAGCAGGACTGTAACGTGGACCATGGAGTTAGTTACAAGTGGGCAAAGGCAAGGGCTGCTAGAAGACGAGTGTGCACATTTTCAACTGGTGGAGCTGGGACTTGCTGCTGGCCTTACCCTGCCTTCTCCTAGTGCCCTGGAATGGGCAGATGCAGCCCTGTGGCAGCAGAAATGAGAGGAAGAAGTGGACAGCAGAGGTAAGATAGTCTGAGCAGCTTTACACATCTTTCTCCTTCCAGTTCTCTTATAAGCTCCTAAGGGCCTTTCAGTCACCAAGAGTGTGCACCTGCAAACAGCAGGTCACCACAGTAGCACTGCGGTGCATGACACCAGTATAACCTAGAGCACCTTGGAGGTCTGTAGCAAGGAAGATAATCAGCCAGCAGCACAACTTCCCTGCTTAAAGATCTTGGCCAACTCCAACAGGGCAATCTTTACTCACCTGAAGAGTTTAGTGGGACCTTCAACTGCAATGCAAAGCAATGATCTAAGGCAATGGCTGAAAGATCCTAGTGTACAGTGAACTGTACCACACACAACTTTGTGCAAGACAAAAGGCTGAGCCAACTGGGATGTGAGCCTGCAGTCCAGGTATGGTTCTAGCACAAGGAACAAGGTTGCAGGTAGGCGTATTGTTTGGGACCCAGCACCAGCTCCTGCTCAGTTGTGCACACCCCTCAAGCCTTACTCTCTTAGGGAGTTTCTATGGCAAATTTTAGGCCAACCACAGAGTGCCGTTTCCTGCTACCTGATCGCAAAGCAGTACTCATAGGGGGAGAGAATCTAGTGTTTCCTTCCAGCAGACATTACCTTTCAGTTCCCTAAGGGCCCGAGCCCTTCTTACCTCTTCATTCACCATATGACACCTCTTGTATGGTCAACAACAAATACCTTTCAGTAACAGAAATAAGTTCTGTGTAGAATGAAACAGCAAGACCTAAGAAAAGAGCCTGTAGCAACAGTCATATTTATTATCAGTTTGTCACGTACCCTTCAGTACATATAAAAAGCCCAGTTTCCCCAGGTACAAGCTACTTGAAGCTCATTTCTCTCCTGGCTTCTCAAGCGGTGGGTCAGTCTAGCAGCACTATTTTCTCTAGACAAACAAAGGCAGAACCCAACAAAACACTAATGTTCCTGGGAGCCAGGTTAAGACTTACTGGCTCCCTCCACTTTGGGGCTTTGTGCAGATAGAGTAGCTCCTAGCATACTCACAACAGTGGGTGTCTAGTCAGCATCACTCTCTATACTGCAGTCCCTAGGCTAGGCACAGCTAGTTGATATGGCTTTTAGGAAAATGCAAGGGGGGAAAAAAAAAGATCACCCACTTTGATGCCAACTCTTTATAAACACAACCATTTGGGGAGGTTAATACTGAGAGAGCAGCCAGCCAGTCTATTATAGGGCAGTACAGCCCAATTTGTATTTAAAAGGGCAGACAGAACTACCAGCAATAAATTACATCCAGGCTTAAAAGAAACCAACACAAACAAAAGAAAGACCGACTAGGGCCCCTGGTTCTAGCTGCTGCAGGGTAGAACTGTTTTCTCTTTCCCTTAGAATAAGTGTCAGGAACATGGCTGTCATCTCCCATCAGTACAAACCCTGAGCAAAACACATGCAGCTGAGATCTCAGCATAAGGCTTCTTTTGGTAAAAAAATTTAAATAAAGTTGAGGGGTGGGTGGGGGACACTGCCAGGAAGCAGCAGCAGCAGCAGCATCCCAGCCACATCCATCTCCATCACCGCCTGCAGTTCTAAAGCCCTTCTCAAACCACAGTAGGAAGCAGAGGTGGGGGGCATCACAGAGCACCTGAGGAGAGCAGCATTAAAGATGGCAGACCTCCAAGCAAGGGCTGACAAAGATGGCATTGTCCTTTTGTTGCTGGAGAATGCCTGCAGGCAAAACCACAAGGGTCGCTTTCCTAGAGATGATGTCAGGGCCACCAAAGTGGCAGAGATTCAAAGAACCAAAAAGCAGCAGGGCTGGAAAGCTCCCCTCTGCATCTCCATAAAACTCCTTGGAGTCCAGTGACCACAGGCAGGAATGAGCAGGGGATCATCTCTCCAAGCTGGACAGCTCCTGCCAGTCTGCCTCGTTTTCACACCTGACCCGTGTTTTGAAGAACTCCTTGATGAGTCTTTGTGCTTCTTCTTTAACTGTAGAGAGAGGATAAGGCCCTTTTGAAGAGACAATCCTGCACCACCCCTTGCCCCAGCTGGGTCCAACATTCTCCTTATTTTGAGAGAGCATTAACCCATTTAGCACCTAAGGCACCCCATGCACCAACAGTGGCCAACTCACCCGTCTTGCGGATGGGGTTCTTCTCTTCAGTTAGTAAGTGAGAGAGGTGTCGGGCAAACCCCTTAAATAGATCCTGAAGTGTAGAGGGAGAAGCAGAAGCAGAAAGCAACAGTCACTTGCTGCTAAAAACATCACCATCTCTAAGTTAGCCAGCACCTAACACAATGCAGGTGAGCATTACGAGTACACTATTTGGACTGCATTTGTCTACAGAACAAAATTGGAGATCCATTATACTATGCTCTGTGCATGTATACACATATAGGTTGTGTCCTGAAGGTCTTGGCTAGAACAAACTGGAACCAAACTTCAAAATTCAGAAATCTGACAGGACAAATGAAATGGCATCAGGGTCCCAGATACCTTTGGCTATAGTGACTTCACCCTGTCTTTGTCTGTAAGGGAGTTTTGCTTCTTGGGTCATTAAGACAGCTGAACTCCACTCAGGTTGTGCATTATGTTCAACCACCACGCAGCAGGGAGTCCTTACAATCAAACATTAGCAGCCCATTGAGTCCATGCCTCCCTTCCACATCCCCAAGCCTTGTCAAGATGCTGTTGCAGTCTCCTCCTGATAGAGGAAGCTATAGATTATGTCTTACCTTGGAAGCAAATTTGCCCCCCTTGTAAAACGGGGTCAAATACTTGACGACTATGTCTGCTGTCTCCTTGAGAGACACACCTTTGGTAACTGGCTGGATGGTCTTGGTGGTTCCTTCTTTATCAACCTCTGACAAACTTGGATCAAAAGTCACCTTCTTCTTTACAGGGCCAACACCTTTGCCCTCTGGCTGGGACAAGATGGAAGATTTGCCCGCTGTCCGCAGCTTCTTTGCTGCAGGGCTCTCTATGTCCTAACAACAAAGCAAGAACAGTGCTTATTCATGCAGCAGTATCAGACCCCTAAAGCCGATGTTGCCTTCAGAGAAGCAAGCATCCTTTTCCCACCCTGTAATTTCTCACTTAGAGACTATCATGTCAAGATCCATTTGACTGGCTCAATCTCCTTCCGCAGAGACGTGGGAGAGGAGTCGTGAAAGAAACCCTCTACAATTGCTGTGTTTAGGATTAGCTTCTCTTAAGACCGTGTATCTAACTTCATACAGGAAAGAGATGGGAAAACTAGTTTGGATAGCTGTAGGGAACGGGTCTCCTGGACAGAACTTAGCTGGACACAAGACTACTGACAGATTCATGTTGGTGCCCCATGCACAGGCAGGTTCTAGAGCAATCGCGCATCAAAAATGTAGGGCTGGGGGCAGCAAGACTGGACAGTAAGTACTAACTGCACAGATGCCCACTACTGGCTGGTCCATAAAAGTCAGCCTTGACGGTTTCTCCGTGAAGGCAGCAACCACCACCTTATTTACAGCAACACAGAGGCTGTAAGACATATTCAGAACCCCCAACTACATGCTGTGAGCCCACACTTAACTTTAAGTATCACCATCCACATTTCATTGAGAGGAAGAAAAACAACCAAAACCATCACAAGCCAGGGGCCTAATTTCCAGACAATTGAGCAGAGACGGCTTCAGCATGTTCTGCCCAGAGTTGGTAGTGTTCAGCATCACTACCTAGTCAGACCAGAAGCAGCTTACCCAAGTCTTGCAGCACCTCTTGTACTAGATCCTAGGAACTCAGGCTCCCAGTGAGAGCACATGCCTATGCTCTGCTTCAACTGGAACAGCACTGATCCCAGAGAACTATTTTATCAGGTGAGTTCAGACTAGGAGGGTCATGCCCAGGGAGATGCAGGGTGCAAATCAAGTGACGGAGAACAGGACAAAAAGACTCCATTAAGTCTCACCTCCTCTGGTCCTGGTCTCTTCCCAATCTGACTTTCCCCAGCAGGAGCAATTTCAGCTTCTGTAACAGCTTCAGCACTGTGGGGAAGGAGAGGAGAGGAGGACAAGATCATTTCCTTTGGTTTAATTATTCCTTGACAAGGGCTTTCCAAGTGCTGATGGCTTTACCAGAGATTCATAGCGAATGACTGCAACTGCACAATGGACTTCACTATCCCCAAGGTGGGGTTTTAATACATATTCCCACCTCCCCCCAGCACAAAGGGGCTGCCTGGGTTAATCAGCCAAAAAAGCAGCTGGGGGAAAGGCCATAGCAGGATTGAACTGAGGCAGAACCTCAAAAACCCTCACCTGAGTTTAGCATCACTATCTTGCTCTGCTTGCATGGGTGCAAATCCAGAGCCCTGTTCGGTCTCTGAGCTCTCAAACCTGTCAGTCTTCCTTGATGCAGGGTCCTCTGCCTGGGACTGCCCAAGCACATCCCCTGCTGACACCCTGTTGTCCTCTTGAGTCTCTTTCCTTTGAGGTTCTAGCTTGTCCTGCTTCTCTTCCGGAGAAGACTGAGGTAGTTCATTCACAGGAGAGCTGTCTCTCTCTGCCAAGATGTGTCCTGAGACTTTTGGCACTGCTTTGGAAAGGGAGAAGAATTTGGAAATGTCCTGGGATTCCTTTCTGGCTGCTTTTGCCAGCAGCTGCTGCTGCTTGGTGCGTTTTGCCTTCTTGGTAAGGCTGTCCCACAGGGAGACTTTGGAATCATCACTGGGCTGCTGTCCCTTGTTTTCAGGGACTGGTACTGCTCCTCCTGCACTTGTGCATGCTTCTTTGGTTACCTTTTTTTCATTTCCAAAGCCAGTGTCTCTATTACCCAGTCCTGAATCACATGGGTGGTTGCCTTGTGGGCCTGCACAATCCCCTTCCTCCTCCAGCAACTTTGCTTCACTCTCCTCCTTGGTCTTCAGCAGTTCTGAAGCTGTCTGGAACAAGTCAGAACCCCTTCGAAATCCAGCTCCCACCCGCTTGGGCTTGAACTAGAGAAAGAAGGAAGCCAGACAGAGAGAGTCAAGGAGGCCCAGTCATAGATTCATAGATGTTAGGGTTGGAAGGGACCTCAATAGATCATCAAGTCCATCCCCCCCAATAGGGGGTCCACTCCTGCTTAATAGCCCCATGCCTGCCAACTTCAAATGAAACTGGCTCCTTCCATCACATGCACTTATTCCCTCACAGGCAGCTTATTCTGTGCGGATGGCTTATTTTTGAGGTGAGACCTCAGCACTGATGCCAGAGATAGCCTGCTTGATTTTAAGGAGGGGATGGACAAAGGCTGAATTAATGACCTCTCCTCACCAAACGAAGAAGAGGCCCCCAAAACAAGGGAACAAGCAATTAGTTGAGGCAAAAAAAAAATAAGACGGGTTCCAAGGCACAAGGATGAGAGCTGAGTGCGAACACTGGGCACAGAGCTGTGGAGACTGCCCCACGCTCCATGAAACAGTGGATGCCACCACAACTCCCACCCTGAGCTTCCCCCTCCTGATCCGACAGGCAGCCACTTTGGCCAGTGTCAGAAGGAGGCTCAGGAGGTCTTGTGACTTTATGGAGCTACAGATGGGCAAACACAAAAGAACAGGCTGGTGGAGAAGTGCAGTGCTTCTAAAACTCCTGCTGAGGTTTGGACTAGAGCTTGCTACATCCTACATGTACCAGGATCTCCGACTTGCACACAGTGCAGGTAGCAGAACATGTCAGTGCCCTATAGCTAACACAGAGGACATCAGAGCCATAACCCTGTGCAGCAGAGCTCCTGCCAGCACAGGAAATAGCAAGACAAGCTTCCTCCTGCCAAAATGCTTCTTCCCAACCACTAGAAACCTCTGGAATGTGGCGTAGTTTAATCCTACAGTCTCATTCAGGTCCTGGAGCCCCTCAACAGAAGCTACCAAGCAGAGATGCCAGAAAATGAAATGCGCCCACTAGGAAGAATCAGCCAAAGCCACAAAAGGTTTTGTAAGAAAAGCTGGCCCACCCCTTATTTTATAACCCATCTTTACGCCCTGCTGGGGCTGCAGCACAAGATCGCACAGCTTAGAAAAAGGCGTGGATGGTTTTAGCTAAATCAAGGATTTAGCACTCTCAAATGGCCAGGTGGCCACCAACTCTTACATCTTCCAGGCAGGAAGGAGGCTTCCATTACCAGCAGGAACCCTGTAATCCTCCTGTGTAGTGCCCTTCCATACTTACCGAATAGACTTGGGATGCTGGGAGAAAACCATCTTCCACTGAGGTTTCTGACTTAATTTCATGACTGCTGTTGCCAGTTCCAGCTGAATACAACTCCCCATCCTTCGAGGCTTTATTGATTTCTGCTACCTGGGGTTGGAAGAGAACAGGAACATTTCCAGAGGCTGGAGTCTTGAAGCTGTCCTCAGTCTCAGCATACCTTGCTCCTGCCTTAAGGGTATGAATTACCCTAAGGCAGCACAAGTTTACCAGCCAGACTAACCAAGGATGTTTGTGTGTAATGATGGTGCATCAAGTTATAATCAAGTCTAGGTTATACACCTGCAGGTATTCCCAAACCCATGGATGGGCTCCAAGCTATGTGCAGGGCAGGAACATAGACTGGACATGCTCAAAGGGAATCTACCCCTTTCTTTCCCCTTGAAGTCTGACATGTCAGATTACAGATCTACAACAATGAGGAGCAGGGAGAAACAGCAGCAGCCCCTACCACTCTGCTCCCCCAGCACAGCTCTTACCTTCTTCAGCACAGTTGCCTTGTAGGAGTTGGCCATTTTACTGGTTCTGAACACCTGATACTCCATCTCCACTGCACACATGTGAGGATCTGACCTGCAACACGTACTTCAGTCACACCTTTGTGCTTGCAAAGAGGTGCTGAGGTTACTAAAGGGTCTCCCCTAGGGGCACAGGATTCACATTCTTTGGGCCATATGAGGATCAGAGCCAGAGGAAAGAATGACAGTGATTTAAGCCCGAGGATATTTAAATTTCCTGGTGGTAGCCAGGGCACGGCTTAGTGGAGGCGGCAGGGGGCAGAAGCCAGATCATCTCTGACATACCTAGTTCAGAGCCAACTTTGTGAAGTGCACCATCTCCCTCTATTGGGGTCAGTGAGAAGTGCAACCCCAAGAAATACCACCAGTTGAGCCAGATAGGGATAACAATGAGTCCTGATTCTTAATCCTGTGTTTTAACACACTTTTAAAAGGGGCCTCGGTGCCATTAAGCAAAGCCAAAATAAACTCTCAAGCCCAACAAGCCAGAAAGAAAAGAGGGACAAGACTTTGCTTGAGTCTTCTTGTAGAGGCCCAGAGAGCAATCTGCAGATAGAGGTGACAACTGTCATCCCTATGATCTGGCTCAGAGCCAGGAAGGCCTTGCTGCTTTGGATCTCTTTTCACGTTTTATACCCATTTTCTACTGGTGCTGCTTTCTGGTTGCTGCTCAGAGCTTCTTCCAACATCTTCAAGCAGTGTTCTCGAGCCTAAAAGGAACAACCAGAAGGATATCCTCTTTCAGAAGTGATGCTGCTTTTTTTCCTAACCTGGAGACCAGGAAGGAGCAGGCAGTAGAGGCAAGGGGTGAGAAGCAAAGGGCTGGAAACATCAGTCTGAATTCAAGTGCCTTCTCCTACCTTCACTGTCAGTTTGGAGATCTTTCTGCTGGAGGCATCCTTCAAGGGGCAGCTTTCGTCTACCATAGAAGAAATGTATTAAAGAGATGTTTCTATCTCCCACTCCTTTCTCCATCACCTCCCAGCATGAGGAAAAAGGACATTCTAATGCCTCTTGAACTTGGCTTTCCTTCAAGGCCACCAGGGCAGTTATAAAGTTATCCCTTTCTGCAGAGGGGTTACATGTTCCAGAAGAACAAGTGAAAGCTGAAGTGAGAGTCTGCTCACTGGGGTAGGGACCTCTGTCTCTAGTATGAGACTTGCTGCTCTTCACAGCACTCTCAATCCCAGGAAGCACTTTCAAAGCACTCAGGCATAAGGAAAGACAACTTCATTCGAGTCTGTCTTTCTTTGTCATTTCTATTGGGCAGGCCAGTTCAAACAGATGAATTCTATACCATAGCAAGGGCAAGGCCAGAGTTGGACTCAGACCAATTCTTCCAGTAAAAAGTTCCACAGCCAGCAGCCCACTGCTCTGAATTAATGCAAGCTCCAGGTGCTAGGTACTGGAACCAGCTGTGTCATCTTACTGGTTCACTAATCCAGAGTAATCATTGCTGGTTCTCCCTGAAGTTGATACTATAGAAGGCACTAGGTTTGCAACAATGGTCAGGGTTCACCTTTCCCAGGGAACTCTCTCCTTGTCGGGGACCCATTGATAAAACAAAAGCAAGAGAGTTCTACCTGGAGCGACAAAGGCCTCCTTCTCAGGCTCCCTGCCCTGCAGGAACACAGAGATTGGTCAGACATTTCCTTGTCCACTGATGTATATGAAGAACACAGGACACCTCAGATGTAGCTCTTACCACCGTGTTCTGGAGAAGAATAGTGCTCAAATTCTAAAAGGGAGGAGGTGGCACCAAAAAAGAGAACACCTGGGGAGGGCAATGATTAAGAGTTGCAATGGAAAGGCCAGACACATGCTGTTGCTATAAATGAGAGAAAGATCAAATGGGAAATGGTGCTCATCTTCTAGGGAGAGAAGAGGCTGACTAGGGCCAAAGTACAATATTGAACAAGCTAAGGAATCGAATCCCCTTGACTAGTCCAGGGGAGGGGCCAGCTCACGGACAGAGTCAAGGAGAATTTCTTTACATAATATGGTCAGTCCACAAATGAGAAGGAGAAAGGCAGCAAGAGGAGCAATTTACAGAAACTTAGATGAGCAGCAGCACAATACACAGGAGTGAGTAGCAACAGCTGCTATTCAGGAGCTGGGATAGAACGGCCTTTAATAACAGAGTGCCGATGCTGATAGGAAGCACCACCTAACAGCCCAAGCTAAAACGAGGGCACGGGACTCCCAGGTTCTATTTCCAGGGATGGTATCAACTCCTTGCGAGTTGTGATCTCAGGCTAGTCACTTAAGCTCTTTATGACACCAGTTATAGGTGGCTGAAAGGCATCTGCACTGGCCCTCCCGGGCACTGAGCTTGTGGATCTCACCTCACCTTGCGCAGACTCATCTGCTTCTTGTAGAAGTTGTTCCACTCCCGCTTACGACTCTCCTCGCTGGCTTCATCCCCACTCCCACCGCTGCCTTCGTCATACCTGGGGAAAACAAGAGAGTTAGGGGAGGGATACAAAGCCCTGCAGAGGAAGCAGTCGGTACAAAATGCTCAAAAACCTGGCTCACTTCAATTATTTTTTCCAAAAATACTTGTCCGCAGACTTCCACTGAGGGCTGTTCTACTGCGGATTACCTTTCAGTTACTGAAAGGGTCAAAGGACATGCATGGGAAGTTACTATGGAGTAGCCGATACATCGTAAACCCTTTCCTTCCTTCACCTCATAGCAGCTTGTTCAGTTGGCTGGGCCTTTAAAGCTTCCTCTTCCACCCCTCCTCAAGCTGAACAATATTTTCTTCCATTAAAAGGCCTACCAAAAAAATCGATGGGCTAACAGTGCAACAAACAGCTCCCGATCACCAGAGGAACAAAGACCAAATAGTGCTGCAGATGGAGAGACAGCTGGACAGGTGGAAGTGTGGAGGGACTGAGGCTCAACAACACAATAGCTGCAGCCCCTCAGTGCTACCTGCCTTTCATTTAAACACAAAATCCCTTTGTGCCTGGAAAAATACCTCGTGTGTGCTCGGCACCAGCACCCAACGGTGATAGCACTTCACAGATTCCACCCCACAGCTCCATGTTTCCATACAGAAAGAGGTGAAGCAACTCACTTAGGCCATACTAGGACTAAGCCCTAAATGTGTGATTGGAGTCTCTCTAACGGTTAGCGGCCTAGTTCAAACAGACCTTTTTTAGATCAGTTCCCTGAACCACCATACCTCCTATGGGGCAGTCAGTTGTTCTCGGGTCAGGTCTGGCTCCTGGGGACATAAATTGGAGGGAGGCAGCCAAAGCTTGTGGAAAAAGAAATTCCAGTCCCCGATGCCAGAAGTTACAGGAAAACGCTGCACAAACATCTGCTGAAAACAGGAGCAGCTGGGCTGGCAGCAGGGGACGTTGAGGAGGGGCCCCACTCTCTCCAGCACAGTTGGCTGCAGTCTCAGGGAGGCCGAGCTATCAAATTCTGCTGCTGAACTGCCTACCTGACAAAGCCTCCGTAGCCTCTCCTCCCTCCTTCGTACAGCTCCGGGTCGTAGGTGCCCCGAGATGAACCCGCGGGTCCAATGCAGGTTTTGCTCCAGTTGTTGCTGCAGCACTCTAGCGAGTCCAGCTGCTTTTTCACTGCTCCTGGGTTCTTACAGTAATCACAGCTCTTGTTACAAGGGGGGGTGGCATCTCCAAAGTATTTTGCTATTGCAGCATGACGACAGCTAAGGACAAGGGAGAGGAAGGGATCAGGACATGCTGAGAACAAACTGCCACCCCCTTTCAACAACCTAAAAGGTTAGGATGGGTTCAGGATAATACACATCCAGATCACTTGTACACACATCTGCAGGATTTTGGATACCTCTACAGATCTCATGCTAATGAGCTGTTCATTTTACAGCCTCGTGGTCTGAAGATGGCCCAAGCCAACATATTTCCCCAAGTACAAAAGAAAAGCATTGCAGCAATAAACTGATCAAGACCACATAGAAAGGAGGTGCAGAGGATGACAGGGCAACTTTGCCCCCAGCTAGCATGCACTTTGGATTAGGAAATCCTGGTGGCCAGAACATGGCCAAGACTCCAATAGCATAAAAACAAGCAATAACCACCCCCAGCCCTTCTGCTCTCACAATATCGTGCAACCAGCTCTATGAACCAGCAACTAGATTTTTCCCAGACTCTGCAAAGCTTTCTGCCAATTCTTTAGAAGCTCAGGATATGAATCTGTTACAGTAACATGGATAGATTCGCCCTGGCAACACAGGCATGAGAAAAATCCCACACCCAGAACATCTCACACTTGAACTTAGTGAAGGCACCATCTGATTTGGCTGGAGAAAGAGGGAGAAGAGACAAGTCATTTGTAGCTGGCAGGGAGCAAGGAGAATTTTTTTTTTTTGTTAGATCACAATAACTGGGCAAATCAGACCAGGGCTGCTGGGAAAGGAGGAGATGAAGGGGGCTACCTAAAACAGCATACAAAAATTAAAAAGGAGACAAGAGCCCGTTCAGACATCAGCTAATTTGCTTCCTGTGTATAGGAGTAGCTCTTTCCCTATAAGGTTATCTGTTTATCCATAAGATGCCCGAGAGCAACTTTTCATTTTAACGTATATCTGTTGGGCGGATAGCAACCCCTGCACAAAATACATGATGTGCCTCACTGTGGAGTAGGATTTAAAGCACCCCCCAAGAATCCTTTTCCTGAAAAGGCAGGCATCATCTGTTGAACAAGCCAAGCGTATGCCTGGGCACATGCAGCCGTCTCAGAGAAGAACTCTAAGTGCACTGGTGTATGTAAGCTCACATACTCAGCTCCTGGGTGGTTAAGCGGTGAAATAGGCTACCTAGAGAAACTGTGAAATCTCCATCCTTGTAAGTTTTCAAGAGCAGGTTAGAAAGACACTTGGCTAGACTGGTTTAGCCGGGATAACACTGTCTTGAGCAGGGGGGCTGAACTAGATGACCTTGCAAGTTCCCTTCCAGCCCTATTTTCCTATCATAGTATCTAGGGTCAGAAGGGGCCTAGAGCAGGCCATCTAGTCTGACCCCCCGCCAACGGCAGGAATGAGTGCTGGGGTCACAGGACCCCAGCCAAGTACCTATCCAATCTACTCTTAAAGACGCCCAAGGTAGGAGCAAGAACAACTTCCCTAGGACCTAATGTCCAACCTAAACCTGCTCTCCAGTAACTAGTGACCATTGGTCCTAGTTACCCTTGATCCTAGTTACCCTATGATCCTATAGTACTATTTTAATATACATCACAATACAGTTCTAAGTAGACCAGGCATATTAGCATTCACCCAGAGGACAGCATTCAAAGTGGTTGCTTCATCTCTTCTAAAGAGTTCACCAGAGCCCGGTTCAGCAGCGCGACAAGGATGTTCTGGCTCTTCAACACCATAACAAAGTCTGCAGGAGTTGGGAAATGCAGAAGCTGAATTTCCAACAGCACTAGCTCAGCCACCTTGAAAATCCTGTACTTCTGCCTGCACCGGTTTTGACACTGGTGCTCCACGGTTTGACTAGGAAGAGGACAGTGGGCTCCTGGGGCAGTACGGCTGCTGGAACAGTCGCCTCTGATGAATTGCTGATTTGTCTAAAACAGTTGTTCCCAACATTTGTGTGTCCAATGGCACATTTGAATTTAAAAGAAAATGCGGTGGGCACCAGTATGAACAATAACGTTTAGAATTTAGATCAATCCGATCATCTCATCCATTACTTAAAATTGCATTTGATCTGCAACTTCAAAATGCAGCTTCCCTTTTCTTACAAAAATATTTAAGTAAAAAAATTTGTTGGAATAATGATTTTTACTGATTGTGAAAATGCATGCAGGCACCTGAATAAACTGCTGGGGGTGCCATGGTGCCCACGGGCACCGCACTGGGAACCGCTGGTCGAAAAGGAACCTTCATCTCCATGTCTCCTGAACTGCTGGGCTCTTAGCAGTGAAACAAAGATGCCTTACTGGAGATTTTGCATTTGACTGCTCAGAGAAACCACACACAAGTTCAGATGTTTGACAGTTCCCCTACCATGGTCCTATAAGCTTTGTGCTCTAACCCCTTCTGAGAGTCACTGACAGGTCTTTCAAGTTGTACCAGTTGGGCCCCGCCATCCTTTGATGCCAACAGCACACATTTAGCTAACTGCAAATATACAGCCGGCAGTGCTGAATATGCAGCTGGAGAGTTTTTTTGAGACACCATATTCAAATAGTTATAACTACTTGTCCAAAGAAAAGCCCTTCAGTGAGAGCTAAACATTTAACAAGTTTTGATCAGAGCTCCTTTGGCTATGGAAGAGAGGAAAAGGCAGAATGAAAATATTTTTTTTTTTTTAAAGAGGAACCATTTTCTTCCTTGTGCTTCAGTTGGAAACTTTGATGGGGTTTTTAATCAACACCCCCCCTTGTAACGCTTTTTAGCACCCTATCTTGTCCTGAGTAAGCCCCTACAGTGGTAGGCACTGTACAAAAACAGGGCAAGATGACTGTCAAACTTAGAGAGTAAAGCATACTAAGTGCTTTGAATTTTCAGCTGGTGTCTAATTCCACCTTCTAGTTGCAAACAGCTGAGGACATGCAGTACAATTCCACTGTCTGGTACACAGCTGCAGCAAACTTGCTGCATGGGGCACCTGCAAAGCAGAGCAAGCTTCAGCAAGCCTTACACAAATGATTTGAGAAGGTAATTGAATTACAAGAAATGGGGCATTTTCTTCTCTACCAGAAGTGCTTGGGGTTGATAGAGCAGCTCGATTTGCTGAATGGTTGCAGAAGAAATGGATCCAAGGAAAAATTTGCTCCATAAGAAACTCTCTCTGAGGCAGGTCAGAACATGCCAGCGATCTAAATGGGGACAAAAATGCAGCTGCTATAAAAACAGGTGCATGGAGCAAGACAGGATTGCTTTCTCTAGAGGAATTTAAAGAGTAGCAAGTGGATCAAGGCGTTGCAAAAAGGGTCCACACAATGGCTGGCTGTTAACAAGCACAGCCCAGGGGGGTTAATTTATCAAGCAGAAGAAAACCTCAGGAGCTGGTGAATAAGAAAAAGCAGCAGGCTACTGGCAAGCACAGAGCCCCAGTAACGGAGCAAGTGTCAGGAGGAGGCCAGCGCTACACAGGTAAAGCAGGCTGAACAGTGAAGCTGTTGTGCTGTACGGTCCAGGTTACTGGATAGAAGGGCTACTACAAAGATGGCTTTATATCCCTCTGCACAGCAGCACTGATTCATTTTGGGTCTTGTATTCAAAGAAAGGGATCCTTTCACAACTGGCAGCGGGGGGGGGAAAGACGCATTTGATTCTCTCTCCCTGCCTTTCCAAAGGAACTGCTGAAGCTGGCTGCCCAGCCAGAGCCACATGGCTACAGAAATGTCACAGGGCAGCTGCGACTTAGTCTTTTGTTCCCTAAAAATCAAGGAGAGGCATTATTTTCTCATTAGTCTGACACCCCCCTCCTGCTCAGCTAAGAGTCGGATGTGGCACGCACAGCGGATGGCCATGGTCCCTCTCTCCTCTCAGTGCTTGTCCGACTGACTAAGGAGGAAAGATGTTTCACGTAGATTTAATCTGTAGAACCAAGGTGCAAGATTTCTCACAGGAATAATGCAACTACGTCCAGAGGGCCTTTGAAGTCACCAGCGTTCAGTGGACATTTGCAATCCCTCATCTGCCTACTGCAGATATAAACCTAAGTGTTCGAGCTTCGCTACGATCTCTGGTAGCTGCTAGTAACATACTGCTTTAGGTGAAGGAAGATATCTTGCTTGCCGTGCATTATCCATGGTGGGAAAGCCCTCTACAGGCCTATGATGATGATAATTTAAGCCCATCATCTCGGCTTCCACTGTCAGATGTCCCAAACTATCCAGAGAAGTCTTCATCTCCCCCTGGAAAGAATCCCACATGCCACCGAGATGCATTTAGTTTTTTCAAGGTTCAGTCATTTTTCATTATATTAAATTACCCCCTCCTTGTATTAAGGACCAGAATGACAAGCAAATACTGATTGGGTTTCAGTTGCAAATCGCTCTGCTGAAAACTTCATCACTGCAGGCAAGAAGGAGGGTGGATGCTTACAGCTGTTTAGTGCCCTGGCTTCTTTATGCTACCTGCTTTTATCTGCTGCCAAAGAAGTTTCGACCTCCAACTCACCAAACAATCTACCAAGGGAGCACAGGTCTTCCTCTAAAAACAAATGGGCTCTCAAGGCAGTCTGTACAACATGACAGTCTCCCATGATCTTTTGAGCTAGGACTTGCAGCTATTGCCCCTAAATGGAGTATGACATCAAGACAGTCTGTTCATAGAAAGGTCACATAGGAAAAATTATTTAGCTAGATGCCATTTGCTACACAAAAGGCATTTTATATGCTTCCTCCAGTAGAAAGATGATGGTGACAGTGTTCAAAAAAGATCAACTTAAACAAGTTCAGAGAATGGAATGGAAACCTCTTCTTCCACAGTGAAATTAAAAGGAGATTGATTTATTTAATCGAGCAAAATGGAGATGGAGAGGGGATCTGATTACTCTCTGCAAGCATGTTCATAGAGCATCTCGGAGAGAAGCTTTTTTATGCTGAAAAAGACACCATGTCGGCACAAGATCACATGGTTACAAACTGGCTACAAATCAATTTTGATTGGAAATTTGAAGATTTCTAACTACCAAAGGAGTGAAGATCTGGAGTACTCTTCCAAGACAAGGGGTGGGGACAAGGAATATGAACTACTTTAAGACAGAACTGAACATGTTTATGGAAGGGATGGTAAGATAGGGCAATCAGTCAGTGTGAGGTGGAGTGGGGGTGCTTGCGCTCTTCAGGTCTGGATAAGACGACAGCTGTTGTGGTTTGATAACCCCATAATTCAGAACTTTTGCTGGTCACCATTTGGGCCAGGAAGGATTTTTATTCGTTCATGAATGCTATTGACTTCTGTGCAAAAGGGACATCACCTTTCTCTGAAGAACTGGGATGCTGGTAGCAGCTTAAGGCTGTGGGTTTGGGGGTTTTTGTTGGACTGGGCTGCACTGCTGCTCCTCCTGATATTTAGAAAACCCAGCGATTCCTGGCTAGAAGGTCTTGCTCTTTCTGCTCAGGGTCATACCAATTGTCAAAGCCAAAAAAATTTTTATCTTGTAGGTTAGAGACTGGGAAGTGGGGAAGTGCTTGGCTTTCTCTGCAGCCTGGGGCATGGTCCCTTTGCCATGAATCCCCCGAGTATACATGAACCCCCAGGTTCCCTGTTGTTGCAGTAACAAAGCCTTGGCAGTGCCCTCACCTCTTCTGATTTTATCTACAGTGCTGGTGATAGGCTGGGTGTTGTGCTCTGTTGTTTGGGAGGGTTGGAAGTGGCTATTAAAGGGTATCCTTGGGTTAAAAGTTGCCTGCAAGCACAGGAGACTGGGCTCAAAGGTCCAGGAAGCCTCTTCTGGTCCTATGCTCCTGATGCCCAATACAAAGAAACGTGGCCTTCCAGCTGAAGGGCTCAGTCGACATTTGACCAGGACAAGAGAGCCTCAGTGCTCTCTTGAAGTACTGCCAGCTTCACCCTCCCTTTCAGCATCCGCTCTCTGCCACTGTGTGACCCAGGATACCGGGCAAGGTGGACCTCGTAAGCGTGCTGATGGGGAAACTGAGGCATCCAGGAGTTGATCGACTTGACCAAGTCACACAGCAAGTCAGTGGCAGAACCAAACAGGCCACAAGGATCAGCCGTCCTCTCCTGCTCAAATACTGTTATTTGATCTCTGACATTCACAGACCAGAGAAAGAAAAGCTCCTTCCCCCCTGGGAACCAAAACAGAAACTGGGGAAGGTGAAGAAGAGGAGAAAAAAAGGGCTAATAGCTTTAGCATACCACAAGGAAAAAACCTGTTCAAGCCCTGGTCTGGGATCAAATTAGAATAAAAAGGAAGAGGCTGTGGTAGTCGGAGGATGCACCGTGCAAGAAACGTGCAACAAGTGTCGGCTCCTTGGAGCTCTCCGGAGTTCGGCCCCGTTGAAGCTCTGCCTGGAGTCTCTCTCCCCGCCTCCTTTCCCGGCACACATGTAACATGAAACTTCACATCTCCAGGACGACCAATAACAAAAAGTGCTCCGGCGCAGACAGCAGCTGGCTGTCAGCGAGAGCGGAGGAACCGAGCGAGGAAAGAGGCACAGGCCAGAGAGGGGCGGGATGGGGGGAGAGATGACGTGACGTTTCAGACGAGGAGGAGAACGGCCGTTCCTTGGCACCGCTGGGGTAAGGTTTATTCAACCGGGGCATTTCAGCAGAAGGGTTTGCCGAGTTAGCAGGTAGCTCACACTTAGGTAACTTAGTTTGGTAATCGGCCCCGAGCAGAGCTTGCTAGTCTGATCTTGCCTGGAAAAGACGCTTGATGGGAAGGGTGGTGAGAGACTGAAGCTTTTAACAGAAGTCAAGAAGGCTGAATGGCACAGCTGTGGTGCGAGGGAGCTGCTTCTGCATGCACCTGCCTTACTCCCCCAGCATATACGGTCACTAGCTGCTTGCAGCAGGAGGGCACAGCTTTGGGCTGGTGAGCAAAAAGCTTATACTCCTCCACACAAGTTATGCGAGCGTTGAGCCAGCACAGAGTTTTTAGCTTTAGCTGTCAAGTCAGATCTGCCACCGGGTCACTCCTTGCAGAGATCTGCCAAATAACTACCCCTTGGCTCAGGAGCGTAGAGTTGGTTCCATGCCCCTGCCTGATTAACCTACATCGAACCCCTCCCCAACCGAGATGGGTAGCTGCACCCGTCAAACCAGAGCAAGCACCAGCCTGGGCATTTTAATCACAAGTCCCAGCTGGTGCCGAGTTTCCTCTCCCAAGCTCAGAAGCAGACAGCTTAGAAAACAAACCCCATTCAGGGGATCCAGCTTACTGTGCAAGTTCGCTGAAGCATCTGTGACCGATGGAAATACATGAAAAGCTTTCATGCGGCTTCTAAAGAGAGAAAGCATTTAAAATCAGCAACAGGATCAGGAGCACGTTCGGGTCCCCTGTCCAAAACAACACGAGGAACCCAGCTTTGGCAGAGCGTGTATGTATGGCTCTGGGCCTCTGTCTTATTTAAGGGCAAGACTGCGGGGCTTGAGTAAGGAGAAGACCCCAAAAGAAACACAGGAGCATAACTCAGAACCAGCCTGGCTTCTTGATACCGAGGCTTCCTCTCGCTGAACTACTGTCTATTGCTGCAAAGAGATGTGATCAAATAAATCCCTTTACTGCTCCATCTGAAGCCAATTAATGCAAAAGCTGTTTGGAAGGTTTCGCAAGCCTTAGTGCAGCTGACAAAGTGCCTTTTTCCGGATGAGGCACAGGCTTTCAGCTGTTTACAAACAAGGAGAGAGGCAGAAAGCCAATTAATCCCTCCAGTCGGGTCTGCTGCCCGCCCCTGAAGATTCACAGAGAGGAATGGAAAGGCTCACGTACTTTTGTGTCTCTCTCGATCCTGCTCACTTGGACGGGGCGGTCTATCATTCAGCACGCCTGTTGTGCAAAGAGGAAACTAGAAGCACTTGCGTAACGCAAGCCACTCACGGGTGCTTCACATCACCAGTTTGGTCGGACTTGGAAAGCCTCGCGGGAGGAGCCCCACGCTCCCCTGGAAGGGCTTGCAGTTTACGTGAGAGGCTGTTTTAATGCACTACGGTTAAGATGGCTTCCAAAACAACACAAAAAACAAAACACGGGGGGAGTGAAGAGAGAAACAGGCCAAGTTTTTCTGGCCAGTGAAAATCTTGAAGGCTTTTTTTGGCTGGAGGCTTATCCAACACCAGAGAGGAAACCATGCAATGCAAAACATATGTCTGGAAAGGAGGAAAGCAGGGCATGGCTTTTGTTACATCTGTCATGGCAAACAGAGGCCTCTTAGCCAGAAAGAAAAACCAAGTTTGAAAACAGCAGTTGCTGGGGACTCAGTGGTACAAAGAGTTTTCTAAATATTCATATTCTACACCATAAAGCCTGAACGGCCAGCAGTCTACTCCGGACGCAGAAGAGGAGCTGCAGGACAGAACGGAGATGTCCTGGCAGGGCCGGGTGTAGGACAGCGCCTGCTGATGCCCTTGGCGTGACACAAGCTAGTGCGCGTCACCATGCTGCCAGCTGCTTCAGCAACACAACATGCTTGTGGCTTAAAATTGCTTCTCTCAAGACACCAGCAGTAAGGGCTTCAACTTCCTGGATTTCCCAGCCCCTCTACCCAGCAACACCTGCTACAGTAAACGGCCTATTTCAAAACCCAAGCTAACCTCGTGCAGCTTCAGAGGCTGAGACAGACATGGAGCCAGAGCTGTCAGAAAGCTACTGAAGAATGTGCATCAAAGAGGCCTCACTTGAGACAGTCAAAGGTTTCGTTTTAATGGCATTTGGGCTTTCTGTGGACAAGCCGCACCCATCTGTGACTCAACTTTCCTATTCTGCAAGACAGAAGCTATAAGGACTTATCATGAGGATTCAGCAAGCTTGTGACCAGTGGCAGGGATGAACTGGAAAGGGTCAAAAGGTCCCGATGAGGTTTATAGCAGTTCATTCCTCGGTGATGGCAACGTCCACTTCAAATTCTGGACCGATGCTTCCAGAGGTTCAGTTGTTTCCCAGGGTTGGCTCACATGAGTTAAACAGTAGGTTAACAGTACGCAAGTGCATCTGTCTCGCAGCCAATGTATCTGCCTTCAGTACGGTAGACTATTTAGATTGCCAAGCAGCTTTGCTACATGGGGACCTTGCCAGTCTATGCTGTTTTCCAAGATAAAGATGAAGGTGACAGATTCTTTAAGACGGGTAAAAAGGTCAAAGCTTTCTTCCCAGGAAACAAAACTGCAGTTAGCCAACTTGGGGGTGTGGGGCTAAAAGCTGAATTCTTTAATACTGGGAACAATTTTACTTCCCCAGGAAATGAATTGTAGGTCTGACTGGTCATAACCACTCCTGCTACAGGAAAAAGGGAAGGGGAGAGGGGGACTTGCTGCGAGTTACAGTTAAGGTTCACCATGAAGGGGACTTGCTGCCAGTTATAGTTAAGGTTCACGATGAAGGTCAACTACATCCACGCTAGCCAAAGCAGCATTAACAATAGGGTGGACACTGTGCACACCAGTGATAATATGACATTTCTGTAGCCCCTTTCATCTCAAAAGCATGTTACAAACTTAATATACAAACGGTACACAGGCATTACCTGATCAACTGCCAACATGCATCTACCATTTAGCAATGCTTCAGAACAAGAAGAAGAGATCATCCATTTAAATTAAGAAGTGCAACCGTTTTGTTAGACCTAGACTTCAGGTATGAGACCAGGGTTAAGCCACTCGCCTCCTGCAAACATGATCACAGTTGGTCAAGACCAACATTAAGCCCTACCTGAAGGCCATTGCCCATAACAGCACAGCATATCTTTTGACCATGCATGGAAGATCTCATAGTCGATCATGACAGCACCTGTGCCTTCCACAGAGGTTTCCCCATGTGCGCATTGAGCCAAGTTTGTCCTGCTTATCTTGTGCGACCTAATGGCAATGGGTCCTAGCAGAACGTCACGTACTTCTCTCTACCCACTAGATCTCAGAAGGCCGCCAATGTGGGGAATGGGCAATGACGAAGATGGTTGTCATAATAATCAAGCATCTGTATATCCAGGAAATGTTGTGTTAGAAATATGTGGGCTGGGAGCAGCTTGACTACAATCACAGACTCCCCAAAGCAGCAGCGGAGTCCAAGAGGAAGAAGATGTTTCACGTCAGGAGGATTTTGACAGATAAAACAGGGTCAGGGCAGAGTGAGTACATGCAAGGCAATGCAGGCACTCTTCCTTCATCAGGCAGAGTGATCACAGAATAACAAGTAGCTACCGACTCAGCCTGTGCTAGAGGATTATTTCATTCCATTCTTGCAACAGCTGAAGAAAAGTGATGCATGGTCTTTTCACAGCACCTTCCTTCCAAAGAGCTCAGAGCACTTCATGCCATGGATGCACACGCAGGTTAGCAAACTGATCACCACACCACTGTGAAGTGTTTGCCCATTTTACAGAGACGGATGTAGAGGAACAGAATAGCTAAGTGACTTACCCAAGGCTGCACCGTGAATCAAAGGCACAGCCAGCACAGAACCATCCTCCCCACCTCCCGAACCTTGGCTCCCAGTTCTGCGCCTTAAACAGGAGATTCTGCTCTCTTTATGCCAAAAGACACTGCTGAAACATCGTTACGGTTGTAACGAACCCAGTAGCTCAGCCCTCAGCAATACATTTAAGCTCACTTGCTCCTGACATACCTCTCCCCAGCCAACAGAGAGACCGAGAAAGAGAGAAGAGCGTTTAAATGCATTCATTCCATATTGCTAATGGAGCCATGACCAGCTTAATGTGGAGACCAGAATCTGGAGTCTAGTGGATGGTCCATCATATTACCCAGCCTCTCTCAGCCCCTTTACCCTTGGCCCACATCCAGCAGTGCACTCCAGTTGATTTATAATGGAAACGAAGGCTGCAGCACACACAATTGGTTCTCGGTACCAAAAGACTTGGCTAAAATGTTCACCCTTAGGTGCCTGAAGTTAGCCATTTAACTAAATAAGCCCTAGTCTCAAAATCTTTTTGGCTGAGAAACCAAAACATACCAATCAAGTCAGCAAGAGCTGTGGGAGTTTGTGAATACAGAAAGTCCAGTCACTTATTTATGGACTGCAACGTGGTTTGAGTCCATTAAAAAAAAAGATTTAGCTTCAAGGCCATTAGGGGCATTTCCACAGCTTTGCCCCAAAGGGGCTGCAGGAGGAGTCAACACTATAAAAAACACTATGAAGCATTTTCTGGGAAACCACTCTAACCTTAATCAGTGGCGCAACAGCCTGCTCCACCAAGGAGCAGCTCGCTGTGCTAGTATGATAAACTCAGCTTGCAGCTAGGCAGCACGTGCTAAAAATCGCTGGAGGTCCTTCCAGATAAATACAGCGCACGAGCTTTCCAAAACAAAGACTAACGCCTTGAGCTCACGGTGGGTCATTTCTCTTTTGATCTCTACCTTTCCTCCCGAAAGGATCTGCTTTACCTCTTTCACCTCCTCACAGGATGGGTAGGAGAACCTGATGCTCCAATCCCACAGGCTAGAAGGTAGGACTCTGTGATTTTGAATTTGGACAAAAATGACCCGTCAGGCGGGGAAATGCTTGGAACCCCTCATTTTAGCCCAAGCTGATACGGCTGCTCCAAACCACGTGTTGCGAAGTAGATCAGGGATGTCTTGGTTCTGCTTTTAAAATTTAAGTTCTCTCTCTCTCCTCTCCCCTTCATCCCATAGCTCTAAATGAAGTTACAAAGGTATGTGAAGGCCAAGTCAAAGATATTAGTTATATGCTGTGCTGTAAAGCCAGGAGACCTGTAGTCATTCTGCTTTTATAGTTTTGGCCCTTTTACCATAAATGCCTGTCTGCCAAACATGAGCATCAGCATCTGCTGCAAATATGAACAGAGGGAGGTCACTTGAAAGAGAAAGAAAGAAAAGGGTAGACAGGAAGACAATGGCAGAAAGGTTGACTTGTCCAAGGCCGCATAGTCCATTGACCCGAAACCTCGATTTCCGACTCCTTCAACCGCTAGGATGACATTCTGGTCTTAGAAAGTAAACAGCTAGTCCGGCGGGGGTTTCATGGCTTCTGGAAATGACACCTCTAGAATCGGAGAGAAACCATGGCCAAAGGGGTTTTATCTTCTGCAAACAAGAACAGTGCAGTGGAACTGCTTCATTCAAAGAGACGGGCCATTTTTTAACAACTATACTACTGATGCCTTTGTCCCAATCTTCAGCACCAAAAGAGATGAGGGCCTTTTGAAGCTTGTCTGAGAAAATAAGCCTGATCTTTAAAATAATGAATTAAGCCTTATAATCAAACTGGGAAAGTCTGCAAGTATCATTACCCTCATCATCTTACCGGCAAGGAAATTGAGGTACAGAGGGGGTCACTCAACTTGTTCAAGGTTACACAGCAAAATTAGCTGGGCAGCAGGCCCAGCAACAGAACCAGCCCTTGCTAAGTACCAATTTCTAAGGGCAAAATCCTGGCTCCACTGAATTCAAAGGGCATAAGCGAGGTTACTTCTGAGCAAACAAGCGATATCATTCCTGGAAGGGGAGATACGAGAAACATGAACACAGAGATTCGGGAAGGTGTGCAGGAGGCAGAAAGGGAAGGGCTTGAGAAGGAGCGTTTTCTGCCCTTCTGCAAAGGTCTAGGTGTGAGAGTCCAGACATCCGGAAACAAGGCGAGTTTCCAGAGCCAGCTGCTTGGCTAGGAGGTGGGCAGTTGAGTAGACCGCTCTTCGTAGCCTTGCTGGTACTACAGACTGCACCTCTGTCTGCAGCTCAAGCTCTCTCCCCAAAAAGTGTCCATACCAAGATTTAAAAAAAAAACCCCAATCACCCAAAAAACAGCATTTCTGGGTATTTTTGGAACATACGGGACTTCTTCACTCAAAATGCTATTGATAGCCTGACCAAAGGAATGCCCATTTTTTGGTAGGAAAGAAAACCACCAGAAGCTTCTGTCACCCTTTTAAGCTGGATCTTGTGCTAAGCCACGAATCGTCACACCCATCCAAATCAGCAATTTTCTACTTCACATGAAAACCCTGAGGCCCAATCCATATGCTTAGAGCTCTCTCCCCAACCCAGGGCCTGGCAGGAAAATGTTACTGGGAGACCACTGGCTGTGGGGTCTCCTAGACAGAAAGACAACACCTGCGGGGAAAGGGGCATATGGGAGGCATCTAAGAACGCTGGAGTCGACAAGTCAAATGTTTTACTTCTACGGCCAAAAGATGAACACAGAGAATTTCACCTCTTCCCTGCACCCTCTGTTGGGAGAGATAAAGGCTCGCACAGCTCTGTGGAGGGGGAGGAAGTAGCTGCTCTGTGTCTGGATATCATTTCCAGCAAGAAATCTTTGCCCCTAGCTTTTGAAATGGCCTTTACAAGGCCACAGCTGCGCTGGCCCATCTGGCAGCAAAGAGCTCTCCCCGGTGGGCCTGGCCTGCCTCCCACATGGATTGCCTCTGCTCCCTGGACACCAGCTGATTTTAATTTTTCCTCCCTAGCCTCTGCAGTCTGGGTTTAAGGAACAAATCTGTGGATTTCTTCCATGTTCAAAATCCTAGGCTGCCAAGTAAAATACATTGAAATCCAGCATGCAAAGGAGCAGCCAAGATCTCTGCCAGATAATTGTTCTAAGCGCAACGAAGGCTGAACCTTAAACATCTAATTGTTTGAGGAGTCAAAGTAAAAAGGGTAGTGTGAAGTGACTAGGTTTACTTTGGAAACCTTACTCTAAAGCATTTGCTTTAAAATTGCCATTGGAAAGAGAAAATCAAAAATCAAGTTGCAACAGGAGATTCCCATAAAGCACCAGCATAAGATGAATGATGGAATAAGGGTTCATTCAATCCCATGTCCCAGCTCCTGCCATACGCAGAAACAGCCGCCAATACTGCTAGGCACGGTGAGAGCGAAAATCCCTCAATTTCCTTGGTGCTGTTTGTTACTAAGATGGGTTATCTTTACCAGCCACCAGCACCAGCCCAGACTGTTCCCTGGCAACCTTATGAGGGTGCATATGTCCCCAAATATATCCCCAAATAGTCTGTTCACACACAGCATGCTGAGAAAGACTGTGGCTGTAACTGAAGGTCTGTGTTTAATAATGTTGCCATACACAAATATGACTTCCATAGATTTCTAGGGTTGGAAAGGACCTTGTAAATCATCGAGTCCAAACTCCTGCTCTAGGCAGGAAAGAGCGCTGGGGTTAAATAACCCAAGTAGGTGCCTGTCTAATCTCTTCTTGAACACCTCCAAGGTAGGGGAAAGCACCACCTCGCTTGGAAGTCTATTCCAGATTTTGGCAACCCTCACCGTAAAGAATTTCTTCCTGATGTCCCATCTAAATCTACTCTCCTTTAGTCTGTGGCCATTATTTCTAGTAACCCCAAGAGATGCCCTGGTCAACAGAGTATCCCCTATTCCCTGCTGACCACCCCCACCATTGAGTTTGCAGACAACCACATGATCACCTCTCAGCCTTCTCTTCACTAAATATTATTGACTTTATCAATAATATTTTCTCCTCCCAACAAGTTCTCTCTCCGAGCCTGACAATTAGAGAAGGATAAGAACAGGAGGAGGGCAAGAACAATCTACAGGGTTCGGAAGTCAGAACAGATGTAGCAGCATTTCTTTTGCACTCCTGCCCTCACACAGTGGGCACAATCCTCCTCTGCATACTAAGGTCCCCACCTTAGTGCAGGTGTGGTCAAACAGAGCTACATCTAACTCATCAGGTGCAGGAAGCAATGGGAACTCTATAAGAAATTCATATTTTGGATTCTGCCTCAAAAAAACCCCTTAGAGGAGTCTGCTGGTATTTCTTATCTGCAGGATGTTTGTCTTTTTATTGGAAACTTCTCGGTCTCTTCGTGACCAGCGTGGGATACCAACAATAGCAATCGCTCAAAGAATCCACGTGTCCCAGATGGGTATGGATCAATCCACTCTCAGCATTACTTGACACCACCACATTTGGCTAGCTGCAGTCCGGGAATAATTATAAAGAGATATTGGGGTAGTGGAAGCTCTAAGGTGCGGTCCTGTGGTAGCTAGAACTACAAAAGCTTTAAAAAAGGGAACAGGTGTTATAGCCTACACTGGAAAAGGATTTAGGGGATGCACCATAGGGACATCATTTGGAATAGAAGGGTCTCAGGTTGGCAAGTCAAAAAGTCAACTTATTTTTGGAGAAATTAGTTTAGACAATAGGAAATCAAGAAAAAACAGCAGCTTTTGGCTTGTTTGTCCTTCCCCCCAGGTGGAAAACCCCTAACACCTTGGCTAGCAGTCAACACACTTTGATGTCATGCTCTCGGTCAGGTTGTCCTTGGGACACCTCTATTTTTGTCCTTGTCCAACTATTAAAAGCCAAGAGACCTTTTTATGTATAAGCAGAGAAGACAACCACAGATGGAAAAATCTACCCAGATACCGATTCAAGACAAAGCCAGCTTCAGCTGAAAACAACCTCAGAATGTGCACTGCTCTTCTTCCGCAATTGATGAACGGCTGAGACCAGACCAACTAGTCTTACTTGCAGTCCCATATCAGCTCCATCAGGAAGCTGTACCCTTAGTGTTAGCAAACTGACAGCTAAGTGTTTCACAAGCTCTCGCTCTCTCTCTGGCTTTTCTTCAGAGTAACAAAGCGCAGACGGTCCTGGCCAGGATGTCCTCCGAGGGCTTTCTGAAGGAAATACAAGTGATTGGTGAGAAGTTTCTGCTGAAGCTTCAGAAGTTGCCCAAGGCCGAGCCGGTTGAGATTGCAACGTTTGTGGTCATTCTCTTGTTTATTGGTAAGTAGGTGGAAGGGTGCTGGGCTCAGGTGGGTGTTGATGCCTGAACTTTGGGGGCTCTTTCAGGGAGGCAGGCTGTCCTGATGCCTTTCCAGAGGCCACGTGTTCTGCAGCTCTTCTGTAGGACAGTTGCTATCTCCCACTGACCCATCCTGATTTAAATGAATTGTAATGCCCAGGCTGCTACACAAGCTTTTTCCACATCACACCACTTCAGCGCTGCTTTAATAGGAAGCACTCTTGCTACCTCTGTGGGTATGCCTCAGATGACAACATTTTGAGGAAACCGTATTTAAAGAATGGTGTTAGTTCCTCTTGCTACAAAGCAAGATGCTCAGATCTGCCCACATCAGTCAGGTGCCTAACTCAACGAAGACACTTCAGGAGGAAGGCATTCATTCTTCTCATGCGAGGGGAAATCTACCTTTCTCCTTGGAGAGGTCAGCTTGTACAACCCCCCCAGTCACAGATCAGCAGGAAAGAAACAAACAGCTCTGCGATCGGGGGGGGGGGGGGGGGGGTGTTGTTTTAAACACCCGGAAGACAAAGCAGCCCAGAGTGAAGAATTGAGGTCTGCACTTTGCTTGAATGCCAAAAGAAAGGGTGTGTGCATCTGTCACAAAGGGATTCCTCCCCTACCTGGAATTTAGAAGCAGACACACCTGTTTTGTATAAGCAAACTGGCCTCCTGATGGGGTCAGGTTCTCTGGCAGCCCAGGAGCTGACTGCTCAAGGGAGCGCACACACAGGGTGTTATTGCCCTTTTCTCCTGTAGCTACAGGTAACAGGTCCCCTCCCCATCCCGACCATCACTTGCAGCAAGTGATGCTGGCAGTTTGGCTCTTTGATTTTAAAGACGTAAACCCCATGTTTGAGACTTCCATAGAAGCTTGGCCAACAGGCAAATAAAAACACACACACACACTACAGTATATTATACTATTTTTAGATATATTATACACACACCCACACATATTACACTATACTATTATATGCACACACACATGTGTGTGTGTATGTATATATATAAAATACTCTTTATATAGCCACACACATACACACACATTATAGTATAGTATACTATTTTTAAATATATTATACACACACACATAGTATACTATACTATAATGTATACACACACACTATACTATACTATAATACACACACGTGTGTGTGTGTGTGTGTGTGTGTGTGTGTGTATAAAATACCATCTATATAGCCACACACACACGCTCTCACTAGTCTGAGCCACCAGCTCAGAAGGAACAGAAACCCAAGGTCCTGAGTTTCTGCCATCACTAACTGCACTTTTCTTGAGTAATGGGCTGCTAACGCTGCAGTCTTAAAAATTTCATCACTATAACCACTGCCTATCTAGAAACTCCCTTGTTTAGTTTCATCGTCTTCCCTTTCCACCCTGTAAAGCCAGGACACTACACAGCTCTCACCCCAGATAGCTGCACCCATGACTGAATATGCCAGCCCTTCCAACTGTGAAAGTCTAGCATTAGCAATGGGTATTTTGCATGGGCAATGACTGCACTATTGAGGCCACAGTTTGCAAAACCATATGGGACAGAGTGGACTGAGCAATGCTGTATAAATGTTACTGTCTTTCTTATTGGTAAGTTCACGTCATTTCCCCACAACCTCTCTCTACCTGCCCAGAAATCTGACCTTCACACTATTAGCTCTTTGTAACTTCAGAGAAGTGTTACCCCTGTTCTGTGCCCTACCAACGCCATTTATTTTCTTATTCTCATAAGCAAATACTTTTGTGTCTCTCTCCAGTTACCGTGTTGTCACTGATGATCATAGCCTGCAGCTGTTGCTGCAGTCGCTGTTGTGGCTGCAACGGAGGTTCTGAACGAAGAGGCAGGAAGATCCAAGTCCGGCCATTTTCCCATGCATAAAATGCATCCAGAAAAAGGGAAATCTACTGCAAAAGGGCACAGTCAGACACCGCAGCTGAATCGCATGCAAAGGACTCCCCACTCCCTCAAACAGGTGGGGAGGAGAAGTGTTAATGAAGATACAGAGCAAAGGTGGAAAATGGACCACAGATCAGACTAGGCTTTTTCTACAGTGAGCTCTGCCTGGCTTGGATGCGGCCACATAGGGAGCAGTGTTCCAACATGCTCGTCTCCATAGACAGAAACATACTACCAAGACAGACAGACAGGGTGGGAAAGCATCAGTCTGTCTGAAGAGGACAGCACTGCTGGGCAGGCAGCAAAGTATCTTTGTAAGCAAAGAGCAGCTAACAGAGACAAAGGCCACGTGCAGCCTGGCATGGTCTTATGAAGGTCTCTTGCCCTCTTCACCAATGACGATGCCAGACACCAGCAATTCCCGCCGACAAAGTCGGAATGTGCAAGGACTCAGCACCCCTCAGAGTCCTACTCACAAGTAAAGCCTAGTGGGGTTTAACAGAGACATGCACTCAAAACATAGCATGATGTGGCTGGCATGCGAGCTCAGAGACAGGGAACATGGCTGGCAAATGCTCCCTGCTTTTCTCAGTGTTACAAAGACATGAAGACTGCCAAAAAGGAGAACAGTTAGACTATGTGCAATATCCAGAGTATACAGAAGGACGAAGGCAAGAGGGTAAAGCCCACCAACACAGTTATTTCATTTAGTTGCTCTGCCACCAAGAAAGTTTTTGCTACATATTTAGCTCCTTGTCTTCCATTAAAAAATGATTGCGCTTTTTCTGCATATTGCAGGGTGAATATTCAGTACAGTGCATGAGCTGTGTTTCTAGCTCCTTGCGCTGGGTGCCATTTATATTAAAGGTAGCAAATATTATGCTTAAGGTAGATATATGTGCACACACATACACACACAGCCTCATTTGAGAGAAAAAAAACAAACAGACAGCAAGGGCAGTGTTAATTCAATACATACATGCAGCAGCTAAGACATGGAACCCAGACAAGTGGCAATGCCAGGAATGGGATGCATAGCTAAAATTAACAGTGCAAATAAATCCCTTTTCAACACTTCAGCCACTGTGTGCATTTGGTTTATATCCCCGAGCAAACGTCAAGATAGGAATAGTAAGGGGACAGGGCGGTGGCATTGGGCAGGACACTGGTAACTGAGGATAGAAAGCACAGTAGTTATTTACCACAATTACGCTGCCTTATGGACAGATGACTGTAAAGAGAAATTAAAGACAAGCTAATTTGTAGTTACGAGTGGAAACAAACCGCCTTCTGCTTATACCTGGCATTTTGAAACAAATACACTGCACATTTACAGCCTCAAAGTTCAGCTAAAAGCATGCTGAATTACACAGCTTTAAATACACAGCTGCTTTAATAATGTTGGATGCTGCCAATAAAGGGGACAATGAAAAACAGAAAGCTAATCAAAAGAACCCCTTAACTACATTACCAAAAACAACCCCAAAACCAAACCCAACATTCAAAGTGATTTAAATGAATTCTATATATTCTTTGAAAAGCAAGAAGTTGCAGCACACTCGCATGGAATAGATTTACCTATTTTGAATCTTATTCCCTTTTTATATTTTGGAATAATTCTGGAACTACAGAGTTGCCCACAATAAGGAGAAATGCTTGGAATAAGGCAAGGAATCATACCCTCACCCTCTACACACACACAGAGCACACCACCGCTACACTAAAACTGCACACACATGCACGCCCCTCCAACCCCCTGCCTTTTGGAAGAAGAGGAGGATGCTTCTGCGCAAGAAGTTTTGGACCCCACTTGACAGGCCGCCACTGTAAGATGGCAACATACTCAAAATTATACTGAGACCAAAAAGATAGCCAGAGATAGAGGCTGTCAGTAGATGCAAAGGTCTCCTTGCAACTAATCAACAGGATAATTAAGCTCAAAATTTCACATCAGTTTATCATAGCAAACATTCACATGAATGATGCACTTTTCATAGGGCTTTACAGGCATTGGTACAATAACCTGTGCATGGTCCACGAGGCATTTTAATATTACTACTCCCAACTGTGTGGTGGGGCAAGCTGAGGCACAGGCACATTAAGTGAGACTTGCCAAGGTGATACAGGGCATCAAACACATTCTTCTCTTGGGATGGACTCAAACAGGCCTTTTGTTTTTAAATAATACCGAAACACAAACCTTGGCACACTGATGACTAAACAGCCCCCATTTCTTCCTTAAGCCTAGCAAGAGAACGTCTGCTATAGAAATGAACAGGATTCCCCTGAGAAATGCTTCATAATCATGGAGGTGGCGCGTGATGGTGGAGCCACAACGGCTCTCACAAGGACACTGCATTGAGGAGTCTCCCAGTGCTGAAGGGGAGGCGAGCTCTGCCAGGAAGCCGTTATCAGCACACCCATGCAGAGAGCTATGAGAATAGTTGCCAGCAGGGTTAGAAAGCTGTCAGCGATGGGGGAAAAGTGGGGGGGAAAGCACCTTATCTCTGCCACTGCAGTATTCCTGAATTACCAGCGACAGGGGACAAACGAGGAGATGATTAGAAAGAGAACAACAGCAAGCTTAATTCTCTGTATAAGGCAACACCCAGGATCGTTTTTTAGAGCAGGTGGGCTGGTCTTAAAGGAAAGAGGTACTCAAGTATAGCTTCTGCGCTTCTTCAGTCCTTACTCACGTACAGATGGTGACACGTGTGAGCAGTGCTGCTGGACTAAGTGGGACTCTGAGTGCTTGAAGTACAGGCTCAGTAACTTGGCTGCTTTGGGATCCATGCCCTCTGCCCAGTGCCTGCTCTTACCAAGTTTCACAGGGATTTAACAGCAATCCAGCAAGCCCTGCTTCAACTTGCTACCTTTCCAGAGCTTGTGACTGGCCTCAGATTTTAGTAGCCAATTCACCCCCACCCCATTCCCAGCACCCCACCTGCGTGCACTTCTGAGCTGCTGGCCGACATGAAGCTACAGTTCAGAGCTACTAGTGGTTTTTCCCTCTGTCTAGGGCCACTCCTACTCAAAAAAGAAAATCAATTCAGGCCTGGGCTAGCTTTCAAACCTAGACTGCTGTAAGCAAGCAGCAGCTGGTGCAAATCTAGAAGAACAAAAGGGAGAGAAACGGTAGATGCGGTCCCCGATGAGACCATTGTGGAAGTATTTCTTTTTTTACATAGAATTCATGGTGACAAAGTGGGGTGCATGATTAGTATCCCCGAGGAGAGCAGGCTAACGTGTGCATTTATGCATCTCATATTTTCATGGTTGTTAGGAGCTGGAAAGGACCTTACAGATCGTCAGGTCCAGCCCCCTGCACTTGGGCAGGGAAGACATGCTGGGATCACGACCCCAACAAGATGGGCATCAAGATGCTTTTTGAAGACTGCCAGAGTGGGTGACTGTACCACCTCTGAGGGGCAGCCTGTTCCAAACCCTCAGCACTAGACTTGTAAAGTTTTTTCCTTATGTCCAGTCTGAAGCAATCTTCAGTCAGTTTGTGCCCACTGTTTCTTGTCCTCCCCTAGGCCCTAATATCTCACATGGAAGCTGCCACTCTCCAGGATTTGCACTCCCAGACTTTAGCCTCCCAATGACCTCAGTTAATGCTGCTTTTAACTGGTCTGAAGGGAAGCAACAATTCACCTGCCCTCCAAAGCTTACTAAAGAGCACGTTTCTAGATATAGCTGTCACTGCCCATCTGCACTGAAGTGGGAGATAGCTCCCCCCGCCCATCCCCGCTAACAGCCTTGCTTTTGGTAGCGATCACCTCTCCCAGCAAATGCAAAAGAACCTGCTAATTTCTAGAAGTGACAGTAACAGTTTCCTGTTCCAATGGATACCTGCAGCAGGATGCATGTTTGCATGAAAGGATGTCTGATTAAACTGCAGAGTGTTGTGTGGGAACAAAGTGTTGTGTAACCTCTCTTTAGGTGTGAAAGGTGACCCTTCCAAATGAAACACAATCCTACCTAGAGCTCTGTAAAGCCATATGTCCAAGCTTTTAAAGGGAGGGGGGAAATGTGGCAGAAGGCCACCTGTTTCTCCCCAAAAGCTCTGCTCTGTGATAATTTGGTTAAGATGGGCCCTACAGAGGGTGCACACCTTACCCCCTCTCTTTAGGCTACGTGAGCTGGATACATTCCAGAGGGAGCGGGGAAACCTGCTCCCTCTGCCTACGGGACTGGCACACGTACCTGGGTGAAGGGCTTGGGCTCCCTGGGGAGCTAGGACCTCCCAGTCTGCCCAGCAACTAGTGATGCATTTCATAATGGTTGGCTGACAGCCAACAGGTGCTGACCTCATTTACCTGGTCTAATGGAGGTCAACACCTGTTGGCTGTCAGCCAACCAATTTGAAATGCATCACTAGTTGCTGGGCAGACTAGGAGTTCCTAGCTCCCCAGGAAGCCCAAGCCCTTCATCCACGTATGTGATGCCAGTCATGTAGGCAGAGGGAACAGGTTTCCCTCCTCCCCCAGGAACGTATCCAGCTCAGGTTACCTAAGAGATCAATGGTGATAATTCAGAGAGGCAGTGCTGCTATGCACTGCAATGTTTCCCAGGGCAGAAAAGCACATGCTCAAGACTTGCAGAACATTACAAGTTTGCAGAAGTCTCATCTGAGGTCAAAACAACCTTGAGTCAGGAGCTGGCCTCCCAATGGGATGATGTATAGGGCCAAACTCAGACCTGGTGCAAGCAGCTGGAATTCAGCTGATTTCACACGAGGTCTGAACTGGATCCAACGATTTTGGCCCACAGCCAAGACAGAAAACTTTGAAGGAACAAGTCCTTTGGGTCTGTAATCATCAAGCAATGAGCTCTGCTGCTTTGGAGAAAAGGTTTGTGCAGGCTCAATGGCTGCGATCGTACAGATCAAGGAGAAACAGCCTCAGGATAAGATCATGATGAGTGTCCACAGCTTTCTTCACATCAGCACTCTCTCCTCCTAAGGCACACACAAGTCCATTTCAGTCCCCCACCTTTCTAGCAAGACTAAACCAAATGTAGGAAATACAGACAGAAATAAGCTGTGGAGGTGGCCAAATCACAGAAAAAACAAACTTCTGCGCTGCCCAATTGGACAAATGGCCCCGATCAGATGAGCCACACCTGAGAAACAAAACAGGGCTAAGGCTGTTAATAATTCACTACAGTGCAAACAGGCGACTCCCCACAGAGACGCCACACATCCCACACACACTACAGAGGGTCCCCTCAGCAGGTCGATTCCTGGACTAGGTGCACAGAAGGCATCAGGACAGAAGGAGCATCCACTGCACGCAGAGTGGCTTCAGGTAACAGCGAGAGATCACATGCAGCTTCTGCATTTCAGTGCTAGTGGCAGCCAGGAGTGGTAGAGACTTTCTGGAGTGCACGGTCAGATGCATTTCCTCCCTCAGATTTGGAGGAGACCTGTGTTCAGGCTGCTAGCACTGCCTCCATTTTAGAAGAAGAGGGTGTTTGAGCCTTCTCCCAGGTGACTGAGTCAGAGAGGTACTTTACTCTTGCATGCCTCTCCTAAAACCACCTGCTGCCATTTCAACACCAGAGCATTATCCAAATCTTCTGGCTGCTCAGAGAAAAATAACTATGGCAAGTAAAAGGGGTGTAAGGCTTCTCGCCAAGTGCAACTTTGCGAGAGTGGAATGAATTTCATGCTCTGCAATTGCTTTCCTTTAATGCAGTATCAAGGGGAAAAATGGAGAGACATAAATAGATCGAAATAATTGATGTTGTCCCTCTCCTTCTTTCTTGTTTAAGCCAGCGCAGTAGTAGCTGCAGAGGAGGGAGGAATCAACTCCCCATCCTTCCTTTTATTTCTTTTTGTGGTGTGCCTAACAGGGAACTCAATTAAAACCACAAACTGCTCTGCAAGGAAATGGCCAGTATTATTTAACTACCTTTCAGCCAACAGTGAATGAGCAAGTGTAAGAAGCCTTTTGACACCCTAGATTACATATTACTGAAATCATGTCATTAAACAGAAGGAAAAAATCATATATGCATGTCAGCTGCAATGCAAGACTGTGTGTGTGCAAGTTACTACTAAATGCACATTTAACATTTCGCTCAAAAGCAGGGATAGAGCAAAAGTTTCCAAACCAAGACCAGCAGCCTGTGCTAAAAGCATCTACAGGAGGGCTGTGAAAATAAAGCCCCATTGCCTAAAGGGTTAATTCCCAAACAGAACCTTTTTGAGGCCAGACTTTTCCTTCTTCACCTTTCCCTGGTATCAGTCACCAAACTGACTCTGGTGTCTTGTATCCTATTTACGATCACAGTCCCCCTCTAAAGAGGGACTACACCTTTTGAAAGATCAATACTAATAAGGGCATGGAGGGTGGGTACAGGCTTATATTTTTATTGTATATAATGCATATCTTAAGGGGTGCAGAGAAGGCAGCTGCGAATCTAATGCTGCTCGTTTCTTCCAACTCCAGGGGAGGTGGGCCAGCATGTCATTCCCAAGACAAGCGCCCCAAATTCTGGAAGACCTGGTGAGCCGGATTCAGACAGATGCGTGGGCGCTTGGGGGGCTGGTGGTGATCGGGTCGTTCTGCACAGTCTTCGTTGTCCTCCTCTTATTTGCTGCCATCTTTGGCTGCTGCTCATCTCCAAAGCGCACATAATGCATCACAAACAGCAAGGCCAGACACCACGACAGTTCACGAGTAGTAAGGCCAGACGAGAACTGTCCTATCCACAACTGGACTGCTGAAGGAAGCTTCCTCTTCTCGCCTCACATGGTTACTTCTCCCTACCCAGATGTACAGCATTCACAAGCTGAAGCCCATATGTAAAAGACCTCCTGCGAGGGCCACCCATGCACTGTCAACTACAAAGGCACCGCAAGCTTGACACATAATTCAGTCTGAATTCAAAAACCACTGATCGACTAAATGCAAGGTATCTGATTGTCTGAATTCCACCCCCCACCCCAAGCAAAACCATTGGGTTAGTCCATGAAGTGATCAAACAATGTTTGAAGATGGAAAAAGAATCCCTTTAAGAACGCCACCAAGAAAGCCACCTTTCTCTTCTTCTATTTTGGATGTGGGAGAAATGATCTCACCAGAGGGAATCAAGACAAACCTGAGATGTGAAAACCCTTTCGGTACCAGCAGCTGATGGAAATATTCTTCTGCCCTCCTTAGACAACAGAAAAAACCTATGCCTACTTTGTTGCTGCTGTAATTCAAGGCCTTTCAGGGTCAGGTTTTTTAGTTTAAAGAACATAAACAGAACAATTATCCTAGTTTAAAATTAAAAGGAACAAATAAATGGAAAAATAAGTTGTGCCTTTAAATAGTATCTTAATCAGGAGCCTTCTCCAACCACTGTAAAGTTATAGCACACAGCAGACAAGCCCAAAGAGACACCCTGAAGTGATACATGCAGTCTCAGCAAATTTCTATCGTGGGATGATATGTGGCACGTGAAAGGTCAGAAGGTGGTGGGGTCTGGGGAAGTTATGGACAGGAAGTTGTAGACTTACAGCTGGCAGCTACTTTTAGCCTTTGATAGGCTGGGGAATGCTGATCCCTTCATATAAACTTGCAGACAGAAAGGGGACCACTGCATTTTTAAATGCCCCATGCAACAGGTGCAATAATGTTTCCTAATAGCCTCATTCATGGGAGCAAAGAAAGTCCCTTGGCTCCATGTGCACTTTTACTGGAAGGATTTTCTAGCTCTTATCTCATGCCCATTTTTTTCAATGGAACAAAAGGGTCCTAGCTGACACTCTTACTAACAGACTCAGCATTGAGAAAACAAGGAGAAGGCGATATGGAGGCTGAGTTGCTTAAATTTCTTTATCCACTGAAGGAAAACTTTACATATCAAGTGGTTATGCAAGTGCCTGGCAATCAAGGTGTAGCCTGAAGGATGGCAACAAAAGGTGAAGAGGTTTTAGCTGCATAAGCTGATCAGTCTTAGACTAGGGAGCTTCCCAGAAGCCCCCTGGTAGAGTCAACTTAGCTGTAGCCAATGGAGCATCATTTCAGTCGACTTCAACCTTTATGGTCAGACCTCAGCATAACAGGTGAAAGTCTTTCAAAGTACCTATCAAGCAGATCTTCTCCGTCAAAACAGAACTGAAGGCAACAGCTTTGCTGTGGCAGCAGCACCGAAAAACTAAACGCACCATCTCCACTCTGATCCTCCAACTTCCTCGAGTTCACCCCAACGTAATAAAAATAGATGCATGGCTATGGTGGAGGAGGATAGATGTTGATTTTCCAGTTAGCAATCACACACTGCTCTCTTATTGGCAAAATTAAAGCCTTGCTGTCTCCAGCTAGCACAACATGGCAATCAGCACAATTACAGCCTCCTCAGATCAAGTTCACGGTGTGTATTGTGTGTAGTGGTTTCTAGTCTGCAATTAGATTCCCTGCCTCCAGCACAAGCATATTTTAGGCCTGTTTCCTAAAATGGTGCTAAGCACCATTTGCTCCTGTAGAGGCCAACATGAATCAAGGACACTTAGTACCTTGGAAGATGGAGCCCTTGCGATTGCAAAACAAAAATATTAAATGCCAGATGTTTTTCCATCTAGCTGCTGGGCTGTCTGCCTCTGCACAAGAGAGATGGTATGGCAAAGAAAAAGGCAAGAACAAAAACAATTAGAAATTTCAGCATGAGCCAGAAAAAGACCTGGGCAAAAAAGTCACTCCATCCACGGCTGCTGAAAGAATTGGCCAATGTCATAGCTGAGCCGCTGGCACAGTTGTTTGAATACTCATGGTGCTCTGGCCAGGTCCCTGAGGACTGCAGAAGGGCCAGTGTGGTGCCCATTTTCAAGAAAGGGAGAAGGGATGAGCTGGGTAACTTCAGGCAAGTCAGTCTTACCTCTATCCCTGGGAAAACGCTAAAGAAAATAATCAAAAAACACATTTGTGAAGGCCCAGCAGGGGAAACCATGCTGAGGGGGAAACCAGCATGGATTTGTCACAGGTAAATCCTGCCTGACAAACCTTGTAGCCTTCTATGACCGAGTCACACACTGCCTGGACGCAGCTGCTGAGGCTGATGTCATCTTCCTGGATTTTAGGAAGGCCTTTGACACAGTCTTGCACCCTATCCTCATTGGGAAGCTAGCAGACTATGGAGTGGATGCCTACATGGTCAGGTGGGTGGCCAACTGGCTTAGGGACTGCTCCCAGAGAGTGACGGTGGATGGTTCCTTCTCGACCTGGAGGGAGATGGGCAGTGGGGTCCCACAGGGTTCAGTCCTCAGACTGGTGTTATTTAATATCTTCATCAGTGATTTGGACGAGGATGTGGAGAGCACCCTCTCCAAGTTCACCGATGATACCAAGTTATGGGGCAAAGTTAGTACACTGGAGGGCAGGGAGCAGATTCAGGCCAACCTGGACAGGCTGGATCAATGGGCAGAGAGAAACAGGATGCAATTTAATAAAGATAAATGTAAGGTGCTCCACATGGCAAGGAGGAATCCCCAGCACACCTATAGGTTGGGGAGTGTCCTTCTCAGCAGCTTCTAGGCAGAGAGAGATCTTGGAGTCATAATCGACTCCAAGATGAACATGAGCTGGCAGTATAACAAGGCCATCAACAAGGACAATCACACCTTGTTGTGCATTAGCAGGTGCATGACTAATAGACCAAAGGAAGTGATGCTCCCCCTCTATGCGGCGTTGGTCAGGCTGCAGTTGGAGTACTGTGTCCAGTTTTGGGCGCCGCACTTCAAGAGAATCTGGAGAGGATCCAGAGGAGGGTCATGATTAGTGGCCTTCAGAAAAAGACCCTACGGGGGGAGGTTGAGAGAGCTGAATCTCTTCAGCCTTCTCAAGAGACGGATGAGGGTAGATCTTGTGGCCACCTATAAATTTATTAGGGAAGGTCAACGGGGAATAGGTGACACGCTGTTTACTAGGGTGCCCCAGGGAGTGATTAGGAATTACAGGTGTAAACTAGTTGAGAGTGGATTTAGGCTAGATATTAGGAAGAAATTTTTCACAGTAAGGGTGGCCAGGATCTGGAATGGGCTTCCAAGAGACATGGTGCTTTCACCTAGCTTAGAGGTCTTCAAGAAGAGGCTCGATAGTCACCTGGCTGGGGTCATCTGACCTCAGTCCTCTTTCCTGCCAGGGGCAGGGGATCGGACATGATGATCCATTGCGGTCCCTTTCGACTCTACAATCTATGAATCTGTGTGCTTTAGCTTCTTTAATGGGAGAAAGAAGGGGACCACACATACACCCCACCTCTACAGCTGTTCATCACTTCCATTCCACAGCACAGCAGGTATCACAGTTACCCACTAAACAATAACCCCTTCCATAGTGATGTATATTAATGTGTCTGTGTGGCAGGATATCAGGTTTCTAAAACACAGTCTTTATTTGTCCTGCCTCCCAGGACACAAATGCAGGATAAAGTCCCTGCTGAGAGCTGGGGACTGGTCAGTCACAGTCTTCATTTCCTGGGGCAAACTCCCTTCCCATGGGAATCAATATAAACCAGGGGTTTTCAACCTTTTTAAATAAGTGTACACTCAGCGGCTGGATGCTGAGCCGGGGGGGGCAAAGAAGGGGAGGAGGGGGTGGTGCCCAGCTGGATGCAGAACAGCAGCAGTACGGGGTGATGGATGGCAGCAGCCACTGCATACAAGCTCCCCCCGTCTGACCAGCTGGATGGCACCTATATGGCTCCGCAGAAGGGCACTGCTGCCCTCGCCCCGGTGCAGCCCTGCTCCTGGGAGGCAACAGCGCAGGGTGGTGGATGGAAGCACTCCATCCCTGCCCACACGTGCCCCCAGCTGATGCCCCCCCTCCGATATAAACACCCAGCAAGCAAATGGAAACACAGTCTGTAGAGAGTTAACTCACAATCCTGGGGCCTTTTCCCAGACCTTGATAAGGCGACTGGTTTTGTGCCACTTTTCCAGTCCCACAGTCTTCTCCTTCATTATAGCAAGTTCTTCAACTCACCTAGGGTCTTTTTCCAGACCCTAAGAGGGCCACCCTGGCTCTACACTGCAGCCTCTCACCGCAGAGTCCTCTCTCTCCTCTGATCTGCCTCAGTTCTGCTACAGTCTTCTCCCAGACCCTGAGCAAGTTCTCTAGGTCACTGTTGCTTTTAGCCTCCTAGCCATCTCTCCCTGGTCCTCTCAAATGGCCCACTCTGTCATGGCAGGTTATAATCCCCCTCTGCCTGCTTCCAGCTGAACTGCAGCCCCCGAGGCATGCAGCCTGCCAGTGTGGTTATGTGCCAGTTTCATATGCCGAGATCTTCATAGCAACAGAGGACAGAGGAGGATGGTTTGCTCAGATAGGAGAGAGAGACTGTACTTCCTATTGAACTAACCAGCTTTAGGAGCTGGAACGATTCAGACACAATCTGACCAAATCAGACATCACTAGAAGCAGCCAAGGCTCTGGTGCTAATCTCAAGCAAGTGCTCCTGGTTTCTGCATGAAGCCTGATGTTGAATTTTACAAGAGACTAGGAATTCTAGAGCGTGGATTTAAGACAGTGTCTCAGAGTCACTCTGTGCTGCTGGTTTCTGCATTGGTAGCATATGACTGCCTACAGAAGTTGCTACAGGGGAAGTCACAGGGTTGACAGGCAATACTTGTGGGTCCTGGTGCCCTGAAAAGCAAGGGAAGCAGAGTACAAAGGGGATTTTTTTGGCTCTAAGGGCTGTACTGTTTGGCATCATGGAATAGCAGCAACTCATAGTAGTGGGCAGGAGTAGTGAACAGACTCCAGCGTAGAAACCAGGAACCCCAGCACTCTATGTCCCCAATATCAACCATTACACATCCTACAACACATTGAGCAATTCTGCTTCAGTGATCAGAAATGGGAATAATGATAACTTTAACGTCAACATTTTAGCCCATTAAGCTCCAGGATCAACAGCCAACTGCAATTAAAGCAGGCATACACACCTCTCTGAGCTGCTGTTCCAGCCTTCCTCAGCCCACAGACAGCACTGCATCCATCACATTCAATGGGATTTGGAAAGATTCATTCACAACCACTAGGAGACATTTTTCTTCTCCACAGTTACAGAAAGCACAAGTGTCCTGGCTGTCATAGTGACTTAAGAGAAAAGGGGACCCCTCAAGCAATGCATAACAGATATACTCACCCAAGCTCTTCACAGAAGGTCACCATGGTATCAAAAGCTGTCATCATTGCTTTATCAGACTCTTTTAAGGTGCCTTTTTTCTCCTGAGAAGAAGCAGGGATAATCAGTAAAGCTCCATCTGATACAGTTCTGGACAGGTGCAGCAACTCTGCCTACATCCAAACCCAACTATCCCTCCAGCCTCTAGAACACGATTGCAATGAGCTGTAGGCTCCACTTCTCTTCCAGCCTATGGCAGTACCACGGCAAAGTCTAACCACCTCTGCCTGAGCCATACCTCCAGCTCCAACCACTTTTGATCTCACTTCTTCAGCCTCTTTCACTCTCTTCAAAGGTGGCAGCTATGAAGCCAGATGCAGGTATAATACTTTTACCCCCAGCCCATGTGGCAGCTTTGGAGGCAGATCTAGATAAACTCCATACTACTCTGGGACGTTCTGAAGTGACTGCAGGATTAATGTTAACCAGACAGCAAAAGCAGTAGCAAACTTTTACCTAGAAGACTGAAAAAACCATGCTCTGGAAAACTATTCCATGGATCTTACCTGGATGGTAAAGAGTTCCTTCTTGATCAGGTAGCTGACCTGATCCCGGTCATCCCTAGAGTAATAGAGGCGGCACCTAGATGGCTTCCCATCTCTCCCAGCTCTTCCAGACTCCTGGTAATACCCAGCCATTGACTTGGCAATATTCCAATGGGCAACAAATCTGTATGGGACAAGGTAACAGGAAACATGTTATTGTAGGCTTCTTCAGTTACTGCAAGGACAGCAGCACTTTCAACTGAGGTCAAGGATCAAGTGTACAAATAGGGTGGCAAAAGGTGAGAGTCAGAACCAAGGAGCCTACGAGGTAAGGGGTTTTGAACTGGGAGTTCTTAGAACCTTGAGCAACACAAAGGGAAGTTACAATAAAAGGCTAGTATCTATGTGTACAGTCAGATAGTGTGATGCCACTCAAAGAGAACAAACACAGTATGTATTCTAGCTCCCCTAAATGCATAAAGATATACAAGTGAAGGATGGAAAAAAAGAGTCCGTCTCCAGAGGTCTGGGTCTATTACCATAAAATTACATGTTATTAATAGAGCCGTGTTTGCTTTGCAAATTAACAAGATGTCACTTAAGCTTCAGTACAAAGCTCCTTGGCCAACGATATGCACACAAAGTTCTGGCTCAGCTGTGGACTAAGGGCTCCTGCCCAGGCATGAAATTCCACTGTGGACCATTACTAATTCATAATTAAACCTGCACACAAGAAGTGCATCCAAAAGACACTACTGCAAAGCTGACTTAGGCCTGATACCATGAGACCACTCAGTGACAGCTGCTTTTTTTTATTCTTACTTGCATCGCAGTATCTCAGAGATCTTGAAGCAGTCCAGTGATATGCTGCCAATATTTTTTAAATACTCAGCTTTCACCAGGACTGTACTATCAGGAGCAGCCAAGAAGCATCAGGATACAAGTTTCCTCCTTAGCTGTGGCTGTCAGCTCCTGCAATAATTAACTACTGCTGGGGACAGGGTTAGCAACAAACTGGGACAGGCTGACTCCCAACAGAAGCAGAGATACTACACTATCCTTCCTTTCACCCCCTTCACCCATTCCCCAAAAGCAACGCCAGCACTTGTCAGGCATGATGCATATGCAAGTCACCACTCAAAACATTATTAAATGCAAAGGCATGGCTGAGTAGCAGTGCTTTGCATCAGTCTAGGATAATCAAATGCCATTCTAATTAAACCACTGATACCCAGGAAAGAGAGAGAAGGCAGACACCAACACAGGCCCACAAGTTAAACTGTGGTCCCCGAAACTCTTGAAACCCCTCTGAGCTTATCCCACAGATATGTTTTTCTCAGCTGCTGAGTCGCTGAATCTTGCAGAGGCTATTTTTCTTCCAAGTGTTTCAGTTGAGTTAGACCTTAATGAACAAAGAGTGGCTAAGAAAGCCTTTTCCACTCCTCTTCCCAAGTTCCTGCCCATTGTGGTACCTCAGTTCCACCATTTCTTCAGCCCTCCAAGCACCAACACACCTGACGTTAGCTTTGTCAACTCCCATTCCAAAACTGATGGTTGCAACAATGACTGGGACCTTCTCCTCCATCCACTCACTCTGAACTGAAGTCCTGTCAGCTGCCTTCAGTCCTGGGGAGGGAAAAGCAGGGAAGTCAGAAGGAAAGGAGGGTGTCCTTTCTAGCTCCATCACTCTACCGCCTGACTGGCTCAAGTTGCAAGAGCATACAGGTCAAAGCTTAACCCATTACTCCAGACTGCAAACTGGCTGAGTGTCAGCCTAAGGATGCAACGGAGGAAAATCTGGACCCCTCCCAAGCAGAAGCTTGAAAAGAATCATCTCGCAGCACGGCATGCAGGTGGTTACATTCAGACTCTGCAGGATCAAAGGCAACAGGCTTCAGGGAACACCATTCAACCATTTCTCTAACACCTGTATCAAGGACCAGCTGGCTTGAGTCCCAGGCCCCACCTGAGCTGTCACAGTGTCACAACTAGAGAGCTGCTCTCCAAGATCTGCCTAAGCCAGACCGTTAAAGGTAACGTTCTGTTACACTGACTCTAGGCACAGTCACAGCTTCTAGTACCTGCATGATAGGCCTTGGCTTTCACTCCTCTGTAGCTCAGCTCAATAGCCAGCTGGTCACAGGTTTCTCTTGTCCTGCAGTACACAATGCCACAGCCAGAGTATACCTACAGAAGCAAAGAGAAGGGAAAATCCAGTGTGCCATCTGAGGAAGACGGACAAAGCTAGCAACTATTACTGCTGAGGGGCCAGGACAAAGAGAGCCTACATGTCTCTTCTCGACAGCAACAGCAATATCCTTAAAGTTGCGTCGATGCCCTATGGCGCTGATAAACCAGCATGAAAGTAAGGCAAATTGGATGTCTGCCTGTCTGTCCTAGATATTCATGAAGTCCCCATTACCGTAGTATCCAGGCAACTCACCGTCTTCAGTATATGTCTCCTCACAACACTCTGTAAGGTAGGGAGGCATTAATATCCCTGATGTATAGGGGAATAAATGAGGCACAGAGCAGCTAAGTAACTTGCCAGGGACACTGGTAAATTGGTACAGCAAGAAGCTGAACAGGTCTCACCGTTGTCATGTCTGGCATGTACACTAGACTACACCATAGAGCACTTAGTCCATAGCAAAGCAAAAACTCTCATAAGCCCGTTTTCTCCAACAGGGAAAGAAATGAGGCTGAGAAGGAAGTCCTATACATCAAAGATTGAGAATGTCTTAAAAATGACTTAAGAATGCTCCTTTCATGGACGTTCCTTCCCAGACCTGTTAGCACCATACATGTAGGAAGCCTCTGTAGAGCTCTGGCCTAGGAAGTAATTCCCAAGACAAACCTACCCCTGTGGAGTTCTCCACTTCAAGAGCCTTTAGGCAGAAATCCTTCAAATTCCCATAGGAATCAGTCAAGAGTTCTTTGAACTGCACGTCGTAGAACAAGTTGGACCTGAAGCAGGGAGTCTTAAAGGTGGCGATAGGCTGCTTCAGTTTAAGAGATGCCACAATATCATCCTGGACCTGTTTGGTGGCTGTGGCCGTCAGAGCGATGCAGGGCGTGTTAGGTATGTGAGAGCGGAAGGAGCCCAGCCGTAGGTAGTCAGGCCGGAAGTCGTGCCCCCACTGGGAGATGCAGTGAGCTTCATCTACCACCAGGTAAGACAAGAGGTTTCGGGACACTAGGGAGTTCAGGATGGGCTGGAAGGAGGCAGCAGCTGCCATCTCTGGGGTGAGATACAGGAGCTTTACCCGAGGTGTCTCACTTGACAAGTCAGCCAGGATGGTCTTCCTCTCCTGGGCAGCGAGCTTGGAGTTCAGGGAGTAGGCTCTGACCTTCCGGGCCAACAAATGATCCACTTGATCCTGTGACAGAGGAAGAAAATAGCACTGAAGGAAGCATGGCATCAGGATTGCTACCAAAAAAGATGAGCATAAAAAATAAATAAATAAATAAATCAAGCTGTACCCCAACCCAGACCAGGTCTACACACAGATACTGCAAAGCCACAGCTCCAACCCTCTTAAACCAAAAGCACACAAGCTTTTAAACACAGCAGCAAGCAAAACCATTCAGCCTTGTGTCTGTGCAACTACTGGCTTTTATGGTGACAAACACTTTGTGCAGGATTGAAACTGGCAGAAGGGGTCTATGCAAGACTTCTCCAGCCCTTCCCAGAAGGGGTGGGAGGGGACCAAATCTTTTCAGGATGCTTACCATCAGAGCATTAGGGAGGCCAACTATTCATACCTATAGAGCAGGTTTGTCCAACATGCGGCCCGCCAAGCCGTTTTCTGTGGCCCGCAGTGCTGCGATGGGAAACGAAGGTAAACATGGTTTACTTTCATTCCCACCCCTTGTCCCTCCCCCAGCCTAATCAGCAGCTTCCTAACGGCTGCTGAAGGGCTGGGGAAGGGACAAGGTTTCCACACGCACCGTGTCAGCTTGATGTTGCCGATGCAGTGTGTGTGGAAAGAGTAGCCGTGTGCCACTTGAGACAGGATGAGCCCGGCTGGAGCAGCAGGGGCTCAGCTGCACTTTCCCCCTACCTGCGCCAGTCAGTCCCAAGCGGCACACAGCTCCCCTGCTACCTCTGCTGGCTGATGCCGACCCAGGCAGGTCTGTCCCATCTGGAGCAGCATGCAGCTGAAACCAGCTTCCCACATGCTGCTGGGGACGGGAGGAGCCTGGCCGGGTTGGCACCAGCCAGCAGAAGCGGCGGCAGAGCCGTGTGCCACTCGGGACGCGATGAGCCTGGCCAGAGCAGCAAGGGCTGAGCTGCATTTTCCCCCTGCCTGCGCCAGCTCCACATTGAAAAAGGTTGGGCACCCCTGCTATAGAGCATCTCTAGATCCGCAGGCTGCCAAAGCATTTTACAAACTTAAGTGAAATACATTCTGTATATGGATATTGCTTCACCCACCATCACACAAAGGTGAAATTCGTAGGTTCTTAAAGCACAAAGGAACGACCAGATCCAAGTCTGACTGTACGTAACACAGGTCACAGAATGTCATGTTCTTGCCCCTGAATTGAGCCCAATACCTTAGGTGACTAAAGCATGGCTTCCAGGCAGGCACACAGTCTTACTCAGACATTTGCCTTTGCTGAGACAGGGAGTTCTCCACCCCCTTTGCTGGTCTGTTCCACTGGTTAGTCATTTCACTGGTAAACTGTGCATCTTAATTCTAATTTGAATCTGTCCAGTTTTCACTTCATCCATTAGCTCTTGTCAGGCCTTTGTCTACTAGGCTATGGAGCTTTCACCCCAAGAGTTTTCTCCCAGTGAATGTGCTTCACCATCCAGTCAGGTTCCAGTTTCCTTTGTAATAAATAGACTGCACCAAGTCTCTTACTGCAAGGCACATTCTTCAGCCCTTGATTCACTTCTGTGGCTTTCCCTTGCAAACTTGCCATTTTTTCCAGCAACCTTTTAAAAAAAACACACACCAGAACTGTGCACAGCATTCCAGTTTCAGTCTCACCAGTGCATTCTCAGGTCCTAGGTATTGTGCACCTTTGTATTTAGCTGTACAAAACGCAGTACATTTCAACAGCCTTTAACAAGCAATATACATTCTTCTGGGCAAACTGCATTATCCTCCTTGTTAATTAGCACCCTGCCCATCTTTGAGTCGTCTGCAAACTGTATCAGCAGCAATTTTCTGTCTCAACTTTCAGGTCCTTGAGAAAAATATGGAATAGCATCAGGACTAGTACTAAGCCCTGCAGAACCTAACTGGAAAGACTCTAGATTGAAGGAAATTCCCGACTGATAACTATTTTCTGAGAGCTGTCAGCCATTTTGAAAATATGTAAAATGTTGGCTGAAGCCTAGTTAAAAGGAAACCAGCATCATGCAGTGTGTTGGACTGGACTGAATCTAAATAACGTTGCAGCTTCTCCTGTGGAGAGTTATTGTTCACAACTGAGTATAACACACTAGAAACAGTAAGGTGCCCCAAAGTAAGTGCCCTGTAACCTAAAATGTTTGAGCACCTTTGCCAAAAACTGCTTCTTCCCAGAATTGCCTTTTTGTCCCTAATTCTGTCTGATAATGACAAAGATCAGCTATGAGAAAAAAGGACTATCCTTAGGGTTCTTACTATACATGATAAAATGACAGTTTTATTCTTGGGAAAGCTCCAGTTAAAACACCTATAGTGGATCAGTGCTGCTATCTCCAGACAGCATATCACTGAGGGAAGGGAACAGGACCAATCATTGTTAAATCAAAGGTCCCTGTTGCAGTTATATTGGTTCAAGTCCCATTACCATCACCATTAGAATGCTGGAGAGAGGCCTCCCATAGTTCTGCTCTTTAGACAAGTCAGAAGACTTTAAACTGAGATAAATCAGGCAGCAGCAGCATTCTCTCCTGCTAACAGAGTGGCAAAACCAACTCTTTGGTAATGAGAAGAGACCAACTGATGTTAGAAGTCAGTGGGTAGAAAGGCAAGACCCAGCTATGTTTTCCCAGTCTCCCCACCCCTTCACTGACTGCCTATCCAGAGCTAACAGGAGACGGTTACCTGAATCAGTGCAATCAGAGGTGAAATGACAATGGTGATGCCCACTGCCAGTACTGCAGGAAGCTGGTAGCACAGGGATTTCCCTGCCCCTGTGGGCATGCATACAAAGACATCCTTCTCGCCTGCGAAGACAACAGAACAAGACTCAAAGCTGCTGAACAGCGGTAAATTTCTTTGGATTATGCTGCAGAGGGTTGGGTACAACATCTTGTATACATGAAGAGAAGTTGTATTCATGCTGGCTTATGCATGTACAGCGCTAGATGCCAGCACAAGAAAGGTCTTTTTTAGTTCCTAAAAGTAAAATAATCTTTTGCATGTTTCTAGTGGCTTCTTTAAAAGAATCTCTAGCTGCTTTTCAATGAATTCAGCCATGTAATCCTGCTACGCAACAGGAACTATTCTACCCAGAGGTTTAAATCAAAGTACAGTGAAGTTAACTGACTTATTCAAGCTTATACCATCTCGGTGCCGGAAGAGCTTGCTTTTAGACTGTACCTCCAGCAACTAACCTGCTCTGGACAGATTTTTACTGCAGTCTGTTAAATAAAATCTCCCCGCAACAGAGATTTAAGACTCTTTCAACTGCAGGTGGATACTGTATATGAACTAGTATTGTAAAACAACATCCACTGCCAGATCAGAAGGACGACAACTCATACGACGCTAACTAGAAAGCAGAAACATATTGCTGACATAATACCCTGGCTCTGACACAGGCACTTGCTACAGCTCTGTGTGCGAGCTAGTGACCAGTGGAAAGAGGGAGATCATAGGCTTCTGAAACTATGGCCTGGTCTATAATTACCCGTTCTGTTAGCGTAGCAATGTCAGTCAAGAGCTTGGAACCAAACGTGGTTTACAAAGGCACCTTGGCAAAACCCTTGTATACACAGGGTCTCACCAGCAAAATAATGCTTTTACCATTTCATTCAGAGAACTCTTCCATGAATTCAAACCACAGCTATACTGGAGCCAAGTCATGTTATAAACTTCTGCCAGCACTACTTTGTCAGTTTAAGGTGTGAAAAGCTGCAAAGCCCAATACAGGAGACTGGACAGTCACCTCGGTGGGGTCACCTGACCCCAGTTGTCTTTCCTGCCTAGTGCAGGGGGGCTGGACCCAATGATCTTGCAAGGTCCCTTCCAGTCCCTAACAATTTATGAATCTATAGCTGAGCCAGCTGGAGGGCCTAGAGAATGGGCAGTTAAATCAGCAAAACTGAATATTAACCAGCATAAGATTTCTTGTGTTAGGGCGGAGGGAGGAAAGACCATTATTATAATGGTGTACGAGGCAGGTTCGCTAGGTCATCTACATCCACTGGGAGTGCTTTCCCAGTAAAGGATACTAGCATTTCTACCCTTGGATTATCTCTGATCCAGGATGGTGGCCAGACCAAGAAACCCTCTGTAGGGACTGCAAAACCACTGTCAGCAATGCATAATCCACAAGGCCAGCTCCTTCAACTCCACTGCACGCAGAAGAACTGAAAGCTGACGAAGCAAGGTCAGTCCCCCAAACGACTGCTGTGTCTTACCTTTCGCTACTGTCAGAACTGCACTTTCTTGCAGAGAGGTCCTGAAAGAATCAAAACCAAAGACCTTCTTCAGAGTCTTCCGGACCCGGCCCTCCAGGCCCGAGGATCTGCAGTCGTTCATCTTACGGGACCTAGGACTAGGTCAAGGTAAAGAAGGAAAGGAGCTTACTTAGCTCTGCTGTTCTCTGTACCGGCAGCCAATCGCAACACCTTGGTCAGGAGGATTAGTCCTGTGAGAGTCTCACCTGCTTGGGCGCTGCCGGTCACGCTCCTCCAACGCCAGGTTTCTGAGGGTATCTTTGCTTCCAAAGCCCACCCCCTCCCCTGGGCAGAGTGGAACGGTTTGTAAACCAGCCGCCTTCCCCTGCCCCCACCCCACCCCCTAAACAAGGCAGAACCAGTGTCAGGGACCCCATGGCAAAGCCCTTCCTCCCCCTACAACCGACACCTGCGCACACAGCGCATGCCATGGCTTTTGAAGGGGGAAGAAGAGGCAGAGCTCAATCCCACGGCGAGGAAAAGCTGGTGCTGGGGCCAGGCACTCGTTAGCCATGAGCCGGCCTGACCCGAGGGATGGACAAGGGGAGCAGGAAGGGTCACGGGAGTCCTCATCTCTGCCCCTCAGCTGCTCGCCCCCGCCCCGGGGCCCGGCCCCTCCCAGAGGAAACCTGCCCGGCAGCAGGGACTACTTGAACCCTTTTGCATCCCTGCCCGGATCCCTTTCCTCCTCCGCGCGGGGAGCCCCGGCCCCGATCCTCACCGCTCCTGCTTCCGGCACCTGGAACTGCGGCAGCCCCTGGCCCGGAAAGATGACGTCAGCAGCGGCCGTTAAAGGGCCAGTCACCCTCACTCGGAGGCTGCTGCTGCTACTGCCGCTACCGATCACCGTCGCGGCAGAGGGGCCCCGCGCCGCCTGGCAGGCTTCGCTCTCCTTGGGCCAGCGGAGACGGGGAAAGCACCTGCGTTCCCCCCCAACTAGCCCGAAGCGGAAGAGGCGGGCCTCGTTGCCATAGCGAACGCTTTGCCCTCTGACCCTGAGCGTCATCCCTCCGCGCCGGAAGCGAACTTCACTTCCGGCAGAGGGAGAGGAAGGGGGAGGGGGAAGATGGCGTCGGCTAAGCGGAGCGTCCTGTCGTCGCTGGCGGTTTACGCGGAGGACTCCGAGCCCGAGTCCGACAGCGAGGCGGGCGCGGCGGGCAGCGATGGCGCCACGGCGGGCGGTGAGTCCCCGTCCCCGTCCCCTTCCCTCATCCCCTGTCTCTCCCCTGCCGCGAGGCGCCAGCGCGCTAACCCTGTCCCTCGCTCCTGTCCCCAGAGGAGAAGGGCGGCCTCGTGTCCGAGGGCTACGGTGAGGATGACTTCTCCCGCCTCGAGGGCGACGAGGACGGCTACGAGGAGGACGACGACGACAACAGCAGACAGTCGGTGAGTGCTCCCACCTCCCCCACCCCGCCTCGGGCTCCCGGCGTCTCCCCCCCGCGAGAGCATTGTGCAGGCCCAGCGCCCTGCAGGAGGCCTCGCTTGAGAGCGAAGCCGGGTCTGACTGTGGCAAGTAGGGAGGCCACGTCCAGGCTGAGTTGAGGCTTCCCACGTGGGCAGGCAGCTGGTCCCTGCAGGCTGCCTGAGTGGGCTGCTTTGCAAAGAGAGCTGGGGCAGGCTCTGCCTGGCTGCAGCAATGGGGCACCTGAATGGCTGAGAGCACTGCCTGTGGCCCGGAAACTCGATCCATCTCCTGCCATCTGCAGCATGGCCATGTGCAGCAGAGAGGAACCGAACAGGCTGCAGGGAGTCACTGTCACACAGCTGGAGCTGGCCCGATTTCCAGGCAGTGCTGCTGTCTAAGAAAAGCAAAATCCGAAAAACTGAGAGCAACCAAGAGCCATAGGGCTTCAGATCTACGCTCAGAAATGTTTATCACACAGAACCCCTCCTCCCTGTGTCGCATCCTTTGTCATCCTGTCATCTCCCAAGCAACAGGTGATGGGGCAACCTTGGTGAAAGCAGGTGCCAAGGGTTCCTGGTAGGCAAGCCAGTATTTACTTTGATCCTGTGAGCCCCCAGGGGCCCTAGCTGGCAGCTCCTCTACAGAGCCATCGCTATGGGCATGTGCCTCACACACGTCACATACCTGATGCCTGCCTCTTCTGCAAGCAAAGACAGACCCTGGTCCACATCCACTTGGAGGGCATCAGGCTGTAGCCCCTTAACCGTCTCCCCCAGAGCTTTCTGCTGAAGTTCTGGCTGCATGGCTCCCCATTCGTTTCTTTTTTACACACTCCCCCACAGCCCCACCAAGTCGTGAGACCTCCTGGTCAACCTCCTTCTGGCCCTAGCCAAGTTTGCCATCTTCCTGACCAAGAAGAGTGCTGTGGTGGGGGGCAACCCAGGGACTGTAGGGTTGTTCTTCTGTCCCTGGCCATTCACATCCCTGGGCAGAGTTTTACTGGCTCCTTGGACATGTTCAGCCAGTGCATATTGTTTGGTGTACCCTAGGCACACTTGTTTTAAATCTGTGACCTTCGTTCCTGCCCCTGTTTTGTATTTTAATTGTCTTAAGCAAGGGTTGAGGTGCCCTTAGTAGTCCTCTTTCCAATAAGGGGAGCTTATAGCTCTACTTAGTGGGGTGGGGATTGGCTCACACTCTGGAATAGTACCTCAAAAGGCCTGTGTTGCACATTCTGGGTCACCCTGTCCTTGCATCCTGGTCAGATGACAAGAGAGGGGGCACCCTCAATGGACAAATCTGTATTCCACCGTCATGTCACCAAGGACTTCAGTTGGTGACTTCTCAGTGAAGCTGTCACTTCAGGCGTGTATCTGGTGTGGTTCAGAGACACCCCCAACAGCTGCCCTTTTTGTCAATGGAGGGAGACACTGGCATGCACCTATCTTCAGTGTGCTAGGCTGCAACTCCTGTTCTTCCTCCTCCAGAACCTCCTGCTGAGGTTCTGACTGTACTTCTCCCCACATGTTTTTGTTTATGCACTCTCCTTCTGTGGCCCCAGCAAGTCCCAAGACCTCCTGGTCAAACTCCTCCTGGCTCTGCCCAGCTGGCCATCTACCAAGCTGGAAGGAGGCTCTTGCCTGGGGGGAACCTGGGTGAGTGTGGGGCTGTCTTCCTCTCATTCCACTCATGTCTCTGGATCAGAGTTTCACTGAGCTGCATCCACAGGCTCCCCTGACTCATTTAGGGGGCACTAGGTGCTGGCTGGTGTGCTGTTAATTCTGTCCCCTTCCCTATGAACCTGTGACCTCTTTCTTCCCTGTTTTTTCTTTTCTTTTTGTTCCCCATATTTAGTTAATATATTCCTGATAGCTTCCACACCTTGCCCCACCGTGGCTGGGTAGTTGATATGTCCCTGTAGCCCCACTCCCAGTGCTGCCGCCACCACCCCAGATTTTACTGTAGCCCTGCTCCCAGTGCTGCAGCCACATGCCCAGTGCAGGCCCAGCTCTAACAGGCACAAGTAGAGGTGGGGCATTGAGCTGAGACTGCTCCAGGCGTGTGAAGGGGGCACTGGGAGCTGGGCTACGGGAGGGGCAGTGGCACTGGGAGCTGGGCTACGGGAGGGGCAGGTGCACTGGGACCCGGGCTACAGGGGGGTGCAGTGGCACTGGGACCAGGGCTCCCGCCCCCCATGCCCTCTCAGGGTGTGTACAGTGGTGAGAGTGCCTCCCTCCCATTGAGCCAAAGCTCTGTCTCATGCCTTGCCCCGCCTTGCCTGGGCCGCGCCTATCCCTGCCCACTCCCTTCCTCACAATGGGGGGGACATTGGTCTGCCCCCCATACCCCTTCACTTCCCCCTCCCTTTCCACCACAATGGACTTACCACCTGGAGGCAGCTCTCCACACTGCCAGGCTGTGCTCCTTACTGCCTGTGTGCTGCACTGCGGCTGCCTGCACACAGAGACATTTATTGGTGCCAAATTATCAGCTGCATTAGGCTGATTTCCAATACGGCCAATTTTCTTTATGTTGGTACTGATCTGATATTGGGCCATGGTATTGGTGTACCTCTAGTCATCCCTAGTTCTTGTATTGTGAGAGATATAGTAAATAGAGATTTGTTATTTACTTTCTCTTTGCCATTTAGTATTTTGTAAACCCTTTTCATATTTCCCCTTGAATGTCTGTTTTCTAAACTGAATAGGCCTACCCTCTTTCATTTCTCCTCATGAAAGTCCCTCCATACTACTAATCATCCCTGTTGTCTTTCTCTACCTTCTCTAGTTCTTCTGTACCCTTTTTTGAAGTATGGTGATCAGTTCTGCTCACTGCAGAACTTTTAATTATTATTATTATTCCTTTTTCTGCTTAAAATTCAAAGGAATTCCACCTTTAGATCCACCAGTGGCTCAATTCACTTGTGTTACTAAACACTAATACTGGGGCCCTCCTGATTCCACCCCATGGATGAGATCCCAGCATTCTGTATCACTAGCTGAATTAAATAATCCTCTATCTTTTTGACATGTGTAACTGGGAGAACAGAAACATGTTGCGTGATCCATCTGGACAGCTCAGGATAGAAATTATGGTGCTTATGTCCCATTTCTTTATTTTTCATAGATACAGAATTCACTTACTGTATCAATATGTATTGATATGGCAGTGTTTTGGGGGGCTTTTTGCATAGATCTGCGTGGCTTTTTGTTTGTTGTGAAAGCATGGCATGTTCCTAATAGCACTTAAATACCCAGATGCCTGCTTTGTGTGACATGGATAGGATATTCATACACAACACATGACATTCACAAGGCATCTAATGGCCAAACACAGATTGTACACGTGGAAGAGTGAGTTATTTTGTCATGAAGCTGTAGGGGCTGTAACCCTGTGAAAAATCCCAACTGATAGGAGTGGGGACATTAATTTGGAATTCTAGCACTGGATTACACTAGAAGAATTCATCTTTTCTATTTGCCTGAAGTTAGTAGGGATCTAAGAAACTTAAAGTACCTTTCCTCCACTATAACAACTGAACAGAATGAGGTTTTGTTTCTTCTGTTTTACCTGTCATGAGAAGCTTGCTTACCTATTATCTTACTTCCCTTTCAAGTTTCCCACTCCTCTGAGGTAGGAAGGGGAAAAAAGATATTTGTTGCTGTAACTGTTCCCCACAAAGTGTGTGTGTGGGTGTGTGCGTGCGCGCGCATGTGTGTGTGATCGTAGATAGATGGGATGAACTTCATGCCTGTCTCAGCCACTGGTCTCAGCTCTCCCAAGCAGCAGCTGTCGCTGTAAAGCCAGTGAAACTATTACCTGAACAGTATAAGTTAAATTGAGTTGGTTTAATTAATTCCATATTGCTGCTACCTGGAAGGATGATGGTAAAAGTCTCATGGCAGATGCTTTGGGTGTTCGAAGGGTGAACTAATGCGCTTTCTTAACTTCCTAGAGGCTGGATTTCTGGGGTTTTTTTGTTTTGCATTCATAGGTGTTAGAAATTTTTTAGAGAGAGCTTAAATCTTGAAGAAATTGGTGGCTTAAACCTACTGTTCATCATTAAGAAAAATCTTCTTGTCCAGCATGGGCAAGTAGGTTTTTAAAGATCTACAGGTATAACTCTTTGAAGGTAGAATGTAGTCACACATCATCTTAGAGGTGCAAGAAATAGAGAAGATATCCCTTGCATATTCAGCTCTTTCTACAAATTCTCTTATGGGGGTTTTCTCAGGTTATTGATTTTTATAGCTTCAATGCACTTACCAAAACGCCTCTCACTTTATAGCCTATCATAGCAATGGAACATTAGTTTCTAGGTTTAACTTTTTTGCAGGACCAACATTGGACCTTCCTAATGGAAGAAGGCCCTTTCTTCTGGAATTTTCTTTCTTTTCTTGGCCATCCCAGTTGGCATTGGTTGGTAAGCTGCTTTCTTTAGGAGCAGTTGTGGATATAGATTTGTAGTGTAAATGATGCATATACACTGAAGCTGTAGGTTTTTAAAAGCTCTTTTAAAAGCCTGTGCTATTAAGATCTCATTATTATTATTATTATTGGTTTTTTTGTTTTGGTTTTTTTGAGCACTGCACCCCATGTTCACTACAGTCTCAGCCATTTTCAACTAAAGCAGCAAGGTGGTGGGAAATACAAATTATTCAGCTTTGTAATCTTTGTGTACATAGATAATATAATTGAAGTAACTGGCAAGTCGATGTGCTCCCCTCTCCCCAACCTGGGGCGGGGGGGTAGTGGAGGGGCAGCCCAGATGGCAAAGCAGCAGCACAGGGCCTTCAACGCATGACCTGAGATAGTGAAGACTGAGATGGCACTTCCACTGCAAATCCCTCCTTTCACTTTGCTTGCAACTTCCTTCAAGTTGTTTTTGGCCAAAGTTGAAAAGGAATGGAGGAGTTTGAGGGGAATCCATTCAGCCTCCTATATGAGCTGAAAGAAAATATATGTTCTTAAAAATGTGGTAGCTCTTGCACTCTCTAATTTGTATTTGTATCTAGAGGGAGCTGCCTCATAAAGGTCAAAGTAATTGGCTAGCAGAACAATGTACTCTTGAGTGACAATTGAATCTATTGTGAAAGCCACAAGACCCTTCTTGGATAATATATGGTGGTTTCTGTTTGGCATTTTGTTCATTATCTGGTTTTATTTTCTGGATCAAAAATGATAATTGAATGAAGTCCATTAAGTAAAATTCTTCCAAACTGACTTTGTTCCTCATTGAGTATTTGGAAGTGCAATACTGTGATTGATAAAAGCAAACTTGCTTCCTGGGGCACTGAACTGTAAATGAGCAAGATCTGGTGTCTGCTGGCATCACCAGATCTTTCAGACTTGTGGGGCTTGGCTTCTGTCACCTAGGCTGCATGATGAGTGGGATGGCAGACAAGTTGTGTCCTCTGTGTTGCTGGTGTGTGCTTTAGAGTACAGTAGGTCTTGCAAATGCTACTTTCTCAGAGAGACCTACTAATGAGGAGCAAGTGCAAAAACATTGGAAGAGCCAGAATTCTTGCTTGACAAAAACTTTCTTTCTAGTTCTGCTTCCTCTTTATTGTCTGGTTTTGAGTAAAGAGGTGCTGCATGAACTCTGGGGGTGGGATGTCTGCTATGCAGAGTCATGCTTTGGCTAAAAATCCTTTCTGTGGCTTGTAGAATTTCTTTCGGGTGCTCTGAAGGGAGGGGGGATTGAGACTAAGCTTAAGCCATCTGTAGCTCTGTTGTTGGGCTTTCGAACTCAAGCCCCTCAGTATACATGCGGTAATTTATGAAGCCCACTCTTTAAGCTTAATCATGTAAATTCTTGTCTTGTAGGAAGATGACGATTCAGAGACTGAGAAACCTGAGGCTGGTGACCTAAAGGTATTTGGAAGTGTGGTGGGGTGGGGTGGGGAAGCTCTTGACAAAAGGAATAAATCTAAACAGCGTGGCTTCGTTCCTGGTTTGTTTTGTCATGTAGTTAGTTCAAGTTCTGATGTATTTTTGTACTTGTGACACGAATGTTCAAGACCTTTTAATCCTAGGTCCTGAGAGAGATTTAAGGAAGCAATAGTCATGTAACTAGACCTGTGATTAAGCTGAGAATCAGGATCTGAAGTCCTGGATGAGCTGTACTGTGAATTAGATCAGACCTGGTGGGAAGCTGTCAGAAAGAATCAGTGCAGCGATGTGCGTAATATGATACAAGCTTATCACAAAATGATCAGAAGTCTGTTGTGACGTACATGTCTGAATGCTTTTATTTATAAGATTTTGCATGAGAAACAGCTCAGTAAAGGAATCTGTTTGCAGTGGGTTCACAGCCTCTAGAAGCACTTATAATATGCACTGAGAGAGCGCCCAAGGTTTTATGGTAGCACTGAGTGGTGGTGTAGCCATGATGGTCTAGGAAATATAAGAGGCAACAATCTTTGCAGGTGATATATTTTTTTTATTGCACCAGCTGCAAGGCTGAGATACTTATTCAAACTTTGATGAAGAATGAATGAGATCTGAAGAATGTGCTGCATTCAAAAGCTTGTATAAGTCTATCTTACAACCCTGCAGTTAGTCCAATAAAAGGTACCACCCACAGAAATTCTGACTAAGCTTATTGTTTCAGCCTGCTCAGTCATCCTTTTTAATAAGAATTTGTGTTCAAAGCTATTTGACAGTGAAAGAGCACTATTAATCCCGAACTGGGGATTTGCAAATAATGGCCTTTAGAAAAATGACTTTTACCTAAAATTGTGTCATTGCTTGCACTGCTGGCATTCAGTTGCTGTGTAACAGAGCATGGCAACACATTTAAAGGCAGGAAATATGTGGATGAGCTGTATCCGCCAGAAGATAGACAAGGAGCCATGTATAGATAGGATATAATCATGTTGGAACTTGGTTTGGAAGCTAGATCAATCCCCATTACTATATGAAATGTGCAGTGGGATACTGAATGAGTATAAATTGCCCAGGGGAGACTTTTACCTGAGGACCTCTTTCCTATGTCTTACCTGAACTTTGTAGAAGGCAGAGTAAGATTTGCATGGTGTGGACTAAGCAAAGTAGATAAACTCTGCAACCTGGCTTCACCTCAATAAACTGGAAATTCTGTGGTAGCTTCAAGTAAATGCAAAATAGAGGTTTTTATTGAATAACATGTACATGAATGTAACTTCAGTGTTTTGGTACTCCACTTGAACGTATTTGAATGCACTACCTAATAGGTTCACACAATTCTTTGCATCAGTGTAGGTCCTTGCTGTAGTATCGGTGAAGGTCTTGGTAGGTGGGTAGAACAATGGGTTCTTTCCTCCCAAGGAGGCATGAGACATGCCTGAGAGGTTTTGCCACAAAATTTGAGGCTGAAGCTCTTGGTGATGGGAATGGAAATGCTTCCTGTGAAGCAAAAGTGACTTTCAGTTTAGGAGAGGGGAAGGAGGCACCTTCAGTGTCATGGTCCTTATCTCGACACTCAGCTGTTACAATTCCCTCTCCTAAATATTGGCCGCTGGAATCAGTACTGTTGGCTAAGGCCATCCCTGGATGCATTTCTTGCTAGTTGTTTGAAAAATACTGCAGTGATTTGCACTTGCTCCACATCTCAAAAGTTTTCACAACCAAAACTGCTAGATAGGCTTATTTTAAATGAAAAATTAAAAATACGTAATGGGATCTGGCCCTGCTACAAAACAAAGGGTCTTATTGCAGCTTCTTGTTTTGCACCTTGTGTGAATAAAAAACTTGTCTCCAAAGAAGTTGATTCATATCAGCAATAAATTCCTAGCAGAATTAAGTAGTAAGATGCTGCCACTTGTAGCAGTGATACAGTTGTTTGAAAATAGCTCAGCTGTGGTGTTTGCCATCTGTCAAAGCATCCTCTTTTTCCATGTTTTCTAGCTGTTCTTATTAACAAATGATTTGTGGATTAATCCTTTTATCCAGGAGACTCTCTATGCTTTGAATGCCAGGGACAGCTCTATGTATTAAGTATGGGAGCTGCAGCTTTGAAACTGTAAACAATGGATTCTCAAAATACAGGAAAAAGTGGCAGGAGGTAGTCAATGAATGTCCCTGCATGCACACTTCTTTGTAATGGTCAGTGAAAGAGAAGAAAATACAGTGAAGGAAGATGATGCACTGAGATTGACTCAAAGGCCGTATGGTACGTGGCAGCTGGGAATAGAACTACTAGAAGTTCTTATTCTCACATTGGTACTTTAACTTTGGAGCATCTTACCTACAGCTTCCACTGATCAAACTAGTATATCCTAGTCTGCAGCTATCAGCAAGTGACCTCCTGCTGCAGGGAAAGTAAATGGCTTTAAGAGCAATACAGTCCTTTTAAGGTATTGTCTTTTTATCAATTTAAGTAGACCATGGCTGTTTAAGACCTTTCCTTTGATTTTTAGCTTTCCGATACGCTGCTCTGTCAGAATTGAGTGCCACTCACACCTGTTGTAGGGCAGAACAATTGTAATTAATGGAAAATCCAAAACTTTCTGTTTGAGTATAGCAGAGCAATATTGCCATGCAGTAAATCTATAAAAAGGACTTTTCACCAAGGAGTTAACATTCCCTTTCAAATACAAGTAGTCACGGGAGATGGTCCAATTCATGAACTGGAACTCAGCATCGGCGAGAAGGTGGCAAGCATTGGAAAGCTAAAGGAAAGGAGGGAGTTGCATGGCTGATCACAGCTGCAGCAAGACATAGAAGAAGGGTGTGTGTCTAAAAGTGAAATGAAAGCTGAGATAAGGAGCCAGGTTTGCAGCCATCATCAGGGACATCTGCATGATTTTGTTAGGGGTACAAGGCCGTTCAGGGACAGAGCTGGACACAGCCTTGAAAGAAGAAAACTCCATTACTGGGGGGGGGAAGTAATGGGCGTTTAAAATTTAAAAAATTAAAAAAATCTGTAAACCGGAGTGGGAGAGTTATTACACTGAGCTGTGAAAGAATCCAACTGAGAGCCTGTAAAATATATTTTAACTTTAGTTACTCATAACAGCCTGTACATAATTTGTGTTGATTTCGCTGAGAGCATTTATGTGGAGGAGGCTCTGTTTGAATTCTCTGCCCAGTTTAAAGAAGTAAACACTTATGTTCACATACTGCAAAGATCATTCAGAAAATACCCCTTTTTTTTTGCCTGAAGAAGGAAATCTTACCTTTTAGGCACAGGATGAGGGATGGAAACAAGGATTCCTTTCCTAACTGCTCTGCTGAGGGATTGTCAGCCATTGAGCATAAAGGTGAATTTAAAGTGCAGTAGCTGCCCCTGCATAATTTAATGTGAAGCATTCTTCGTTCGCATGCATTTAATGAGGGAACTCTAGATGTAAATAATCCCTTAATGTAAATTTGGGCGGATTGCTTAATGTCTGTCGACCCATCCTGGAGTTCTTGAGACTTAGTGCTCACAGGCCTTTGAAAAGGAAGTGATAGGTTTTAATGCAAATGTATGTAACTTCTCTTGAGATTGGAATAATAGCACCAGGCTCTTATATAGCACCTAGCTGTTCTCACAGTGCTTTACAAAGGAGGCCAGTATCATGATCTACATTTTGCAGATAAGGAAACTAAAGGAGCAATTTAAGGATGAAACTTGATGAACATTTCCCAGTAGGAAAGAAGACAAGCTAAAACCATTATGAGATTAGGAGAGCAAGTTGGAACAGGTGTCATCCCCTCCCTTTTTTGCTTTTTGTGGTCACAGGTCCAGTTTTATGTACAGAGATCTCCCCAAGAATGGCAGGACTTATCAGTGTGCTTAATAAAATACGTAGTTTGCCCCAGATTTTAGGCTGGGTTTTAAGTGAGCATCTGAACAGCATTCCCTATTCCATTTAAGCCAATATCTCTGAAGCAGGGCTTCGAAAGATAGATAATACCCAAGTAGGATCTTTTCAGTTGCAGAATGTAAAAATTCCTTTGGCCTCAGTATAGAACTTGTCAGGTGGTAATGCAAACCCAGGCCTTAGCTAGCTGGACAGGAGAGCCTCTTTTTACTTGTGGTTCATGAGGCTGCCCCTCTCACTGAAGTGTCAGTCCTCTCACTTCTTTCCCCTTTCCTTCCATCTTGGCGTGGGATGAAAGACATGGAGATAAGGCAAGGGAATTTTTTCAGATTCCAAAGTTAACTTCCCTCACTTGTTGGTTTGAGGCAGTGATTCTCAGCCGGGGTGCCCTGAGATCCTTTCAGGGGTGCCACGCAATGTTAGCACTGTTAAGAGTGCAACATGATTTACAAGGTAAACTCAGAGATTGCAAATGGGAATCCATAGTGTCAAAAACATGTTGACCTCTTGCAGTTTTCGTGAGTTCTTTGCAACAGAAAAATTGCTGTGTTATTTTTTTTCTGCCTCAAAAATGAGTACAAAATGAAGAGTTAGCACTTTCTCAGGGGATGCCTTGAATCTAAAAAGGTTGCGAACTGCAGGCTTGAGGTATAAACCAGTTACCTGTGGTTCCTAATGAAGGGAATACCAGAAACACCCTTTTGGCTGTTTTTCTGTTTCCACTGTGAACTCCAAGAGATGCAGGTGCTGATCTTCCCCCTCCAGACAAGGTCCTGCCAAGTGAGCCATCCCTGAGTTCCTACCAGACTGAAGTGCAATATAGAAGGTAGGTCACTATAAATAGCACAGAGATTGTGGGCTACATTTGCAGTAGCTGAGATATTCCTTGCAAAATGTTTGTATTAAAGGAAGTCCTGCTTGAATGAACACCAAGTGTTTCATACCCTCCTTTTCCAGCAAGTGGCAGTATTTTTCTGTTTTTATTTTTTCACGTTGCTTTGATCATTTAATACCAGGGAGGGAAGAAAGCTTTAATCAAGGGCGTGGCTGTGGAAAGCAGCTTGATTTAACTTTACTAATAACAATTTGGGCATTTTGTAGCTGCACATAACAGTTCCTCATGCTGTGAGAGCTTCAGCCACTTGGTTCTGGAAACATGTTTTAGAGACAGGCTGTGTGCGTCCGTGCGCTGTTGAAAGAGCCTGCTGTGGCCCTTTCAGAGTTTAGAGCCAGGCTATGTGCAGGAGATCAAACCCAGGCTGCCCTATTGTACAAAGAGATTAAACAGCTGCTGTGGATAAGTTAATTGTGCAGTTATTCACAAGCAGCAAGCCTACATTTGGCATTCTTTCTAGCAGTCACATCTGTGAGCATGTAATGAGAGCATGGATGTGAACTGCTGGCTTTGTCAGCTTCAGTGTTTGATACTAGCTGAACAGTAGTTAGGAAGGACATTGAATTTCTTCTGATTTGGATGGGGTTAGGTGAGGAGAGGATTCCTGGTAGTGGCTGCATCCTGTGTGTTAGATCTTTTCCAGAGACTATATAAAAGACTTTACAATTGATTTGCTGTCCCTCAAAACCACAAAGCCTTTGAGAGGCTTGTTGGGTGTCACTGCTGTTCTAGACCAGAGCTATAACATTTTTTCAGAGTTGGGTAGGACTATAATTAATATTGCAGCTTAATATTGAAAGGGATCAGGGAGACTGAATTTGGAGCCCACCTGGACTTCATGCAGACAGCACCAATACAGAGAAGTGGCCAGGCTTTTATCCCCACACAATTCTCTTCTGCTCACATAGCCCTCCAGTCTTCATCTGGTCTTGAACAGACCAACACTTTAAAAAAAAAAAAAAAAAAAAAAAAAAAAAAGCATTTCCATTTACCAACTGGGTAGGACACTGCCTCGCATATCTCAGCCATAGATAAAGGCAGCATAAAAGGCTGGACCAGCTGCACCTTCCTCTGTCTTTTAACTGCTAAACTCCTGAGCAGAAAGTTATAAGGACTTTTCAGTTTCAAACACTGAAGAGGTGTCAGACTGCTCTGTTTAATTTTTCTCCTGAGGCTGGAGAAAAAAAAAGGTACTCCATAAATGGGACATTTGGACTGGGAGAAGGGAGCATCAGTGAGTGGCAACTGTACTTTTATAACTTCAAGCGGCTGTTTGAAATCTCTCTTATCCTGAGCAGGCAGCTAGCATGCAGGTAGTTTGGCTGAATAGTGCTCTCTTGACTGGAAGCACAAAGTGCAAATGCTGATAATTGTAAATTTATAGCAAAAAAGAGCCTTTCTCAGAATGGTGATAAGCAATGCTAGACAGATTCGCATCCTATTAACTAACTAAAGTAAGGTCAGAGTGATCTGCAGAAAACAGGGCATCCAGTCACTGCCAAACACTCCTTGCTTGTGGGAATTTTCCTTGGGGAAGACTTCTCCTTGATCTGAAACTTTGCATGCTCAGACTAGCCCCAGATCCCTCTATCATGCCCTTTTTGCAGTGAATGAGCAGATAACCCCCTTAACTATAAGCAGATTCCTGCTTTAAAAATATATTTTCAGGCACATGCACAGATCACATTTAATAGGAGGGGAAGGACGTGATTGCCAGGGCTTGAAAACATGGGGTGTTCCCCTACCTCCACCTCTTTGGGCTTTTATTCTCTTGAATTTGGCTGAGGCAAAAGAAAAAGATGTGGTGGTGAATGAGCATAGGCCTAAAATGTGGCATTCTGTTAGCTGAGCGCCACGTTTTGTTTGAGTGGGGAAGGGTTAAGCAGCTGCATAGTCCATGCAGTTTGCTCGGTTTGTTGCCACAGGTTCAGAGATTGTTACTGCCTCAAGATCCTGGTGCCCTTTTGGCTAGTTATTTAGAAATGCCCTTGCTGAAAATGACTTGTGGAGCATTGGGATAGACCCTTGGCCTCCCCAGAACGACTGCGGATCTGACTTTGTGGGGCTGGGATGGCTAAGGGGTGATGGGTGTCTTAATCTGAGCAATGACCGCACCCAACACTTCCTCTTGGCTAGTTGCTTATGTCATTCACTGGAGAATCATTAACTCCCAACCCCTGATTAACACCCTGATTGCTTTTTGTATCAGCAAGTTAATTGTTGCCACTCCCCTTGCATGAAAGGGATCACTGGCTTTGAACACTTGTAGTCCTTGGAGAAGTCCTTTTCTTACAAATCCCTTCCCTCACTTTGTATTGCCATGGGAAGCGCTCAGGTTAGTCCTCGATGAAGGTTTCTGAGGAATATTGGGGTCACCAAAAGAAACCCTGCGTTACAAAGTGTATCTAGTCATCTGCCACTGGATAACCTTCAGAGATGTGTTCAGCTTTTGCTGTAATCTTGGTCTGCCCCTCCTCTTCCTCCCCATAAAATCATTTGTAGAGTGAATTGGTGGTCTCTTGGTTACCTCCATAAAGGAGAGAAGAGCGATTATTGTCATTCATGGTTTTGTACCAATATGGGGGCAGAGGTCCTGAGCAGAAGAGTGATTAAATCGCTCGTCATCCCGCACCTCTGCCAGCTGTCCTTGTTGACTCTCAGTGATGATGATTCCCTTACTGACTTCAGGTAACAGTTCTGCTGTGTAAACAAATAGGTCTGCAAGGTATAAAGAGGTCTGTCATTAACTCTTGCATTTTCTACCATTTCTATGCTCAAGGCTATGAAACAAGTTTTCTTCAGGCCAAATTCTTGATGTCTGCATCGCCTTTTCCCCTTGTTGCCACCACCAGTTAGAAAAAGAAACATCTTTTGTCCTGAAGAAACCTTACTAATCTTAATTACAGTGGCAGCTGTCTTACTGGAAGTGCTAAGATTGTTTGCACACTGAGTTTCTTTTTTAGCTCAGACCAATGATTTATGGTGTTCTGGTAGCTTTTGATCCACTCTCAACTTGGACGCATACAGCTCTGAAATGCATGCAGGGAATGGAGAGCTGGTATATCAAGAATCTGTCTTAGCATGCTTTAAAAAGATGCATGTTTTAAAGGTTTCTTGGATGGCAAAGCCTGAAATTAGGCTTAAGAAATTCTCAGTCCATTCAGCTGGTGAAGGGGACTTTTTTTAAAACATTGCTTGGGAATTCTGAAAATTTGTCTCATGGGAAAGCCTGCTTTGAAACTCTTCCTCAGTCCCAAAAGCTGTGCATTCCCAGGGGAGTTAAGCAGAGGGGTCCTGTATTTTGTCTTCTCAAAGACATGCCTGGGTCTGGATTGCGAATATGCTTTTTAGCTCCTGCTTTGGTGGGAAGAGTCTGAATTGCTCTTTTCTTTGCAGAACTCATCACATTTGATATATTGTTTTTAAATTACTTACAGTTAAAAAAAATGGCTTACAATAATGCAGGAATAGAATTATGTCCTTTGACCCTTTTAGCTGGTGCATTTTTCCCCTCTTGGCTTCCTGCAATTGGAACACAAATGTTGACTTCCTTTCCTTTGTAGTTTGATCATGTCGCACTGTATAATCCATGTGTTTTCAGAACGTCAGTAGAGAGTCGTGTCCCCAGATGCAATCACCAAAAACAGACTTGTCTTTCTCTAGCTGTTTGGCACCATTTGGCTTACTGGGCTTGGCTAGGGAAGACCAGAAGTGAGATAACATGGGTGCTGCAGACAGCAACAGCACTGAAATCTATTTGGCTGTTCTTTTCCAGCCAAATACTGGAAAAGAACAGCCCAGGTCTTTTCCAGTATTCCAAGGGTAATCACCATGTACAACAAGGTGGTTACCCACATCCTTGGTACTTACCAAGGATATGGTGTGTATATGATCCTTGCCCTTGCCCTTGCAGCTCAACTCTGCAGGTATCCTGGCTAGGTGTGACTGTTGCTACATCTCCAGTGCGTTGTTTCCAGCTCACTTCTGTATGCTTGCTGACACAGTGTGTCAGGCTCAGAAGTGATGAGGTTTATGGGACAAGGTGTAGACTGGACAATGGCCATGCTGTGTTTTTATGGCGCATCTTTCGTGCCAGTGTCACGAAGCAACCTAGGCTCTTCAAGTTTCCTTTGGAAGAAGCTGACACGCAAAAGTTAATCTGCTTAGTGGTACCCGAGGAGCTGCTGGCTGTGCCTTGCCTTTCTTTTCAACACGAGACACCTTGTCTTCCATCTTCTTGTTAAGAAACCAAGGGTTGAGGCTTCCCACATGGTAGTACTTGGGGAGGAAAGGGGGAAATCCAATTTGCATCAGTTTCTCAAGCTGTCCTGAACCTCTGTTAAATTGAGCATGCTCAGTCCATCAAACTAAAACAGTTGGTACATCTCTCATTGTCTGGCCCTTATAGGTAGACAAAATTGGTTACACTCATGTCTGTCTGAGAACATTGGCAAACGGTAAGCACAAGCTGATGTGGAAGAAAGGAACCTGGTACAGGCACCCCCTGCTTAGCACTCTTAATTGGTTCCTGAAAAAATGAGCATCAAGTGAAATCAAATGTATTTGATGATCCAAGATTGCAACTGGAAGCGTTTTTAATGACCCAGGATGGCGACCGCAAGCATTATAACAAAACTCGCTGAACGCTAAGTAAAATCAGGTATCAATTAATATGAGCATAATAGCAAAATAGCGCCAAGCAAAACAGCATTAAGTGGGGGTTGCCTGTATTCTGAGTGGGTTTTTATTCAGTCACCTTTCCCTTTCTGCCTCCAGCCTAGTTGATTTGACTGTGAAGAGAGGTAGATCTTTACACTGCTCCCCTTGAAACTTTGGGTTCAGGCTGCAGCTCCAGTATTGCCAACCCCTCCATGCCAAAACTCATGAGACAAACTCTTTAAAAAAATCAAGAGATTTGATTTTGAAAAAAATCATAAAATGCTATTTTTGAAGTGTGTGCAGAGGCGGTGGGGGGGGCGGTTATTTGTGAAGATGTTGGGGGTGTGGGGTTTGGAGCCTGGAGAGGGGGATCCCCACACCCTGGCAGGATGCGGGGTACTGTGGGTCGGGAGTGAGAAGCAGCAGCAGGGCTGGGGGGCCTGTGGCTTGGGAGTGAGGGGCAGAGTGACCGACGCAGAGACTGACAGACTCTGAATTCAGAGAACCAACTTTCTCAAAGTGTTCGGAAGATGAGACGCGTCCAAGTATGTGCCTACTCACTCCTCCCCCGCCGGGCATACAAGCCACAACAGACTCTTCGCTCCCTGAAGTGCTGAATACCGCAGATTGTTACTGTAGGTGTGGCTCGACTCTTTGGAGGGGATTTTTCTCTTTGTTTTTTTAAGAGCTTCCAGAAAAATAACTTCAGGTGTCCTTTTCCTTGCATTTTTGCCACATGATGGCGCAGGTTCATCCACTTTGTTCTGCTGCAGTCTATTTGATTATGACTTGACCCCTCACTGCTGTTTTTAGTTTGCGCTCTGTGTCAAAGAGAGTGTTTTAGTGCTGGAAATATTTGTGCCGAGCAAATGCAGCACATCCAGCCTTAATACAAACCTGCTCCCACTGTGCTGACTGGTATTTTGAGTTGGCCACCTTTTTAGTTATAAAAAAGTTGCTTGATTTCTATAGTTCATTTAATCCTCGGTTGCTCTGAGTGGGGTGTGAGTAGTGCCAGATATTATTGGTAGCTCTGCGCTAGGAAATGCATTACAGTAGTTAAGAAAGATTTATGTTGCAGTCCACTGTGAGCTTCCTTTTAGCTGTTCCTGGTGGGTACTGGAGGCTAACTCGATTCTGAATCCTTCTAGACACTGCTTTGCATGTGAGTTTCCAGCATGTTTTTGGGGACTAAAATCCGTTTATCTCTGTGTGTGTGCTGGTACAAAACACTAGCCTTGCAACTTCTAAGGTAATAAGCTTTTTGAGGACTTTCATTGACAAACTGTATACAACTCAACGAACACTGGTGTGTGTGCAACTACAAAATCAGTTTCTCTCTCTCTCTCTCTAGTTGAGAACATGGTCTTGCTCTCAGGTATTTGCATTCTGGTCTTCAGCAATCCTTCAGGCCACTTCTGTCTACATGTGAACTCTTGCTCCAGACGCTTGGTCTCCTGGTCTACACTTTGGATTTTGTGTTACGTACTTGGCAAAGAACGTTGCTGCAAGAAGAATTTATTTTGTCAGCACTCCAGAGCCTTTCCTTTGCTGCTGTTGAGATTTAGAGTTTTCTCATAACCCAGCTTTACCTTTAGATTGATTCTGCAGGGAATAATCATTAAGAAAAATCCAGTGTTTTTATTTTGCTTCAATGGGAAGGGAAATAAAGCACTATCGTCCAGTTCCCACCCACCCCCACGCACACATAGTTTGACAGCTCAGTGACTGCCATGCAATCCTGATATTTAGGACTTTGCCAAACTGTGCAAAAATTTCCTGGAAGCAGTTGATGCATCTGTGGGCTTCCCACCATGACAACGAGCTTTGTAGAGCTTACAGACATCTACTGGATGCTGCAGGAGACTGTAATTTGGCTACTTCACTGGTTTTCTTGGAGCAGGGGAAGCAGTTTAATCTGAAATTAATACATCCAGTCCATGTCACTGATGGACACAAGTGAGCAGGGGTGGCTCCAAAATGCTGGCAGCTAGTCGAGAGGTAGTTTGCTTTAATGGGTCATTATTGGACCATTATTGGTTATCCAGTGAGTGCTGATTTGAGTATTGCCTCCATTAAACCAACTTGCGTCGTCATCTTCAGGAGGAGTGCCTGTGGAGGAGCCCAACTTACATTATACTCCTGTGGCTGAAGCTGTCCAGCTGCTTTACAGATGCCCAGCTTGCAGAACCTCTGTGATGAGAATAGCCATCCCATTTAATAGAGGTGGAAACTGAGGCCTGGTATTCCAGTGATTTACTCAAGTTAGCCAAGCTCTACAATGTGGGCTACAAGTCCTGTCACACTGTTCCCAGCTGTGAACTACCGCTCTATCAAACTCCTTTGTACACAGTTGAACCTATGTGAGGTGAAGGGAATCAAATTTCAGATCTGCTATTTAAAGGCTCCCCTGCTGAGAGAGTTGCTTTCAAAAGCATTTTTTTTCCACTGTAACATTTTGCCAGATCTTCAATTTTGATGTTTTGCCATGAAATAGAAGTGAACTTGCAGTGGATTTGTGTAGACTTAATACCACTTACACTGTAAAAGGCGGTGTCAGCTAAGCATGCTCTTTGTTTGGATAAGAATCTGAGGAGCCAGAATCCCTTTCCTGCCTCATTTGCCTTGTCTGCCACTGGGATAACTCAAAGGTGTCTAAATCTGTGCAGACTGTAGATAAGTCTCTTACTGCAGTTGGGAAAACATGAATCCTCCCTGTAGGAGGCTTGCCTCTGAGTCTCTGGCCCTTTCTTGCATCTACAGTGTGGCCCCAACCTCTTCCGCTCATTTTTCTGATGGGTTTGGTTTCTCGTCCCGTGTTGGGCAGTTTGCCTGGAGCCATGTGATGGTGCTGGCAAACAGGATATGGCCATAAGCAATGGGTTTGTTTTGCACTTTCTCCTGGGATTCTCTTTTTTTTTTTCTTCTTTTTTTTTTTTTTGTTTTGCTTCAGTGGGAAGGGAAATAAAGCACTATCGTCCAGTTCCCTCCACCCCCACGCACACTTGGACTGCATGCAGGTTATGTGCAGCTTTGAAAGAAGATGATAAACATCAGGCTGATTTGGTGGGTGAGAGGGAAATTCCTGTTGCTTCGTGTAACTTGCAGTTTGAACTTGTACCTGAGTGGTTTTTTCCCTCTTGATCTGACATCATGATCTCTGCTAGGCAGAAGGAATCTAAAAATTTGCCTTTAAATTGCTGAATTGGGAATGGTGCAGATCAGCAAATGAGCAGTCCTGCTTTCTCTCATGCCTGATACTGACTTGCTTGCAGGGAGGTGTGCTGTGTTGCTACTTTTTCTGTTGAGTAAAATCTGCAGTAGTTAGTAGGCAGGTCCTTGGATTAAGCACTTCTTTTAATTGCTTTGGCTCTTAGCCAAAGAACACTGTCAACAACCTTGAACATGCATTAATGATCCTCCTGCTATGAGACTTTTCATTTTTTCTGAGGCACTGGGTGTATTGGTGTATTTCCTTTCATCTCTTTACCAACATGTCTGCATACATAGATTTCCTGATAGTATATCAGTCTCTACCAAGCTCCTTGTAGAGTCGCATCAGTCTGCTTTCATGGAAAGGAACATTGCCAGAGCATATGTTAAAATTACTATGGAAGCACATGAAGGCTATAGACAGGAGTAGGACACACTGTGCTGGGTGTTATCCAGCCATATTGGAAGGCAGTAAGCTCAGGAAAAAGAACCATCTAAAAGACAAGACTGAACTAGTAGTTTTGATGAGTTACAAGAAATGGGGAGGGAGCATGAGGTTATTCGGTGTAGGATCATTTGCTTGTGCCAGTTATATGCAAAACTACCTCCAAACCACTTCGAGTATTTTTTTAAATGATTGCTAATTGGCAGTGATGGGAGAGCAAAATAGTTTGTGTTATGCTGCCTTGGCTGAAGGTGAGGAATTTGACATTAACACCTATTTCTCACGTCCCATCCTGAAACGTGGATTGGCTCTCGAGCAGCCAAATTCCTCTAGTGAAGTTATGTGTTCCTTTCCCCGTAAGATTGGTTTTTTTCTTCCTTCTTTTCCCCTATTGCTGCTTCTCCTCCTGCATAGTTACAAATGCTCCACTAGTAGCTTCTGCCACCCTGATCTGAGAAGTTGGCAGTAGGATCTGCACCCTTTGGCAACAGCTAATGCCAAGAATTGCTGCTATGTTCCACGACGGAGTGGCAGGCTGCACACTGGATTTATGGATCACGTTTCAGGAAGCACTTAGTAAGTGTTGCTGTAAATAAGTTCATTCTTTGCATCAGATGAAATTTATTTCTCTCTATCTAGGCAAATCTTCCCAAGCCTAAACTTTTCAGCTGCACAATTTTATATTGTTTTCATTTCCTTCCTTTTTGGTTTAATCTCTGCTTCACACAGAAGAGACTGCACTCTTTTTTTCTTTCTTGTGCCATTGGACCTGATTGCAAACAGCATTCCACTGTGTGTTTAAGTTTCCGTAGTGGGGGATAGCACCCTGCAGTGTGTTTGGAGTAAATCTGTGCCTAAAACAGTCCCTATCTCCCAACAGCTAGGCAGGGAATGTAACTAGAATTCAGGGCCTCCCTGTTAAAATGCTTAGCTGTAGCGAGCAGGTAAGGTGCTGTTTTTATCGACAGGTACAAACCCAGATTGATGATTCAGATCTATAGCATTAAGCAGTCTGGCTGACTGTTAGGAATGCCTTTATTGTCCAAGGCTTGAAAAATAGGTACTTAACATCTGTGAGCAGGCAAATGGAAAGTAGTAATATTCAACTTAGAAGATCTTCTCTTCCCCGTTTAAGATTTGTTGAATGTCTCTTGAACACCAGAAATTCTGTGCCTTTTGTATGGGTGATCAGTCTAGATGGCCATAAAGGTCCCCTTCTGGTCTTAACATCTGCTCATTTTGTTCTCTTGTCTACTCAACACTTTGTCCTCTTGCCACTCATTACTCTTGGTCAGGATCTCAGTGACATTGGTAAAACTTGTAGCTTCTGGTCTGTAATGAAGGTGACAAAACAGGAGTACTGAACCTGTGTTTTGGGAAAGTGCTGCTTGCAACAGCTGTGAAGGGGAGACAAAACAAAGTGGAGATCCAGCCCTACCAGGGGGAGGTGAGAGGAGAGAGGAAGCATTCCCCCTCCTCTTTTAATGGCAGGGGAAGAGACAGGCTGATTTTACTCTTTCTGTAGACTACCCTTGTCTTTAGTAAAAGTAGCAGGTATGCTGGCTCTCCAAGGGCCAGGCAGCCATGTTCAATGTAGACTTAGCTGAAACGAGTCAGTTCCTCCCTAAGAAGACTTCGGAGTGCAATTGGAAGCAGGCTGGGGCTGCAGGTGGGGAATGGGCAGAAGCAGGCCTTAAGCAAGCGAATGGCTTAGATCAGCTTTTCCCAACCTGAGGGTTATGACCCAAAAGTGGGTCACAAAAATATATGAAAAGGTCGCAAACGATCTTTAAAAATGGATTCTCCTTTAAAGGAGGAAAACCTGGGTAACCATGGCTTTCCCCTTGCAGGCAGGCAGAGTTTGGGGCTGCTTGTCCCTGTCCCCCCTATCATGCACTCTGGGACTAGGGCTTGGGGGAGAGGCAGTGGGTTGAGAGTAAGGGGCACTGGGTCAGGACTGGCCATTGATGCTTACAAATGAGTCCTGATTTAAAAAAAAAAAAAAAAAAAAGTGAGATCCACTGACTTAGAAGGTCTCTGGAAAATATAGCATAGTGGGCTACATTTTAAACACTGTTTTAATACTTTGCCTAATTTTTTTCCCCCCATACACACATCCCAGCTTTCTTTCTGTAGCTTTTCTGGATTTCTTCTCCTGATGACATAGAAAGCTGCCAGCTAAACTTCGCATATGAACAAAACTGTCCTTTCTGAGCTGGAGACCCAGGCTGGCATCCTTCCTGCAGAGACAAGCAGCTGCTTGCATCAGAGTGCTTGCAGCAATGATGCCACTTCAAATACTTGAGGCACCAGTTTCATTCTTTGCCATGAAACTTAAAAGTTATATATTTTTCTTTTCCCCACATACTTGCCCATGGTGGGCTGCACTTTTCAGAAGCCACGTAGTCCCTCTGCTTCAGGAACTACTGTGTAAGTGTCTGTTAAAGTCTGCAGGTTTTTTCCTCCTGGGCTCTTCCTACTGGCAATTTATAGGATTCTCTGTACCAGGCCCCAGATGTTTGAACAGGAAAGAATGGCACCAGTCTCTTAAATGAGAAAACCAACCTCTTATAGTAAAGAGCCTTACTGAATATGTTCTAGTTGATATCCACATTTATAGGGTGCTAAAACACCCTTTAACACCTTAGCCTGACCATCTTCAAGTCAGTTTGCAACTTCAATGAAATGCAAGCTTTTCTTTTGGGCCTTGAATGTGAAGAGGGTGGTGCAAGGAGCAGCTATTTTTCTGTAGCACTTCTGGATTTCCCCTCCTGATGATATACAAGGCTGCCAGCTAAACAAGCAGCTGTTTGTCCCTAGCTAGATTGCAGTGGTGTGGCTGGTAGATTGTCTAGAAAATGTATGTGTTGTGTTGACCACGGAGATGGAGGCAGAGCCCTCCCATGCAGCAGTGCAGAGCTCAAGGCTGTGAAAGCAGTGCCGTTCTGAGACATCCTGGTTGCCATCTGCCCTTATTGACTTTGAGGGGAGCATTTCCTATTGGATCCTTATTATTAAGTGCTGTTCCACAGAGCTGTTTCACTTGCTGCAAAAAGAAATGGGTCCAAGTAAAAATTACATCCTTCCCTAAATGTCATCCAGCTGTATAGTTACTAATGCACCTTGACTCCAAACCCAGTTGGTGCACAGTGCCACTTGTCCTGACTGATTTGTGCTCTGTTCATACCTCATTTACAATGTCGTGGATGTTTTTGGTGCCCTAGTTATATAGAAAGACAAGATTCCTATCCCAAGGGTTTAAAAAACTTCCCTTCACTTTCATTGATTTGGAAGTATTCTAGTGCCAAATGCTCGGGAAAGAACTTCTTCTGTCTCTTGTCAGTGCCAAGACCTGGATTTCCTGTTTTCCTTTACCACCCCAAAAGATGGTAATCCCAATGTACTATAGTTGTGTACCCCAATGTCTGTCTGGGAATCTGATCCAGCGCAAACCAGGCACTTTGACTTGTTTTTCTCTGATTTGTACATTGAAGCCAGTGGGCTGCCTGCCCAGAGAAAGCCTTAGTTGCATTAGGGAGAGTTGCCTGCAGGTCTGTGCCTCTTGGAAAAATTCACTTACCTACATGGGGAAAGTTATTGTGAAACAGGTTGGCTCTGAGTTTGCAGTGCGCTAGTGGCTCCATGCTGAGTCCCCATATAGATGCTGTATTCTGCTGTTGTGCAGTTTGGGTTAGCCTGCTTCAGAAGTGGATCTGTCCTTTTGTATGTTAAATTAATGGACTTCCAAAGCAGAGCAGAATAAGTGTCCATGCAGAGGGTTAGCGCACACTGCATTAGCTGTTTCAGACTCTGTGCTGGCTGTTTCTGGAGCTGCTGGTAGGAGCCGAGCTTTAGTCTTTGTCCTTTCTTCCTCTATTACCGTACGCAAAATACTGGCATTCTGTTTCCCCATCATTCAAGCATAAGGATGCATTTGCCGGCCTGCAGGGTGTTGAAGATTTCTGAATGGGCTTTTAAAAAAGTGTCATGGAAGGACTAAGAGTCAGTCACTCGCTTCAATGCAGAGTATTTAGGGGTCTTGAAACAAGAGGCTATGACTTAATGAAAACCTGTTTGATGCCTCCAGCTTGTTGGTCATGGAGCGGTGGGCACGTGTCACTTGGCAGTCAGCAAAATTGACGTCCTCTGAGCAGAAAGTTTGGCTACAGTTCCTTCACACAGCACCTTCACTTCGCTTCACAGTGTGTATCTAAGATTTCTGGTATCTTAGCCGTGCCCTGAGGATGTGGCGATCAGAGCTAGCTAGTAGAGCAACCACAGATCCAAAGAATCTAGAGGAGATCCCTGTTAAGTCAGTGTAGATGAGCTCTATGATGTGGTCAGTTTAATATAAATGGGACAGAAACACAATTAGTCTCAGGCCTTTTATTGAACCACTGTTATATTTGGGAGAGATGTTAGACACACTTTTTTATATACAAAACGCCCTTCCTCAGGGCAAGGGAAAAAGTACTTAGGGCTTATCAGTCAGAACAATTTTGTTTCCTCTTATGTTAATTGATCCCTTAAAAGGGAAGTGGACAGTCAAGCTGTGGAGCAAAGAAGTTATCAGTAGTTACAAACAAGGTAAAAAAAATTGCTGCAGATAAACAAAATTAGGTAAAAGGATAAGACCACTTAGGAGGTAAGAGGTAAATTCCTACCTGTGGAATTTGGGGAGAGTAGCAGAGAGCAGGCAAGTAATGAGCCACGAGTCCATTGTCTGTGTTAAATCCGTGATTTTCAGTGCCCAGTAAAGTTTTAGGCAGTTTTGGTGCCAAGTCTGTCTTCTGAGGGTATTGCATACTTTTTCTTTGAGGAAGAGGACTGTAAGATCAGAGGTGGGGAGGTGGGTCTCTGAAAGGGTTCACCCGCTGGTGTTACTGTCCTTTATCATTCTTAGAGCTCATTTTCGATTGTAGTGGTTTTTTAGCTTCGTCCGCATAGTACTTTTGATCAGGAATATCACTTTTTGTGAAAGGGTCCTTGGATGCTGATGGTTCTGTTTTTGAATGGTTCCACGTTGATCATGCTGATGGTAAAGATCAGCATGGCAGGCTTTTCCCCAAAAGATCAGCAGTGGCAGGCTTTTCTTTTGGTATTTAGAAAGGTTTTTATTCCGCTTTATGTCCTCCTCAGTGGAGGGCAGACTATCTTCATTGTGCAGAGATGGAGTGCGAACAAAAATAAAAGAACTTCTCCCACAAGAGGGGGGGACCCTTTCTTTCAGGATGGATTTGATTTAAATGGAATTGATTTAAATTACTGGTCAGGAAGCCTCGATTTAATCACTGTTTAGGTAACCGGGACTCTTATCTCTCACTCCATATACTGCTGTTAACAAGGATGTTATCTCTAGAGACACAAACCCACCGTTTGAGAACTGAAACCAAGCATCACAGAGATGCTTCATGGGATCTTCTAGACTGAGCATGGATTCCCATTGGGTAGAGTGACTTTCTTTAATCTTTACTTAATCTATAGAGGAGCTTCTGGGAACTCAGTAAGATTGAGCCCGTAATATGGTCCATACCCTGTTATGATCTGTTTATAAAACTTTTTTCAAAATGTTACATGAATATACTGTCTGAAATAGTATATAGTTATAATCCCTGTTCCATGATGATATATTTTAGCTCTAACATGTAAAATTAGAACTGTATATAGGTTTATTTTTTAAAAGCATTTTTAAAAAAATACAATTAAATAAAAATATCAGGTTGGGGGTTTTTTTAATAATTGATTTTTATCCACCCTGGTTTTATTGTGGTTTTTGGAAGTTCATGCACCATACTAACCCTACCATAAAGCTACTTTTATTAGTGACCTATTAGACATGTCTAAAACTTGAGTAATCCCATACATGGCAAGAATGGCACCGGATGACTTACAAGCGACCTGCAGATGGAGTTATGAAAATGTATAGACTTCAGAATTATGTAGTAAATGTCCCCAGTCAGATGCTGAATGCTCCTCTTAGTCTAGGTATTAGCTTAAGAGCCTTGAAATAGGAGTTGTCTGGTTAAGGCAGTTACTCGGAACTTTTCTAAAAGTTGAATTTCTGACATTTTCCTTTTGTCACTTTAGTATTTCCTTTTTTAAGCAATTTATTCCAGGGCGTATTTTTTCCTTTATTCTGTGTAATGAAACAAGAAGAGATTAGATAAGGCTGAAGGCAATTGCTAAAGAAGTCCTCCTTCCTCCTCCTAGCTTTTTCCCCTGAATAAGAGACCTGCAGAGTCTTAACTCTGTAAGACATGGAGCAAAACCAGCTTTTTTCATCCCCTTCCCCAAAAGATGCTAAGATTTTAAATTACTCTAGAATACTTCTGTAGCTAGAGCTCTTCAGTTGTGGAATAATGTTCCAGGAGAAACAGTGGACATGGTTTTTCTTGAAACTTGTAAGATGATATAGGGTAGCAATTATGAACCAGGATGCTGCAAGGCCCCTTTTAGGGTGCTACACAATATTAGCACTATTATGTATTCAAACACCTACACATGATTCATAAGATACATACAGATATTTCAACTAGGAATCCCTACTGTCAAAAAAAATTCTGCTCTCTTGTGAGCTTTCTTGGTTGTTTACAACAAAGGTTTAGTGTATTATTTTTCAGTAGTCAAACAATGATTGAAAGCTAAGAGCAGGCGTTTTCCAAGGGATGCCCTTATTTTAACAAGGATGAGAACCACTGCTCTAGTAAGTTAGGCATAGTCTGGAGGGGATGGGCATGACCTGCTAGTTCTCTTCTACACCTGTAATTATATGAACTTTTCTTACACTTGTGTTCATAGGCTGGCCTACAGTATTCACACTGATTGTGTAAAACTGCATATTAGAATTTGCTCTCCCAGCAATCCTGCTAGACCGAAAAGGAGTCTTCCACTTTACAGATGGAAGCTGAAGTGAATTGCCCATCGTGTGCACACAACTTCCATCATCTGAGGCCTATTCAGTGCTTTAACCTGAAGCCGAAGTTTCTCCACTTGGCAGATACTTAACGTAATATGGATGGAAATGTCATGCACGCTCCCACTTTAAGCATCTACTTTTGATTCTCTTGGCTACACTGCTGTTATTTTCAAAGGCTCTAAATGTCCTGGGAAAAAGTCTATACTGACATATAAAAGCTTGCGTGTGGGCACATTAGTTATGCATAGGAAAACTGGAACAGTTGGGCACAGCCGTTCAGTCCGCTTCTGTTCGACACAAAAGGCTGGCTGGTTCCTAGCCAGCTGGCTAGCAAAACAAAATGTGTTTCTTCGTGTACCTCAGTTTTTTTAACATGGCCTGAGTCTTGTGTTTCTGTGACCCCGGTGTTCTCAAAAGGCTGTAAAAATTGCCACACTGCAGCAAGCCCTACAAAAGGAATGTGTGTTTGATCCCAAAGAAATGGGAGCCTTGTGGGAATCTGTGATTTTTACGATGCCAGCCTGACTTTGGCCCAGCACATTCCCAAACTAGCTTTGTAGCCTCCCTCTTTTTCCTTTTCACCCCATAGAAAAAACCCGTGCTTTGCCCACCTGATTGGAAACAGAGTGTGGTGGGGAAAGCTGGGTTGCCAAGCAGCGAAGAAGGAGCATTGTGTTCGGTTCAGGTTCAGTGAATAGCCTCAGTGTTCAGAGGAGCTGAGGAATTTTGGATGCCGAGTTCAGTGAGTCACAAAAGTCTTTTTGGGTGTGGGGGGGGGGGGGGTTTGCTGCTGTCAATGCTTCAGTCCTCTTATCTGGGGTCAGCTTAAGAGCTGGTGGTTTTCCTGAGCGTGAGGGTTTTTTCAGAACGCTGTATGATCCTGAGACCATCTTTCCCCCCCACGCACACACTCAGCCCCTATAAGTCCCCTTCCTTTCTAGAAATATATAGTATCAAATTCTGCTGTTGCACCTGCATAAGTGAAGCACCTGCAACATATGCCAGTAAGTGGGATGTAAGCAAGGACACGTTGGCTTAGGGTCTTCTCTCCATCTTCTGTTTAGTAATGTTCATAAATCAGCAGCATTTGCTCTTGTGGTAGCTCTTGCTTTCCATGTTGGTACTTGGATGTGATGCAGCTGATCTCCTCTGAATCAAGATGATAAACTGGGGGTGCTTTGGAACGTAGGTCTCTTGTATCGCAGTGCAAACTCTGCTGCTAAAATGTGCAAATAAGCACTTTGCTCAAATTTGTCAGAAAGTTAATAGTTGAGCGATTATTCTTCACCGGATTACTCCCTGTACCACTCTTCCATACTCATCTCTGTGATGTAGACAGCTTTGGGATCTGTCAAATGATTTGCACAGCATCTTGTTTCCAGTCATTCAGCTTTGTCGTTCAAGGTGTTCCAATCCTGTTACAGACTGAATGACATCAGCCTTCAGGATATATGGGAGGTGCAAACAGTGTGGCCTTGCATAGTTGGATGTGAAAGTGCTCTGCATCCTTGGATGTAGTGGTGGGGAATCCTACTCAGACACTGGGTGGCAATCACTGTCAGTGGCCATTTACCAGTTTTGAATCTGTGGCCTGATCCCACTGAGTCTAGGCTTTGGTCTTGGTTGTAAGAGATGTTGTGTCACAATTCTCACTGGAGTCTGCAAGCATTTTGAGAGCTTCCAAAAATGATGCTTGTAATTCCTAGGTAAAATTGTAATTATGGCTTTTGAAAGAAAATAGATAAGTGTTGGACAGCTTTCTTGAAATCAAACATTGCTATCTATGTATTGGATGTTTTACATCCCAGTCTTCCTTTTATAGTCTAACTGTTCCAGTGTGTGGACATGCAAACAAATGACTGGTGTATGAATCAAAAGCTTATTTTGCTAATTTTTTTTCTTTTGGTTTTTTTTTTTGTGCCCTCAGGAGTTTGCAGAATTAGAGAAGAGAGATCCCCAGGAACTAGTTGGTAAGTTTATACAATTCTGTTTCAAGCACATATATAGACCATTTTCTCTTTCTTCCCCCCTTCTCTGAAGAGCATCTCAGTTTTCTTTGGTTCACCCAATCTCTGGTTTATCATCTGTGCTTTGTTTAATCTCACTAGAATATTTTCAGTGACTTCCTCTGCTGGCCCTCTGTTTGTTTCCCTCAAACTTTGGAAGGGAGATAACCAAGCGTGAAATGTGTGAAAATATTTTTATACGTTCCTGGCATCTTGTATAGGGAAAACACACGGAATATTTTAAAATTCTTCTGGAAAATAGAAAATAACAGCAGTGACTTAAGGCAGCCTGTTTTGGAAGCTACATAATACAAAAAGAGGAGGAAAGGTGTTAGAGACATAGTTAATGAAAAGAGATGCCCTCAGACACAGCATGGGTAGCTTTATTTTGTTTCAGCTACAGATACGTGCACTCTTCCTCAGGTGCACAGCATCCTAAATGGGATTGAACCGAGAGCAGCAAACTAAATCTGAGGGTGCTTCTCTGGTCCTAGGAAAAGAAGGAAAGTTCCTTGCTGAATGTTTCAGAGCATGCATGTAAGAAAATAAGAATGAAGCAGAGTTTGGGGCAGTCACATGGTGAAAATTCATTTCTTCTTGAGACAAGGTAAAATATCCTGACCTCTCAGCTCTCTCCAAAGACTACCCCAGACACGCATTCTCTGAAAAAGCCAGATAAGTCATCTCTGCCAAAAAAAAAAAAAAAAAAGTCGTCTTCTTCCACCCCCTCCCCCGCCACTTTGCTTTCTTGCTGCATTTGAACCCAAGGCTTTGGAAACATTCAAAGATGTTGCACCTGTGCTTTTTAGTGTAGCACTGTATAGCATCTCAAAGCAAAATCCTAAGTGTTAAGCAGTGGTTCATTCTTAAGATGTCTGTTAACTCTGGCATCTATGCTAATTTTCTTTTCCAGTAGTATCATAAGAAGGGCAGCCAGCATGCATTCAGTGTTGGGTTGCGTAGGTCCAGATGCATTGTCATACAGGATTCTCTGTTGTCTGAGAAGACCAAACCTTATCAGCCTGCCAAAGAGACCAGCAGGAGAGTCTCTTCATTCGGAAAAAGGTGGTTTTTGTACTACACCAGTGTGTCTCTTAAAGGTTTAAAGTTCACTTAATGACAGCTTTAAAAACCTCATGATTCACCTGCTCAACCCAAGGATGGTTCATGAATCATGGGTTTTATCTGCTCAACCCGTGACTCATCTGCTGAACTCTGCAGTCTTTTGGGACTACAGAAGTGTGTAGGAACTGCGTTGTACCTGCTTGTCTCAACAGAAGACTGCACAGCTTCTGGTTATCTTAGGAGGGAAAAGCTGTTCCTCCACTGTCTAAAATAAGTTATTTTTCTAACAGTACCTCTGCCAAACGTTAAAGGAAAGAGCATAGGGTACAATGTAGATCAAGGTGTAACATTTCTTTTTTTTTTTCTTTCTCTTCAGAAAGGATTGAGCCTCAGCATTTTGCCACCTAAATAACTCCTTGTTGCATGGGAGGGGGCAGTCCCTTGGTGCTTTAACAAAAAAAAATTAGCCAAGACACACTAGTCTTTCTCTGCATTCTTCAGCCCACAAAGTGCAGTTAGTTAACTACAGTGGCCTTTCAAAGATGGATGACTCAGATTCTTCCCTGTGTTTCTGCTGCTTGGTGCCAGAAAATCCTAGAAACCCACACATCGGGCAAGTGGATCTGTTTTGGTTGGAGGAAAGATCATGTTCCCTTTAGGTTTCCTCATTTTTATAAATTTCTATTTACTTACTGCATTTCATTAGCCCCTTTGCTTTTGCAGGTGGGGGCAGGTTTTGGACTCTTTTGCAGAGAAGTACTTCTGCAGACAGCCTGACTAATTGGCACCTTGTACTGCCCATAATTGTAAGCGGCTGCTTAAGGTGCAGTGCACAGACATGTTTCAGAGTGAATGGTGCTTTGTTTTATCATGACATCCCACTGTTTGAGGATCAGTGTCTTAGTCATTGTGACTAAAGCCTGAGCAAATGTACTGGCAACTTCCGTTGCATTTTGCTGAACTCCAGGGTGCATGTTCATTGTCTGAAGACTTTCCACTTTTCCCTGTGCAGCAAGCTACTCAAATGTTTTCCAGTCTCTTGAGTTTTCACTCCAGAATAGGAAGTTGACTAGCCATTCATCTAGAAGAACTAAACTCCTGCTTTCTTCCTCCTCTCCATAGATTTCATAGATTTTTTAGAGTCGGAAGGGACCTCATTAGATCACCAAGTCTGACCCCCTGCCCCGCACAGGAAAGAGAGCATCTCGGCATCTTTGAACTGTGGGCAGCTATTTGAATTCTGGAAAGAACTAGCTGTTGAGTAGCTGGTTCTTTGACCACCTCTGTTTATCCCTTCATAGATTTCATAGACATTAGGGCTGACAAGGACCTCAAAGATCATCAAGTCCAGCCTCCTGCCCCAGGGACAAGAAGTCAGCTAGGGTCATAGATTTCATAGACTTTCAGGCTGGAAGGGACCCTAGAAGATCATTAAGTCCTGCCCTATGGGCAGGAAGTCAGCAGGGATCATAGGAACCCAGCAAGATAAGCATCCAAATGTGTCTTGAAGGTGTTCGAAGTGGGTGCTTGAACCACCTCTGGCGGCAGTCTATTCCAAACCTTGGGGCCTTGGACAGTAAAGAAGTTCTTCCTTATGTCCAGCCTGAAACGGTTGCAGTGGAGTTTGTGACCATTTGGTCTTGTCATCCTTTGGGGCGCTCTGGTGAACAGACGTTCGTTCCCCCAGATCCTTGAGGGACCCCCACTGGTGACCGTGCACCAAGGTGTTTGGCTTCTGTCAACCACCACCCTCTGGGTCCACCAATCTCTTCCCCCTTGTCCAGGTGATAGGTCACCTGGTTGTAAAAGGAAATGAAATTGATCAAGCAAGACCTGCCCACAACAAACCCGTGCTGGCTATTCCTCAGGATGTTGCCGCCAGCCAGTCAGTTAAGAATGGCCTCTTTGATAATCTTTTCCAAGACCTTCCCCAGGATAGAGGTTAGGCTGATGGGTTTGTAGTTTGCTGGATCCACTTTCCTCCCTTTCTTGAAGATAGGCACCACATTGGCTTTCTTCCAGTCTTCGGGCACTTCACCAGACCACCGGGAGTTCTCAAAGATCCGTGCTAGGGGCTGGGCTATGACGCTTGCCAGCTCCTTGAGTACCCTGGGGTGTAAACCATCAGGGCCGGTTGACTTGAAGGTGTCCAGCCTGTTAGGGTGTTCCTTCACGAGGTCAGCTGTGATGGGGGGG
>JAGPOW010002173.1:11914910-11953139 GCA_030014935.1 Caiman crocodilus
GCTTTGGTGAACAGACGTCCTCCCAGGTCCTGATGTACGCCCCTGATGTACTTACAAGCAGCCACCAGGTCCCCCTGAGCCTGTGCTTTTCCAGGCTGAAGAGTCCCATGGCGCTCAGGCTCTCTTCATGAGCCCTATTCTCTTACCCTCTGAACATATGTGTGGCTCTCTTCTGGACTGACTTAAGCTTCTCAACATCTTTTTTGAATTGTGAAGCCCAGACATGGATGCAGTACTCCAGCTGCAGCCTCACCAAGGCCGAATACAGTGGGAGGATGACATCCGGAGATATACTTGAGAAGCATCTCTGGATGCAAGCCAGGGTTTTATTTGCTTTACCAGCTGCGACATCACATTGGTGTCTCATGTTCATCTTGTGGTCAATCATGACCCTCAAGTCTCTTTCAGCAGCGGTGCTAGCAAGTGTAGCGCTGCCAAGCCTGTAAGTATTCTTCAGGGTTTTTTTCCCCGAAGTGGAGTATCTTACATTTATCAGTATTGAACATCATCAGGTTTGTATCTGCCCACTTACTAGGTTTATCGAAGTTGGCCTGGATCACTAGCCTGTCCTCAGGTCAGAACACTATGCCCCAAAGTTTAGTGTCATTGGTGAACTTAGCCAGTGTACTTCTGACACGAATGTCCACATTATTGATAAAGATGTTAAAGAGAACCAGTCCAAGGACAGAGTCTTGGGGGACACCACTGGTCAGAGCGCCATAATGATTCACTACCATCGACCACTACTCTGGGTCCAACCTCAGAGCCAATTTCCCAGCCATCAGACCGTGCCATAGCCGAGACCACAGTTGACCAATTTTTCCATAAGGAGGGCATGGGACATCAGATCAAAGGCGTTTTTAAAGCCCAGATAGATGATGTCAATCTCTTCTCCCTTGTCCAGGTGATAGGTCACTTGGTCATAGAAGATGAGATGGGTTTGTTGCGGGTAGGTCTTGTCTGACCAGTGCTGGCTATCCCTCAGGATGTTGCCCTCAGCCAGCTTATCCAGAAGGGTCTCCTTGATAATTTTCTCCAGAATCTTACTGGGGATTGAGGTCAAGCTAATTGGCCTGTAATTCCAGGGATCTACTTTCCACCCTTTCTTGAAGATGGGTACCACATTGGCCTTTTCCAGTCTTCAGGTACTGCACCTAAGCGCCATGAGTTTTCAAATATTTTTGCCAATGGTTAGGCTATGACATGTATCAGCTTCTTGAGTACTTTAGGGTGTAACCTGTCAGGACCAACTGACTTAAAGGTGTCCAGCCTCTCAAGGTGATGCTTTACTAGATCAACACCAATGCTGTGTATAAATACTCCCTTACCCTGGCTGTCCCACGTCTTGCTAGGCAGGGCAGTCCCATTGGACTGATGCAAAGTACCTGTTAAGCAGGTTGGCCTTTTCCTGGGTGTCGGTTACCAGCTGTCCCATTTGGTCCAGCAGGTGTCTAATGTTACCCTTGCTGCTTTTCCGACTCCTGACATATTTGAAAAAGGACTTTTTGTTATCCTTGATATGTGAAGCCAAATGGAGCTTGTTTGCAGCCTTGGCTTTCCTGATCTCCTCCCTGCGGGTACGCTGAGTACTCCTTGGTGGTAATTCCAGCCTTCCATCCTTCATAAGTCTCTCTTTTGAGGTGGAGGAGGTCCTCAAGTTCCCTAAGCAGGTTGCTGTGTCCTTTTGCTACCCTTCATCTGAGATGGAATGGCCATCCCTTGTACTGTCAGGCTCCCTTGAGGAGCAACCACTCTTCCTGGACTCCTCTTCCTGTCAAGTCATGGTCCCTTAGGACCTCGACAACGAGCCTCTTGAGCTTGTCAAAGTCAGCTTTCCTGAAGTCGAGAACTTCTTTATTGCTGACTGACTTGCCAACTTTGTGATGGATAATAAAGGTGATCAGCTCGTGGTCACTATCACCCAGCTTTCCATTGATTCTTAGGTCACTGACTAGGCCATCCCCTTTGGCCAGTACTAGGTCCAGCAACACTTTACCTCTTATCAGCCCATAGACTTCTTGAGTCATGGAGAGCTTGTCCACACGCATGAGGAAGCTTTGCGACCAATTGGATTTGGCCGAGTGCCCTTCCCATGAGATGTCCAGGTAGTTAAAGCCTCCCATGGCAACCATGCACTGAGAGCATACAGCCTCAGCCAGTTCCCTGGTGAATTCTTGGTCCAGCTCTTGTTTCTGGTTAGGAGGTCTGTAGTAGACTCTTACCATGATATTCCCTGTGCCACGTTCCCCACGTATTTTAACTCAGAGAGACTCCAGTTGTCCTTCCTGGGTGCCAATGTCAATTTGCAGGGACGTGTAGGTGTCTTTGACACAGACAGCTACCCTCCACCTCTTTTATCTGTACAATCTCACCTGTACGGGGAATAGCCATCTATACCTGTGGCCCAGTCATAGGTGGAGTCCCTCCAGGTCTCCGTTATCCCTGTGAGGTCACAGTCATTCTTGTTTAGCAGGAGGACAAGCTCCTCCTGTTTATTCCCCAAGCTCCTGGCATTGGTGTACAGGCAAGTAAGTGTCCCACTGGGGTCCCCTGCCTTCCCTACAGATCAGTCTGGGGCTAGGGTAGGGGTGGGTTCCCTTAAGTATCTTAGCCTGCTGGATTTACAAAGGTTGCCCAGTGGGCTTGCAGTGATGGTAATCTTCCCCCTCCTCTTGTGGACTTAGTTAAAGCCCAACGGAGCAGGTCAGCCCATCTGGCTGAGAAGAGCCTCCTCCCCAACGGAGTGAGGTGGAGGCCTTCTCTCCCCATCAAACCACTGCCTCTCTCACCAAAGAGCTGACTGTGATCGTGGAAGCCAAAGCCTTCACGATAACACCAGCACCATAGTCTTTGGTTGACTACCTCGACCTGTCTCTCCTTCCTCAGCCCATAACTCACAACCGGGAGGAGTGAGGAAAAGACCACCTGTGTCCCTAAGCCCTGCTCCCAGAGCCCTGTAGTCTCTCATGACCTGGCTGGGATTGCTCTGAGCCATGTCATTCGTGCCCACATGGTTAAAGGAGCATAGGGTAGTGGTTGGAGGGCTGGATAATCTATGGGATCCTCTCTGCTATGTCCCGGATGCAGGCCCCTGAGAAGCAGTAGACCTCCTGGGCTAGGGGGTCGGAGCAGCAGATTGCCCCCTTAGTCCCCCTCAGGAGGCAGCCTGCCACGACGACCACTCTGTGTTTCAACTTAGGGAGAGTAGGGGTGGGTGATCCTCCCATGTCTGCAGGAGCTGGTATCTCTGCCGGCTCTACTGGGGCTGCAAGGGGTTTGTATCTGTTGCAAACTCCAGAGGGGAAGGGACCTTGGTGCGGCGGGCCTTGGGGCCCTTGACCACCTTGGCCCAACCCTCTGGCTGGTCAGTATGGGAGATCCCTGAGTCTTCCCTTGTCCTGGAAGGTGACCTTGATCGACCCTCTGCCTCCAAGGGGTGAAGGGCCTAGCGGTAGGAGTCTGTCTCCTGCTTGCCATCCCTAATGGCGCACAGTGTCTGGACTGGTCTGGAGCTCCTCTATCTGGCACCCCAGAGACTCAAAAGTGGAACAAACCTCGCAAGGGGAGGTGGCCATAATCCTGATCTCAGGAGCCTGGAAATGTGCCAGGCAACCCCTGCAGCCAAGAGCCAGAGGCTCCGTTTGCGTGGAGCCTGGAAGCATGGAGCTCCGTCTGGTTGGTGGCCCCTGAGATGCCAGGGGGGCACAGACTCCAAGGGGACCCTTGGGGTGCAGCATGCGCCCATCCACATTGTGCCACTGGTAGGTCAGCTGCTGACAGCTACTGATGGGACTAGCTTCCCTGGGGCTCACTGGCAGGGCCTCAGGCCCTCCTGCTCACTCTCCTATGTGAACTCCCACGCTAACTCGCGCGCCGGGCCCAGCAGCACGCCTGTTTGCGCAACCTGTTCGCAAGACTGGTTGCATGGCTCCCTAGTGGATGGGGTGGGGTGAGACCCTCCCTGGCTCCACTCAGCTGCCCTGCAGCTGGGCTATGTCCCCACCACCACAGGCCCCGAAAAAAACCCTAAAAACAAACCAACCCCCACCGGGTCCATCTGGATAACTAGCAGACCAAATAACATAATCTTTGATTAGATGTGCTCTTTAATCAGGAACTCTGGGAAATGACTATTCCTATTGAGTTCTGATTTCTGAACCTTTCCTGAACCATCCTGTTTACGAGATCCCTATCACCTTCCTCCTTGGAGAACAAAAATAATTCTATCTGAAATCATTTTTACCTTTACTTGGGTGCAGGTTTCCCTCATTTTATGCTGTGCATGCATTCCTAGAAAATGGCACATAACTCAAATTCTCCTAAAGGGACCCCACTTTACAATGTAACAAGTAGGGATGCATTCCAAGACTTGTACTGTGCTGACCCCCAAACCCATTTCTACCACTTTTACAAGACAATTATGGTACTCACCAACAGCAGACAGTACACACAAGCACAGGGTGGTGGTGAATGTCACCATAATGGGGATGGCAATTACAGAAGCACGTCGCAGACAACGAGCGAGGAGCACAGATCCATACAGGAGACTGTATTTTGATGCATGTCACTCCCATGATGCACTGCACAAAGCAGCTTGACTGCAGGCTTCCACCACACCGATTGCATAAGAGTGAATTTATCTCGCCTATAACGAATTTTTGGTATAAAAAGGGTCATCACATAAGAGCGAATTTACACATACAGCAAGGGAAACCTGTACATTGCAATGGCTACCCCAAAAGCAGTAGGTATCCATGAAAGCTGCCTGACCTGTAGCCTCATGAACTGAATTTTAAACTGCTTAAGTGAATCTGTCAAGGAACATCCACAGACTTGGCAACGTTGGCCAGCAGTTGGTTCTCAGAAAGGAGATGTACTTTTATTTGCTGATCTAGTGATATCTGTCGGACAGGCTTCAAAGCCCAGTTCAATAACCAGCTTGAATCATTCAAGTCTTAAGAGCCAGTCCTCAAATTTTTCTCATCCAAATCAGATCCATAGCTGCCAGGTACAGCTATTTACTTACTACTAGCCAGATCTTGGGTGTGCCTGAAATGATTCATCATATCAATATCCCGCTTCCTGTGCTCTCCACATGGAAGTCCTTTGGGCCAGGAGCCAGAAGATTGCAACCCCTGACTGGGCATGAAAATAGTGTTGCTTTCCTCTGATCTGCATAAAAGTAAAGCTTTTGATCTTTGCAGGGATACCAGAATGCACAAAGCATCTGCAGGCATAGAAAGTGATAGAGAAAACTGAGCCCTTAGATTTCGTTTCTAAAAGTCTCTGCATTGTTTCATTGTTTAAAACATGCATTAAAAGGCCCAAACAAACAAACAAGACCTTAAATCATTTTTTTTTCATGCAAGAGTTCTGAAATTTGAAGATAATCCTGGTTTGGGCTGGGAAAGAGATGGGAAGGAGGTAGTGCCTCAAAGGCACTTCCTTGGACTCTGTGAACTGACCTGGAGAACACTTGTTCTCAGCACACCCAGCTCACTGGAAGGATTTATAGTTGGCAGTCAGTGGTCTTCATTGCTGCTTGTAAGCAAGAGACCTCCTGTTTCCTTGAAGTAATTGCTCATCACTCATTCACAGTGGATCTGAATTACTTTGGGTCCAAATATCCCATTTCTCAGCACAAGTCCAGCATGTTTCCTCCCTTGATTTGTACCTTCCAAGCCTTCTTTAGCTAGGGTAAAAATCCCTGAAATACTCACCTGAGTTCCTGAAACGTCTCCAGTTAGACTTGGAGGTCTAACCAGAACCTTTAGTCATCTGCAGAGGAGTAAAAGCCAGAGATTTCAGAAGGACTGTGTCTGGATTTAGTTTGGATCCTTTGCCTTTTAAGCCGGGGGTTACCTGGGGAGCTTCCTTGTTCTTGTAATCATTCTCCCAGTAAATGTGAATGTTTTCTTTGAAGCCATTCATCTGTTTCACCACTTCCAGAACCTCCTCTCCTTATCACTCAGTGTTTTTATGCACTCTTATTTTTCTGCATTTCTGAAATTCTAATTAAGTTAAAGACCTCCCCATCCCACCAGCAGCTGTCTGCTATAACAAATGTTGGCCTTGTTGTCACGAAGCCCTGGAGTATGACTGCCTTTCTGTACGCACTCTGGCAACCTTTCCCTTCTCCACAGAGGCTCGCTTTTAGCAAATGCCAAAGGACACTTTTTTGTTTGTGACCAGGAACTGCCGAAGAATTTAACTCTCCATAACTTCCTGATCAAACAGAATGAGTGGTCGCCTGCCAGTTCTACATCCCCAAGGGCTATTGTCCTTGTTGCTTTATGCTCTTTTAAAAAGAACAAGGAACTAGAGCAACATTAAGCAAGTGTAGTGTTGATTATCTGCAGCCTTAGAGATGTGATAGGCTATCTTGCTTTCTAATACAAGCTGTATATACTTGGATGGCAAATGTCTGCCTTTGAGGGGCCCTTCTGGGCTTCAGTCAAAGGGGATTTAGCTGGGATATTTTGGAGCTGCAGCTCAGTTGGCTTCTACTTGGGAATACATGGTTGTGGAATTGTGAATGCTTCAAAGGTGACATGGTGCTGGTGGTAGGTGTTTTATTAGCGAGTCCCTGATTCTTCCACAAGAAGCAGATTTCAGAGTTAAGCATGAACTTGACTTTTGTCGAAACACATAATGTGACACCCCTTTGGCCATTCTTTCCCACCCAATTTAAATCCTTGCTTCTTAGCTGTGTGGTAAAGGTACAAGCAGGCAAAGACTGTGTCTTTTTTTCATGGCGGTATTTTGAACTTAGTGACTTGAATAGACTGTAGCATCCAGATACACAGTGATGCACACCAACAGCAAAACCTGGCTGAAGAGCCCTGTCAACCTGTACTGCTCTGTCTGCAGCCCCACAGGGCAAACCATTCCTTCTAGTGACAGATCCACCATATAAGTAAAGATCAGAGCATCTGTTAAGAAAACATTAACTTTGGGGGAGGGAATGCCATTTCCAGTTGCTATCTGTGGCAGCTTTGGAGAGGAACTGATCTTGTTCAATGCAGTGCATGTGCTTCTGTGCAAGGAAACTGTCCTGAAAGCCCCGTCCCAATTTGATCATTTCCAAACTCTGGGCAGTTTTCAGAGTTAAGGTGCACAGGGCTGAAGCAACATAACACCCCCTGTGCAGTGTCTGCTCCTGTGCAGGCAGGACCATTTGTGCTTTCTTTGCTAATCAAAGGTAAACTGCAAGTTTTGTGTGTAGAGTGGTAGGTGAAGTTGAAAAAATCCAGGCTTTGCAAAATGCTGTTCTAAGTACTGGTGAAGGAGAAGGGTTAAATATTGACTATCATCAGCCACAGCATAAGGTGCTTGCAAGTGCTGCAGATTTCCCACAGCTCTGCTGATGCTCTCCAGCCTCATTCGGAAAAGCCCCTCAAGTTCTGAGCCTTTGGCACAGGCCTGCCAAATCATCTCAAGTACCTCATCTCCCTGTTTAAGCCTCTCCTGCAGCCTCAAAATGGCATTACAGCTGCAGCGAAAAAGTAACATGAGTTTTCAAAGTTTATGTTAGTTTAAAACCACTTACAGAGGGAACAAATCTCATTCTCCATTTGTTTTTTTTTCAGCCTCCTTCTCCGAGAGAGTAAGGAACATGTCTCCTTTTTTTTTTCAATTCTCCAGGAATCTGCACTTCGCCGTTCTTGGATTTCCTGGTCAATATTGACCTCAGACGAATCAAATCCAGCATCAAGACTCCTAAGTACTAATTGCCACCTTTTTGCATGAACTCTGTGCGAACACCCCAGCGCTGGGCAAAGTGACATTTGGCAAATAAAAAACAGAATTGTGTTATCACCTTGGGTGTTCATAGGGTATTGTGTTGTTTTGGCCAGCTTCCAGAACCACCTGAGGAATAACGATACTGGGTATGGAAGGAGGCAAGAACTACAGCCTGTTTTTGCTTATTGCAGAACTGGAATTCAGAAGTATCAGGTTTTGCCCTGAATCAAGAAACTGCTGCTTTTTTTATGGGTTCCACCTCAACAATCTGCCATCAGTATTCACACACAACTTTCTGGCCTGTCTCCTAAAGCTGACATTTCAAATGCTTTAACACTGCATCAGGATAGCTCCTCTTCTATACGTTTAGGTCAGCCAGCAGTTTTGAGAGCCGCGGGTAAGCTCAGCATAACCAAGCATCAGCCCCTTGCCTGTCTCATTGCTTTATGCACTGAAATGGCCCTCCATGCTCCAGTGTTTACTATGAAGAATGAAAGCTGCTATCTTACTTCAGCAAATTGAGCTCTGTAGGACAGTATAAATTCATTGTTTTTCTGCATGAAACTGAGACTCTTTATACAGTTTGAAATGACTGAGGCTGCACTGGCTGGATTCCTTCTCCACCTACATATTTCTCTGGGTGATAAACATTCAGGGGAATTAGTGATGTAAACATAGAATGATACAGATGAATGCTGAGGATGTTAAATACCAGCCTAGCTCTGGTGATCCAGATACTATTTTTTCCCATCAGGGTTTAAAATCCTGTCCAGGTCCAGTCCCTGGCATTAGCATGTCAGAGGCCTGCCTTTTAATACTAGGAATCCTTTGAATAGGGATGGCAGAGTGGCAGTAGGAACTAGACATCCATCTTTGAGTCCTACAGAAGGCTGTGATTTGCAGCGTTAGCCAAGTCGCGGGTCTTTCTCAGTGCGGTAGAAGCATCAGGGCAGCAGAACTGCTTGCAGTCTCCCCCCGGTGTATGTTCTAGTTCAGCAGTTCCCAAACTGACAGATTGCACACCACCAATTAAAAACGATACAACCTTAAATTTTTCAGTTCACCCTTAAGTACCACCAGCACATTTTTGTCGTATAAAATACTTGCATTAAAACTGTTAATGCACACCACTGGCAGGTTATCTGTGTACCACTGGTGGTACACGTACCACAGATTGGGAACCATTGTTCTAGATAAAGGAATTGGCTTGCTGGGGGCTAGCTAAATGTCATATAGGATGTCATAAGTGGCTGTCCGTCCATTTTGAACCAAGCTGAAACAGTGCTCCCTTTCTGAGGCAGATGCAGGGCTCGATTTAGTAGGCATTTGGGGGAATGCATACAATTGTCTGGCTGTTCCCAGTGTGGCGAATAGTGACTTGGTGCATTTGGAACTAGTACAACTTTTTCTTTAAGCAACAGACAGAAGGGCTGTCTGCTCCAGAGCAGAAAGGGATGATTCAGGTTATTTTTTGGTGATAGTTCTTGGCTTCGATGTGCTTCTAGGAGATCTCTGTAGGAGCCCCTTTACTCTTGTATTTCCAAATCCCAGGACTTGATAGAGAAGTGTCCCTATTATCCCTTCAGAGATCCCCATTTTTGTATACTACAGATTGGTGGAAATTAAATGAAGAAAGCAGAGAACTACTCTTTCCTGCCATTCTGTAATATGTTTCTCTTGTGGCTGAGGCTTTTTGCTTAGCTCAAATAAAGCAGCATGGTGGGGAAAAGTCCATAAGATAGTTGCCTAACCTGCAACAGGTAGCAGGTCACTGTGAATCACCATACAGACTGCACCCTCCGGCTTTTGCGTGCTGTACCTTGACACGCCCTTGAGTTCTGTTTTATTGAGTGAGACTTTAATGTCCTGAAATCAGTAAATTAGTAAGAGTGCATAGATCTGAGGAGCGCAGTAACTGATGCAAAGGTAGTGATTTAATACAGACATGTTCCCTTTCTCACAGGACAAAGTTTGCAGGAGAATCTTGAACCCTTTAAGTGAAGAGTCCCGATCCTTTTACAAGCAGAACAAACAGCATTCTGCAAGCTATACAACTAAATACAGCGGGTATTTTTCTAGAGCAGAGATGAAGTGGAAGATAATATTTTGGAGACTCAGAAATAAACTGCCTTGGGGCTTTTATTGTATTGGTGCTGCCTGCCTTGTTGAAGTAGTTCCCCTGACGTGTTGTATCTTGTAATGCTCTGTGCAAAGTGGAGTTTTTTTCCTACTTTAAAAGTGGCTCTTTAGTTCCTCGCTTTTTGGAAGTTCCAAGCACTAAATGTGAAATGCTTTCCATTATCAAAGGTCTTTCAGTGCTTCTGACTTAAGGGTCTGCATTTCCAGTGCCTGCTGAAATTGTAACTTCCAAAACAGCAGGGTATCCATCAGATGTGTAAATGGAGTGTTGCTCTTTATGAACTTTATGGATGTATTTTGGAAGGCCTTAGACCAGCTCAGCTTAAAGGATCCGCTTTTATTGAGTAAATATGAGTGTCCGAGCTGATGTTACTAGAATATGGTTGATTTTTGCATGCAGGGGTGTTCATGTACAGCAGCAAACTTGTACCCCACTCATGAAGTTGTGCTGCACAAGTTTTCCCTGTTCTATGGACAGGAGGAATACTGGGAAGCTAAAGGTCCTTGAGAAAAGTCAGTTGCAGAGTAAGGAATATAATCTTGCTGCCCTGCATCAGTCTTGGGTTTCAGCCGAAAATTGGAATCTTTCTGTTGTAAGGGCTTCTAGGTGTTGCTTCCTGTAACAACCACATATGTAGCTTCTCAAAGTGCTTGTGTCCCAAATAAGTTCACTTTAGAAGCAAGATTCAAATACCAATTGCTGTTTAAAACTTAATAAAACTATCTTTCCCAGTTTGTACAGGGTCAAAAGTACTTCTTTCCATCTAGGTAGCTCCCTGCTTCCTCTCTTAATATTGCTACCACGATGAACAATATTCAGCATTTCCAGCTTGCGTCTCTTTCCGTTGTCTTTCCCAAGGGATTTTTGTTTTATTGGAGTATTCCCAGCATTGTGCAGCTGCAGGATTCCAACAAAGTAGTTGCTTTCACCTAATCAGCTCTACCTGTGGCCAAAGACTTGTTTGCAAGTGTGTAGTTATCAAGAGCATTTGGCTGGCAGTGGGCAGCACTGACAGTGTCTGCAGATAACACTGTTTGAATAGGACAAATTCATCAGATTTTCAGCAGAAACCAGCTCTCCTTGCCTTGCTTTTCACAAGCCTGGCAGCGAGCCGTGTCTCTGTGTAACCCAGCAACAATTTTGCCTAGTTACATATCTGAGACTCGAATGGATAAGAGTTGGCTATGCTGTTTAGTACAGATGCTATATGCTGAGCCAGCGCTGTTGATATCAACCTACATCTTGGTGCCCCCTAGCTTTAACTCCTCCCAGTATGTGCATGACTTATGTTTCAGGGGCTTTCAGGCAGAGCTTTGGTGGCTGCTTTGATTACCAAATCAGTCCCCTAGGATTTCACCAGATCTCTCAGTATCCTAGTAAGGCAAATTTTGCGTGAACTCTGAATCTCATTGAGTTGCTTAGCCCCAGCTTCATAAGTCACTCTAAGTAGCCATGGTTATAAGGAAGGCTACTGAACTCATGCATTCAGGGACTTCTGCCCACTTCCAGTTGTGTCTCCACCCCTCCAGCCTTTGTTCCTGTGTCACTTTCCTAAGTTGGATAGCAGGACTGGGCATAGTCACACGGGATCATTTCGGTTCTTCTAGGGGATCTGAGGGTGAAAATTGAACTTGTTAAATATATCACTAATCCACACCCACATCAAACCACCTTCTTGCTTTAAAAGCACTTCATCAGGCTAGTGTACTTGCCTGATTTTCATTTAAAAAAAAAGTGACTTCTTGTTTCCCTGATGCCTTTTGAGAGAGCTATTTCAGCTGAAACTTCTGAGACTATGGAGGGAGGGGGGAATATTTCACTTTCATTTTCTTTGAATGACACCCAACTTTCTTGAATGATGGGGAAATAGAGCATCTTTTCAAGCTACAGTCCTGGTCTGTTGAACATATGCTATGTGAGATGAGACCTCTACAGACCTTCCTCTTTCCCATTGTGCACTTGTCTTCCTTTTTCTCCCATAGTCACTGCTGCAAAGAGATTTAAGTGACCCACCGAAGTAAGGGGACATCACCTCGAATAAACATCATTGCTCATTTAAGAGTTTGACATATGTGGTGAATAGTGGGTTATTTGGGGGGGGGTGATCTTTGCAGTGAGATGGTCCCTTCTGTACTAACTTGGTTAAGTTTGAGAACTTTTGAGTCTCTGAACAATTATAGTTCCAAGTCCTGGCTGTTTTGGGGCTTGGTTGGTTTTTCTCTTCACCTGTATGTACGTGTCATCTCTCCAGGTATGGTAATTTTTTTCTTGCAGTGGCTCTAACTCTTTTGCCCTCTTACCTAGGACAAAATTCAGAAGCTGTATGAAAGAAAGATGAAAGAGGGCATGGACATGAACTACATCATTCAGAGGAAGAAGGAGTTTCGCAACCCCAGGTGAGCTATCCCTTGAGGCTATAACACCATGTGAGAACATATCCCAAGACACGTCCTCCCTGATGTTTAGATTATATTCAAAATGGAATTTTAAGCAGCAATGGTCTCTTGCTCATGAAGCGGGCGAGAACTTAAAAAAATATTTTTTAGAAACAAGGTTCATGTTACTTCAGAGACTTGTATAGATGAGAGTGAGCCAACCTTTAGTCTCATATTTTAAAAGCAATAAGCATGGGGCTGTGGCTATGAGAGTTCTGTGGAAGATATGTTTTGGTCTGGGAGAGATGTGGGAGGACCGTGGCTTGCAATTTGTTGTGCCAGTTGTACTGGAGGTTAAGGGTCCTCAAAGTGTGACTTTTCAGGCTGCGATTCTGTGGCTGCCCCCATATATAGAAATATCTGTTTCTTTACCAGCAAATCCAAAATGCTCACATTTGAGAAGTTGACCAAGGAAAGCAAAACTAACTGCAGTTTTTCCATTTCAGCATCTATGAAAAGTTGATCCAGTTTTGTTCAATTGATGAACTGGGGACAAACTATCCAAAAGTAAGTTGAGTGAAAGATTTAATGGGAGAATCATGATGGGTCTGTGAATCTTTTGTCTCCTGTCTTGGGCAGATTTCTTCCTGCATCAGGACTACTTCTGAAAAGAGTTGATCAAGATAGTTGAGTTAAAGTACAACATGCTTTGTGCAATACTAAGCCCTCGTAGCTGAAGTCTTGCTATATGAACTTTGAATTTCACAGTTGGAGCAACTAATCATAGGGTTCGCAATGGTGGAGCTAGAACTTCATTTCCTGGGCATGCTCTGGGCCCTGTCATAAAGCTCAAGTTTGGGTAGCTAATGTCACCTTGGGGGAAGAAACAGTCTGTCTGTCATGGAATTGGCATAGCCAGGACAAATAAAGCAAATTGCTGAATTGTCAGCTAGAAAATAGTGGCTTCCATAAGCATCGTTGTCATTTATCCCAACTTTTCTGTGGATCACTGGGATATAAAGGAGAAGCAAGAACAGCGGTAGTGATCTTATCCATAGAGCATCTTTTCATTGAGGTTCATTTGTATAAGATTTGCATTAGTCATATTTGAACCATTTATATATTTCCTATTGAGATACCAAAGTAATCCAAAGATGACTTTTCTTTTAGGACATGTTTGACCCTCATGGATGGTCAGAGGATTCCTACTATGAAGCACTAGGTAATTCGTCTTTCTGGTCTCCCTATGCTGTTACCACATAATTACTACTGGATCTGATGCACTTTAAACACCTGTTTTTAATCCAGCATCCATTTGAAAGAAGAGAAAGGCGGAACATGCCTGCCATGAGGCATTGCTTTGCTTTTAATTAGACAGATATACAACTCTGATGTTCTGTTAGTTTGGAAAATCCCTCCCTTAAAATTATTGTTTTGATATTCAGAATTGGTGGCAGTAAAAGTTAAAGAAACAGTTACTTGATGGAAAGTAAAACATTTATAGCAATTTTTGCTGGTTTTATATTCCTCATTTCAAAGATAGGGAATATGGTAGAGTTGCAGACTTACAGATTTTGCTGAATCTTTTGACTTTTTTTTTCTTTTTTTTTTAGCCAAAGCCCAGAAGATTGAAATGGACAAATTGGAAAAGGCTAAGAAGGAGCGCACTAAGGTAGCTATTCAGAAACTGGAAATGCAGTTTAATCTCTAGCAATAATTTCTTCTTTTCTAAATTTCATCCTGTCGCTTTCCTTTCCTTCATGAACCAGGGAGTACTGAATATTTTTAGATGATTGCTTATTCCTCCTCATAATCATGCCTTCACCAAGATGTGCAGATTTAGCTTTTAGCCTTTCCTTATAGGTCAGTTCCCCTGGGCCATTAAATCCCTTGAGTTCCTGCCAGTTTTGTCACTAGTCTTGAATCAGAACACCCAAAACTGCCCCTTTTATTCCAAATAGAGGCAAGATACTGGATAAAGAACTATTATCTCCATAGTCCTTGACATTTTGCCCCGGTCACACAACCTAATTTAGATTAATTTTCCTGCCATATCATATTGTATGTGAGTAACTCGATTCTATTCTCTCTTTCTAATATTGCCACTTTGCTGTTATCACATTCCAAAAATACTGAGACCCATCTCAACTTCTCTATATCTGAAAATATCATGACAGGAAATTGAATCACTAAGAACATCCACATGCCCTACGTATTGGAAGATTTTTATTTTCCCAAGAGTAATACACTTGGATTAGTGGCTGGCCTTAAGAAATCCCATCCAAAGGGTTGATGAGATTCTCTCCCCTTTACACTTGCAGAGTGCTTTACAGGCAACTGGTATATCAAATGGCTAACATTGTTAGCCATCTCTCTTTGGTTATCTCTTGTTCTGCTTTTTGCACAGAAATAGTCACCTTTGACCATATCCCCATACATAATCGCAGGCTATTGTATTCTTGTTACTAAGCTGTTTTTGTGATCTAGTCTCTTCCAACCGTGCGTGTAAGAACATGCATTTTAGAACAGTTCTTATTTTCCTAGTTTTTCTTGAAGAAACGTGATTGTAAGAACATGTTTACACTGACCAAGACCTGTCCTTGTTCTATCCATTAAGAACAAAAACTTGATTTCTTTGGAGCATACAGAAATGTGATGATTCTCTGCATCTACTCATAGATCTCAGTATTTCAGGTCATAGTGGTTATAACTCTTGATATACTTGAGAGAGCTTGAATTGAGGGCTGTATATTCATCTCCCACATAATATTGTCAACTCAAGTAGTCTAGTAAATGTATTTATAATTCACAACCTTCTGGATCTAAAGGAGAGTTTTAAAATAAGGTAAGAGGGTATGGATAAATAGATAGGTAACATCTTATTCTTTCCTTTTATCCCCTCCTCCTTTCTAGATTGAGTTTGTGACTGGCACTAAGAAGGGTACCACAACAAATGCTTCATCTACTACAACCACAACAGCCAGCACTGCTGTTGGAGGTAAAGGCACGTTGTACTTCAAACTTGTATTTTTTTTGTAATTTTGGAATTGCTTGTGCTACATCAACACCCTAAAAGTTCCCTTTCTTCTCCTTGTCTTTTTTTTGTCTGCAGGAAAAAAAGGTTTGTCAGGGGTTGGTAGAAGTGAGGCACTGAGATTAGGGAGAAGCTTGATCAATCATCTGGTATAAAGACCTGGCATTTTCTTGCGTAGAAGATTTGTCAAGGGTTAAAGAAATGTGTTCCTGTATGTGTTTGCTGGGCTCTGTTAGGGCAGGTCTTTCCTGAAAGCCTTGGAAAGATGAGTGGAGGTGGGGAAGAGAAGGTGCAGTTTAAAGCATGTTGCAATCTGGAGAATGACTGTTAAAATGTGAAGTGTGATGAGATCTCCAAGTAAGTAGTTCTTTGCCCCATATCCTGGTATTAGTGCACTGGGGGGATCGTTGTGTTCTGTCGGAAAGCAAACATAGGTGGGGCAGCAAGTGAATCGGTCACGTGACTAGAGGTCAGAGGTCAAGTGTAGATTCCTTAATTTTGCTCTCGAGGTTTTAAAGTTGCATTTGGGCTTTTCTTAGTGCATTTGATCTAAAGTGACATTTTGCTCCAAGGAGAAGTAAGTGAGGAAATAGGCAGGATGTGGGGAGGAAGGTGCCATTAAAAGATCACTGTGAGTTAACAGTAACACTTATCTTTCTGTTTTAACCAAATGCACAGATGCTCAGAAAAGGAAGAGCAAGTGGGACTCAGCCATACCAGTAACAACAATAGCTCAGCCCACCATCCTCACCACCACCGCAACATTGCCTGCTGTTGTCACAGTAACGACCAGTGCCAGTGGCTCCAAAACCACAGTCATCTCTGCTGTTGGCACCATAGTGAAAAAAGCAAAGCAATGACAAGTGCAATGGACTTTGACCTGGGTTTCCAGGCTGAACTAATTGAAGGCATTGTCCTTGAAAATGGGGGAGGGGATCACTCTTCTTCCCTCAGTACAAAATGACAAGACTCTTTTTTTCCCCCAAATGGACTACAACTCCCATTAAGGGAGTGAGCATGGTTGCATGCAGCCGTTCTAGCTGCGTGCACGTGGGACTGTGACCTTCATGAAAAGGAGTTTCTCTTCCTCTTTTCAGGAATAACCCTGTGCTGCAGGGAAGCAGCGTGTGGTGTCAGCTTGGAAACATTAGCTTTATAGCATTAACAATGCTGATATGGCATGGGGTTCTTCTCCCTATTGGAAGTCTGGTTTAAACCAAGTACAGGGGGGACATACCAGTGTTGTTCCCTTGCATTCCAGACAGTCTTTTAAAGGTTGCTTCCCTGTGACTCAGCCTCCCCCAACATTTACTCGCTCTGCTTCAAAGAAATCAAAGCAGAGGTCTGATCAGTGTTTCTGCGCACAGGCATAGCTGAGATGTGAGTAACAATCTACATGTATAAATCCAGGCTCCTTTTTCCATCAGTGATACTCACATCTGTAATCTTTGTGCATACCCATGTAAGTTTCTAGTTCTGCGATCAAGCGTTAAAATCGTTGAAACTTTGTTAAAGTGAAATCTAGTCAGTCTTACTAGTCTCTTGCAGAGATGGAGATTCCTATGCAGAACCTGTACTCTCTAGATGTCTTACCCTGTAGATGTGAATTCAGAATACACCGTTTGGAGAGAGCTGCAGAGAGAAACTGTCCCATCACCATGGAGCGAGCTTGGATACCAGATTGTCAAAAAGTCATCAAGACATAACAGCTGTGGCATGTCTGTATCTGTGTGGTAGATGGTGACACAAACTGTGAAGCGTGCATTGCAGTTATTGCTTGCCCTCACTGTTGCAAAAAGGATGCTGTCAATTGATAATTTTATTGTATAAGCCGTCTGACCTATGTTGCTAAAACTTGATTATAAAAATGGAAAAACTGAAATCTTGTGGAGTATTCTGTGGGTTTTTTGTATTACCCTCAGCTTGACCAGTGGAAAACAAATACGTAATTTCATCTTCAATTTTGTGCTATCTTGGTGGCACAGACTGCCGAGGAAGGTTTAATACATTTCTCCATAGGATTTAAGTGAAATCATGGAAACGTCTTTAATCTCAAGCTGCTTTTTTTTTTTTTTAAACTAATTTGAACATAACATTGATTGTCACTTTTTAGGGACTTCTCTGCTTGTATAAAACCTGCTGTAGTTGACAGCTGAGATGTCTAGAATTCCCTTTCCTTCAAGGTCATTCCAGTGTCTTAAATTTTACCCGCACTTAGATCTTTCATATAAACCCTTATCATTCAGCAATCTTCAAGTGAGAGAGAGTATCGCAAAGAAGATAAATATATAGTAGGGGTGAGCTTGCAGGGTCAGCCAACAAACCAGTAAAATACTGTTTGATGTAGGTGGGAAGAATAATTTAAACTCTTTTTTTTTCAGGTTCTATAGATCAGCTTTTTCCAGTTGATCTCTGACAATTCTTATCTCAGTGTAATCTCTCCCATCCATTCCCTCTGGGTTATGGAAAGAAGATTAATAGATCAGCAGACGTAAGTTTTTTTAGGATTTCATGTTTACAAGCTCTAGACAGTGCATTACCTAAATAATACTTAAAATATTGGGTTTTGTATAGTCTGGGAGACTACAGAGCTGGAAGGATTCTAGCATGGCAGATATTCTGTGATAGGATGGTGGTGATAATGTGGCTCTGCTATTGACTTACCTTGCTAGAAGGAACCAAGTCAGCTGCTCTGTTGGGATTCTTACTTCTAACTGACTGTGGCAGATAGCATGTTAACTTTGCCCTGCCTATAAGGGAAGTGGAACTTGTACCCTGGTTAGGTACCTAGTACTAGAGTTTAGAACAGAGGCAGATGCTGTAAAGGAGCTGTACCCTGGAGGGAAAGTTTTAGATTGGAATCTTCTGTTCTGTGAGTTTAAAAGACTTGCTTTGTGGTGGTAGGGAAGTGAGCTTGTATGCTTAGAGAGTATTTACATCTGAGCAATAAAAAGTGCTGCCTGCTGGCAGATGGGAAGTGTGAGCTATTTGACAGGTCTTACAAAGCTAAGTCAGCACCTGTAAAGCAATAGTCTCCACTGCCCTTTCTAGATCATCCTCTGATGCTGCCAATTAAAGTGAGCATCCAAAACCCTTCACGGGCGAAGATGACCGCATCCTGGAGGTCTTCAATCCAGACCTAACCAGTAATCTTTTTCTAAAGACACACTGAATGGCAGGATTGAAAGTGTACCACTAAATGGAAGCAGTGCAAATGGCAGGCTGCTATGCTCCATCTCTAGCTTTGGTGAGTTAATGATGTGTACATTTTACTTTAAACTCCATTTTTCTCCTGTGAGAGAAGATGTTGCTTTAGCACCAGACATGACACTTCAGCTCACTGCAGTCCTGTGAGTATGGGTATGAGGTTTGAGAAGAAAGCCTGCTTCTCTGCGAACTTAACATCCTGGAAACAGTTTGCTTCGAACCAGCAGTCAAAGTTGCTGCGAGTCTGAGGAGGGGGGATTAAAATATCTTCTTGCTGGAACATGAGCAACCAAGACACTCAGCAACACAGGAATCACCAGACATAGCAGCTTTTGATCTTTCTGAATTAACTTTCTCATTTCAGTTTATAGCTCTCTTTACCAACAACCTGGTAGAGACTAGGTTACTTGCCACCTGGATAAGGGAAATGAGGTCAACGTCATTTACCTGGACTTTAGGAAAGCCTTTGACTTGGTGTCCCATGAGACTGTTAAAGTAAAACTAGGGGACTATGGGCTCAACAATTCAGTGGTCAGGTGGATGGGAAACTGGCTGTGGGTTTGGACCCAGAGAGTACTAATAGACAGACCTGTATTGCCCTGGCGGAAGGTAGTCAGTGGGGTCCCTCAGGGTTCGGTACTTGGACGAGTGCTTTTCAACATGTGCATCAGTGATCTGGATGTGGGGTGAAAAACACGTGGGCAAAGTTTACTGATGGCACTAAGCTTTGGGGAAGTGTGACCACATATCAGGGTAGGCTGATAATCCAGGCAGAGCTAGACAGTTTATTTAGATGGGCGGAGCAGAACCAGGTGCTGTTCAACACTGAGAAGTGTAAAGTGCTCCATCTGGGGAGGAAAAAATCCACAACAAACTTACAGGCTTGGTGGTGCTATGCTAGCTAGCACCACATCCAAAAGGGACCTGGGAGTCATCATTGACCATAAAGTGAATGAGCCACTAGCGTGATGCTACAGTTAGCAGAGTAAACAATATGCTGGCATGCATCAAGCAATGCATCTCTAACAAAACTAATGAAGTTCTTCCCCCCACTCTACTTGGCATTGGTGAGACTGCAGCTGTAGTACTGCATCCAGTTCTGGGTGCCACACTTCAAAAAGGATGTGGATAAGCTTGAAAGAGTCCAGAGAAGAGCCACTCATATGATTAGAGGCCTGAAGAGCAAACCATATGAGGAGAGGCTGACAGATATGTGACTGATCAGCCTAAAAAAGAGTAGACTTTGAGGGTGATTTGGTGGCAGCTTACAAATGTATCGGGGAGAGCATCAGGGGCTGGGCGAACATCTGTTTACCAAAGCATGCCAGGGGAAAGCCAGAGGCAACGTTCATAAACTCCTAGAAGAAGGTTTCAGACTGGATATAAGGAAAAACGTCTTCACAGTTCGTGTGACCAGATTCTGGAATAGACTCCCAGCAGGGGTGGTGCAGGCATCTACCCTGAAGATCTTCAAAAGGAGACTGGATGCACACCTTGCAGGGGTTATTTGACCCCAGCAGTCTTTCCCACCCAGAGCAGGTGAGTTGGACTCACAAGGTCCCTTCCAGCCCTAAACTTCTGTGAATCTGTGACCAGTTCAGGTTTAACCTGATGAATCAATTAAACCCAATCAAACAACAACATCTGTTGTAATGGAAAAGACTTTTTATGGGTCTGACAAGTGACCATCCTTTTACCTGATGCTTGGGAAATGTTAGCCCTACTTGATCAGCCCAGTGGCTCACTAGTCTACCTATCCTTCCTTCTAATAGTCTCCATACCGTGTAGTCCATTCTACAGTGTTCTTAGTGTCATGAAAGTGGACAACACGTGCCTTACTTCTGTATCTATTAATTTTTTGCTCTGAAGTATGTTTAATGTGGTAGAAAAACTACAACTAGGTATAAGACAGAAGTGAATCATCTGTACTGCATTAAAAGTAGTTCTTTACCCTCCTCGGTAGCTCTAATGCTGTCTCAGAGGCAGGTTAGCGGACCAACCCAGAACCTCTTTTAACAGTTATGCTTGGTAAACTGCAATTCATTTGAGGAATGCAGTTCCCATACGCATGCCTAATAAAAGCTGTTAATGAGTTACCTTTCATGTGTATACACACCTTCACAATACTCTTAATCCAGCAGTGTTTTTTTCCTAGTTGTGCAGACTCTTTGGCTTGCTGAAAAAAAATATAATAACCTAGCAGGGCAGCCATTAGCCAATGGGCAATGGCTTTCCAAGAGGAAAAAGGGACTTAACGGTGGAAAGAGGTTTGGCATTGTTGGCAGAGTCTGCTTCCAGACGCTCACTCTGCCAGTTGTCCAGTGTTAATAATGGAGGATTTGGGAGATGAATCACAAACTACACAGGGGTTGATGATCATTGTTTAACTTATTTGATGCAAATATCTTACTCATCTCTCACTTCCTGGCCACCCCTCCCTTCCTCTTTCCATGTTCCCCTTCCCCTATGTCTCTGGCATCTGTAATGATTCCAAGCCCATATCAACCAATTCCCTTGCTCTTCATATTCACATGGCCAAGAAAAACTTCTGAACTGGCTGCTCCTCTAGCGTACTTAAGAAACAGATTATGAAACTCAGATATATCTAAAAAATAGTTGAAAGCCAGGAGACCATCAGTTTGCTTGCATTGCATGGGCCTTTTTTCTACCTGCTTTAATCTAAACTGTCACAACCAGAGAATGTGGCAGAGCAAATATCACCAAGGTCTGAGGGAATGGGTCTTTGAGAGGTGCCTCCTGCTGTAGAGAGGGGTAGTCCTCTCAGAGTCCCTGCCACTGATTTTCTGCCAGCCCTGAAGTTGCCTAAGTTCAGAGCTCCCAGCACAGGGTCCACCAGTGAAACCTCTAGAAAGAGGATGCTCTGTACCGCCAAAGAGCATTGACTCGTGCCATCTTGTGACACGCTGATGCTAATCTGATGCTGTAGAATAAAATGTGGGAGAAGAATAAAATACCTCCAGCTGAATGCACATCGAAGGGTGTTTTCCTTGGGACTCCTGCAGGTCACTGCTGAAGCCTTGAAGCCTGAGTTGTGATCAGTCATTAATACAGATGTGCAAGGATTCTGTGACAGGTTGGAAGCACTTCTATTTTCACCCATTGAAGAAAGGGGATGAGCAGGACAACTCATATATTAGTAGCCCTCAATTCTGTTAGTGCGGCAATGTTTAAATTGCTTGAAATAAACCTGGCATGTCTGTGATATTCTAAATCACAAGCAGCAGATTTATCCGGTGCTGCACCGCATGCTGACAATGAGAGGGAAATAAGGCAGTGCCTATAATCAGTAGCCAACTTGCCAAAAATACCCTCATTTTAATAGAAACAAAAAAAAGTTCTTAGCCTCTGGATAGTCATTAATAGGTCTTTGGTTTGTTGTTTTGGTGGGGGAGGTTTTGGAGGGGGTGAGGGGTTAAGGAGGGAAGTTTAAGCCCTGAAAAAATAGGCTTATAAAGAAAGTGCCTCCGTAGCTGGTAACTCTAGTGTCACTAATGCAATGCTGTGGCTTGGTGCTGGTAAAATAGTAACAACTACTAGGTGGCCATAATGCCAGCTTCCAGGCATTGCTCCAACACAGTCTTTGAAACTACTGGGGAGAGAGTCCAACCTTGAGGGCCCATCACATCTTTCACTGCCTGCTGATAGCATCCATAAAGTGGGACTGCTTTTAATTAAAGAAGTCCCAGTCCTCTAGGAGTTTGGCTTGGTCTGAAACTGCTGACTCATTTCATTTGACCAACCAGATCGTAGTAAATGGCAGTGAACATCAGTCCAGTCTGGGAAGTGATTGATCTAAAGTGGTAGCAGTAGGGGTGAGAAGTTAGGAATGCCTCTGCTATCGTAGCAAACATTTGAGCCATACTTCTGACTTCGTGCTTGTAAGAGCTAATAACCACCTACCCATCCTCTTTTCCTAGGGGCGTGCTATTGCCATGCTGTTGGAATGGAGTCAGAATCTCCTCCCATTTCTTTCCCTCCTCCTGAAGGATGTTGCCATCTGTGTGTCCTTAACTCTATTGGTTTTCTCTGTTTGTAATAGGTTTATCTCCGTCAAAGCCTGCATTCAAAGCCCAGAAAGCTTCTGGTGTTTGCTGACGTAGCTAGAGCGAGCAGGCTTAATGCAGTCATTCTTGGCAGACATCTGTCTCATGTTACCTCTCCTTTTGAAGGTTTTCCCACCTCCAAGCCCTAAGGTTTTTGATTCTTGATTCGCTTTTCCTTCTGCCCTTTGCCATTGCTCAGAGATATGTCCTATTGTGTTGCTAGGTTTCATTTGGTGTTCTCAAGGTGTGCCCTCTAATTGAAGAACCAGATGAGGCAGTCTTAGTCAGCTCCGCAGCAAATGCTAGCGCCTAAAGCTATGAGTTTTCTTTGCTGCCATTTGCTCCATTGCATACACAACACCAGTATCATTAGGTTATTTATTTAGATGTCAAATAACTGAAAACCCACCGAAGCAGGACCCAGCATGGCACTGATGTTGCGATCAAATCCCAGCCATACCAAAATAATTGTTTTAGCAGCCAGGCCACTAGAGTCTCTACTCCTTCACTTGTACAAAAAGCAAAACCTCAGCCCTCTTGCAAACATGCCTTTTGTAGCATGTGTTCTGGCCACCGAGCAAGGCTGGGGTGTAATTAGATGTGAGCCCAGGGCGGTAGAGAATTGTTATTCTTCCAAGACAGAATCATGTTTCCCAGGAGGGCTTTCAAAACTATTTCATGCATAAAGACAAATCACTTTTAATAATCAAGGATTGGTAATGGGCCGTAAGATGCCAGCGAGGTCCTGTTTCTCCCTCTCAGTGGGATAAACCAGCATTGTTCACCCCAGTGTTTTCTTCTGTGTAACTTTATTAATAGAGAATTTTCCATTGCCCAGCCTCCCACATTTACTGCTGCTGCCCTTTTAAACATAAACCTAAAGAGCCATTGGACTTCCTCCCTATTGTTGTGTACGTGAACTATAATTCCTGACAGCTTTTGTCTTTTGTTCATGTTTGTACCTTTCTTTTGATGCGGCTAAACTGGTGCTTTTGTTTTCTCCAGTAAACAGTGTGCTCCGAGCCAGTTCCTTCTGCCCGACTAGCATTTCGCTACGAAACTTCACACCTCCCCTTGTAGCACAAGGGGCTCTTTCCCTTGCTGCGAGCAATGTAGAGCAGCAGTGGAAGAAAATAGACTTCTTTGTTGTGGCTTCTTTCCGCTGCCTTTTAAAACGTCTGTGCACGTTTCCTACAGGCAGCTTAGCCTCAGAACACCTCTGCCATGTTTGCTATTAATGCAGTAGCAGATTTTCTCACTGGTCATGCAAATTGACTCATTGAGGGGACACTAAAATGTTTGCAGTAGGACACTTCCAAGGAGAGAGCCTGCATACCGACACTGATAGGACAGTTATGATTAGAAAATAAACGTTCGTCTGTAAAGAGAAACCGGATCAATGAATGAATTGATCGGCCTGCCCTTTTGGGTAACTGGACTTCATGGGGTGTGGTTTGACCCTAGAGTTTTCTGTTTCCTAAGTAGGTTCAGAAAAGTTATGCCTTGGGGACTGAGTCATTTCCAGTTGTTGGTTCTTTTTTTCTGCACGTGCCCTAGTGCTGGCTTTTCTTGATGATTCAGCCCACCTCCCATGCCTTCTGCCAACTTATTGGTAAAATATTTGGTCTGGTTGTTCAGGTTTAACCATCTTTTGTTGGGGGCTGTTCTAATACGTTTTGCCATGCAAACACCAGGACTGTTTTGTCATTAGTGAGGAGTGAAAAAAATCAATAGCGGAAGAGCAGAGATCTTTTTTGGCCAGCAGATTGAAACATCCAGTGGGTAAGCTGATGAAGGCATGAGGCAAAGGATCTGAAACAACCAGGAGGAAGAAGAATGTCATTGCAGAAGGCATGGCTCCACTCTTGCAGCAGCAGGAAGAAGGCACATGCAGTTTGCTTCATGTGAAAAGACTCACCTGCTCACGCATTAATGTTGATGCAGTGCCAATATCACTGTTGGATAGTATGCGGACACCACAGCTGATCACTTAAAACCAGTTTAGTTGTGTTCTTTCTGGAAAGACTTATCTGCCCTCTTTGAATATTTAACTCTCTACTTAAGAGGAATCTCAAAGCCCCCAGTAGGGGCTGATTTTCCTAGTGTATGTTTGTTTAAAATGGCTTGCACCATACTCTAATGGGAGCAAGAGGCTTATATGGCATCTTCTCCTGTGCTAGCGTATGGCAGAGCTGAGGCTCCTTGAAAATGCCCTGTCCTGTGAGTTTGAACCTGGTGTCCACATGCAGTGTAAATATGGTGCTGGGGAGGGGGTCCTTCTGATCAATGTATATCTCACTTCTTTAGGACAGCAGCTATGTGAGGTCTTGAAGCTGATGAGAGAATGAAACTTCAAAAGAAAGCTTGTCTACATCGGCATCCTAGTTGCAGGTTAAGGTATGAGGCACTGGATTAACCCAGTGATCTGCAGAATTTGTTTTAGGCAGGAAAGAACCGCTCTTATGGAAACAAGGTTTCTCTTTCCTCTCCACCCCTTTGCTTCCTATTCTCTTGTTTAAAGCCTCAAGACTAAAGGGAGGGAGCATATTTATGCCTAGGACCTTCTTTTAGTCTTTACTGAAGACCTAAAATCCACCCACCCACTAGCTTCCATATATAATTTAAGCCATAGCTTTTTCCTCTGACCCTGGCTACACTCAGAAGTTGTCAGAGAAATACATCTCCAAGAGCGTTGTTTGCATGGAATGGCCTTCAAGGCGAGGAGGCTGCTAAAAGCATAAAGACTGGGCAGCTGAAATAGGCAATCCCTCTTCAAACATGGTTCATAGATTCATGGATGTTAGGGGCTTGAAGGGACCTCTTGAGATAATCAGGTCCAGCCCTGTGGAATCAGAAAAAAAAAATGCCTTAAACTTTGATCATTTGAGTGATAAGATGACATGACCGCTTTGTGGAGAATTGCTGGCTCTGTACAGTAGAACAGATAAGGGAAAGTGTTTGTTCTTTGTGACTCCTCTGCAATGGCTTCACTCACCGCGGCCTTGAAGATCGCAAAAAGCGTGTACAACTCTGATTTCCAGGTGCAAGAAGGATGCTTGTGAACTAACCTCGCCTCCCCCATAAATTCCCATCCTGATTACAGCAAAGAAGTAATGAAGTAATGTCATAGCCGTTTTTCATGCTAATTTCACTATATGAACATGGGAGTTGTAAACAACTGTTAAAAATTATATAAGCTTCCTGATTTTGCTCTTGTGGGGGGAACCCCTTCCAAGTGCTTGGGAAATCCATGTTACTTTGGAGTCCCCCTTACAGCTGTAGTTTCTTTTGAATGAAAGCTTCTGCTGACCTGACCTAAAAGTATGCTGTGTGTGTTTCCACGACGGCCCCCTCCACCCTTGTGCTCACTTTGCTCCCTGCCTGGTTGTTCTGCTCCCATGTCCTATAGGCTCTCTTGTCTTCTCTCTGTAGGTCAGAAGATGTCCACCTCTGGTTTTCATCACCGCCTAATGGAGTTTTTGTCATTGCTGCCGCCTGTGAACTTGGAGGAGCAATTGTGCAGCGTTCCTTCCACTGAAGATACTCAGCCTTAAGGGATGACAATACACTGGCACGGCACAAAGGGATAGAGATAACCAAAAGCTATGCTTAGCAGTCAGGATCAGTGCACCTTGACTCTCTGGAGTTGTAGCACTGTACCAACAGTCAGCTAAATCCTTCAAACATCACAGGTAAAAACAGTTTCTTCCTAGAGACATTAGCTTGGGCATTGAGGTTCTGTATCTTCTCCTTATGAATGCTCACCTTCTCAGGGGGCTCTGAACTAGTGTAGAGGTTTGCCATGTGGTTCTTTGCCAAAATTTCTCCTCTTCACATTGTCATGTATTGTGCCAGTGGTGCAGTTAGCCACTTACCCACCCTAAAAGTGGCTACATTTTGGTCATGATTAGGGTGAGTGCTCTCCTTTGCCACGTATGAGAAAATGTCTTTCCTTCCTGAGCAGTCACTTGCATAATTTTAGTTTGAATAATTTTGGCCTGAAACACTACTTCCTTTATTTATGATGGCCTTGATTATATCATTAAGTAATCCTAATGCAAATTTGTGATTAGCATTGTAAAGGGAGGCTGTCAATGGCTTCTCTTTGGTGTAATGTCTAGTACAGTAGTTCTCAACCTCTTTAGACTCAAGGTACCCCTCCATCACTTCTATGAATTGAGCAGGACCCTGTTTCGAAAGCAAATTGATTTATAGTGCTTTTCTGCTTGGAGAGGGTCTGAGAAGGAGGAAGAGCAGCTAGCAGGATACAACCTATGCTACAGTGAGGGGGGGAGAAGTGAGCCTGCACTTACGACCTTATCTTGCTTATCTCCTCTCTGCCTGTTGCACCCTGCAAAGGCCACCATGGCTTGGGGTGCAGGGCACCCAGATTGAGACTCATTGATCTAACATAAAACCACAATACAAGATATTTAAAACATTTCCCCGTCAGATTTTATTCCATGATATAATTTAAGGTGATTTTGTAATCCCAAATGTATCTGTTCTTCAAGAGAAACCTGTGATAGGACCTGACCCAGTGCAAGCCTGTGTGCTGTCTCAGTGGATATCCTGCATCCAAAGGTCAGATAATGAGCAGGCTAGCATGACATTAAAAAACCTTTTCATAATAGTTAGCAATTGCCCCCCTGACTGACAACCTCAACAGACAGATTAATGGTTGAATGGTTCATGGAAATGAGCTATGTTCGCCCCTAGAGAATCACTTCTAAGTAAGGCTTGGGAGGCCACATTACTGCTTCAAAATAAGTTCAGTGATATATGAGTGAGACTGATGTTGCTAGCAGCTTCATGGGTAATGATGTCTGCACGTAAGTTTGATAATGTTTGCTGTGTAAAGACACTGTCCTCAGGGTACATTCATTTGCAGAGGGCTTTAACAGAAGTGAATCAGGTCAGTGAATCAGAACTTTGCCAGCTTGTTTATGTCAAATCCTTCCCTATCTGCTGTCTGCCTCCCGATGAAATACTTCCAGGGTGTTTATACACAAATGTTTTGGCTGTTTCCTAGAGTGAACCTAGGGAAAAAAAAATGTTTCTTTGTTTTGCACAGCCATAATGCTGAGAAGTTCTAGCACCCCCATACTTTGTTAGCTGCAACTTCAAGTTGGCAGAGGTGTGACCAGCTGTCAAGGACGTGCCTTTTGCTGTCTTCATGAGTATCTGCCCCAATGTGGCCATGTTTTCTAAGCCTCTGAAAAGCCTTAGCTGGCCTGGGCATGGAAGTTTGCTAGAGGCTGGCTGCATTATTGTTAAAAGATTGCGTGTCTGCTAGTCATGCATGCAACCCCATACCTCTCCGTGGAGGGACTGTCCTCCATTCCTACTTCTTGTTGCACCAGTGCTAAGTCCTGGTGGTTCTCACCTTTTGTATACTCAAGGCATCCCTCAGGAAATGCCAGCTTCTAGATTTTCACTCATTTCTTGACTACAGAAAAATAATTGCAATGGGAGAACTCCTCTAAGATCTCAGAAAGACCACAGCAGGTCAAAATGGTTTTGGTACTCTGGCTTCCTATTTGAGATCTCTGGGTTTATCTTGTGAATCATGTGTCTGAACACGTACAGTGCTATTGTGTGGCATGCACAGCACCCTTAAAAGGATCAGGGTGTTGAGGCATCCTAGTTGAGACTCACTGGTCTATACTCATTACAGTACACTCCCTTTCAAGTCCTGGAGTTGAACCCCAGACTTGCCAAGCCACTTCATTTCACTCTTCTACAGCGTCCAGCACAGAGTTGGGGCTCTCACGGGCAAAATATGTCTTTTAGTGGGGGCTGGTCCTCACAGAGGATAAGAATTTACTACTGCTATCCAGGTACTTAGGCACCTCAACTAGCAGACTCGGAGCTGTGGATCTGAAGTCTCAGGCTCTGCTCATGTCCCTGGTGGAAGTCATTGTAGGTTAGGCTATTGCCAGTGTTTTTCCTCAAGCTTTGGACAAACCTGATTTAACTGCTTCAAAAGGAATGGGAAGCTGTTGCATGTATGACTGCATCTTTATGTAGTGATTACACAAGTTATCTTAAATCACTGACACTTTAAGCAGAATGAAACAGGAGTAAAGATGCAATGGTAGCATGCAGTTACATTGTAACCACTCACATTTTTTCAGTGGATAACAACACAACTTGTTACATCTGTCTGTGCCCTCAGTTTCCATTTTTTTAAAACAAAATTGCAGCCAAAAACGCTACATTAGGAATGTTAAAGTTTGCAAAAATAAAACAAGCAGAAATTAGGGCATTTCACATGCAGGGTCTCAGTGTGCCTTCTATTCAGGCCTTACGTGGGGTGTGAATTATGCCGTTAAATAGATCATCATGGTCTGGGCCCTCCAGGATCCCAGCTATCTCCATTTGATCAAATTTTGAATCCATCTGAAGTCCCTCTAGTACTTTCTACAAAAGAAATCGAACTCTTTATTTGGACCAATGCTGAGTTGCTAGCTCAATAGGGGGTGCTAGGTAGCTGTTATTTCTAAGAAAGAGGCCTCCCCAACCCCATTTTTAAATTTACCTTTAAAGAAAAGACAAGCTGTGAAGTCAATTGCCTTTGTAAATTGCTTTAGTCTGACTTCTGCTGCAAACATGAGTGATAGTGAAATTGTAACAAAGCTGTCCACCAAAACCAGGTACCCTTCCAGGTCACAGAGTAGGTAGGACCTCAGTTGTGTCTCCTTGACCTTTATTAAACTTTTTTCATAGCCCAAAGCAATAGCATAGTTCAGCAGCCTAGTTAAGACCCTTCCTGTACAGCAAAGATCTGTGCATGGTGAATATAACCACAGGAGGGGGTCCAGGTATGCCAGGGTGCCACAGATCACAGTCCGTGACCAAGTCTTCAGCGTAGTTTAGGGACGTGGATGAGTGAGTCCCATTTATATGACATACAACTGCACTGCAACAAGAAGCACTGACATAGTTACAGCTGCTGCATCAAGGCCTCATCGCTCTTTATTTTTCCAATCGGAGAACAAAACAGAGATTGCTGACCATTAATTGTTTTGTCAGCCAGACATGGAAACAGAAGTGCTGGGCTTGTTACTGACAGCGCTGGAACTGGACTGGCCTTTCTGCAGGGATCTGCTTGGGCTTGAAACCTGGAGTACAATATTATCTCAGCTTGCACCACATAGGAAGTTGGGAGGAAAAGCTCCTGCCAGGCAGGGGGTTGCAGAGACTGGGGAATTCAAAACAATCCACGGAGGGCGCTGGGCACGACAGAGCTGCAAGCGGCGGATGGCGCGTTCAGCACTGAAGTAAACAGTCTGACTCTGCTTGGCTGATCTCTAAAGCATAGGCTGAGCTGTAGCACCCCCCACCCCCACATACACACACTCCAAACAATCCTTTCTGCAAATCTTTGTTCCTGAAGTGTAACTGGACTGGGCTGTGCCTTAGCTACCAGCCCCAGCCCTTTTCCTGTGGGTGGATGCCTGGATGGGGAGGAGGGAGCGAAGGCTTGGCTGACTAGGCTGATCTTGCCCATACAGGTGTGCATAACTCAAGGAATGTGAGACGGTCTGAGTCATGGACACTCCTCCTCCCTCACCTGAGCTAGAATAAAATCAGCCCTCACCTGAGAAGGGGATCCCACTACAGATTTCTTACCTGCTGTTCTGGTTATACCTCCCCTCCCCATACACACGTCTGGTGGGGAAAAAAAAGGACAGGGGTTGAAGAAACGACAGCAAGGGAAAGTGGAGAAAAAGGGTGCAGTCGATATTTGTCCTGAGGGAGCAGAAATTCCTGCAAAGGTAGGTCAGGTCTGTGAGCCGTGTGGCGTCTCTGAGGATTTAAACCTGGCATCTAGGTGAAGAAGAGGGGGGAGGCACAAAAAGAAATGAAAGCAAAGGCTGGAAATCAGCTAGTGCTAGCAAAGCAGTGAAGCTTCCCTTTTTGCTCTCAGAAGAATTTCTTGGCTTGGCGTGTGGGTGCCTCTTGTTTGGATTGTTGCAGAGGATTTCAGCTTTGAAGCAGACCCAGCGCTAATGAGGTTTGTGGAATTAATTTGTCTGTGTTCTCGTGTCCGGCTTGCTTGCATTTTTTTCACTATTGATTAACAAAGGGGAGTGGTTAAATGAGGCACTGGGCTTCTTGCACAGGTAGGCATGGAAGGGATTAGGGTAGGCTTAGCTGGGTATGTACTTTTTGTTTTGTTTTCCTGACTGTGTAGTGCATTTTCTTGTTCCTTTGTGCTGTTTGGAAGTGGCCCAGTTGTTGATCAGACGGGTTGGTTTTGCAGAGTTGTACGGTATTGGTAGCTTTTTTAAGTTACTTTGTTAAAAGGAAAAAAAAGTCCAGAGTTGGGTCTGTAACGCACACATGGGCACATTCATGTGCGCTCACACCTAGCAGCAGTGATCTAACAGGAGTGAGGCTTTCAGAGAGCAGATCCCAGCTGTCTGAGTGGTGCAATAGGAGGGAATCTGTCCCAGCTTTCTAAGGTTTGCTCTTTATATTGTCTCTCTGTACCTGGGGAAAGGTGAACATGCCCTGGACTTGGCATAGGGAACTTGCAACTGAAATTTCATCCTGCCTAAAGTGTTTGGAGTGATAAGATGGGAATGACCTGTTACAAACACCCAGGGCATTTTTCAAAACATGGAGCAGAGTCCCAACTCTGCCTAAGTTTGGCAGGGCGGTTAGAGCAGGCTGATGGGATTGATGTGCTGAGAAATGCACCAAAAGTGAATCAAGGTTCAGGTGCAGGATTGGGTGGGGTGTTCGTCTTCACTGAACTGCAGATGGAGATCTGCTTTCTTTTGCTAGCAGATCTTCAGGGATAGGAAAGCAAAAGAATAAGATAAATGTGTATGGGGGGGAGAGTGGGTGAGATCTAGAGGCAAGGAATCAGTCTGTCTCTGGGATGGGGTAAGAGGATTTAGAGCACACTCTGGTTGGAGGAAATACACGGTACAGCATAGGTTGAGAAGTTGAAGGTGCTGTGTTGGCATTTGGAGGTGAGCAGTCAGTGTGGGGTGTCCATCAAAGACCTGAAGCTATCTGCTAACAGCGCAGACAAGATTCCCAGTGCATTCCTGCAGACTTACCCCAACAAAATGGTCTTGTTGTTAATAAGCACCTCTGTAGGTGACAGCTGGGGGAAAGAGGGGCATTAGATTGTCAGAATTATTTGAATGGAGATTATCCCAATGGAACAAGCCGTTCCCTGTGGAGTAGCTGGAACGTAGCCTGAGTGGGGGACCAGCCACCTTCAGGCATCAGGATTGAGCTGCAAAGCCTTTCACATGCACATCAGCAGAATGAGTCCTCTCCAGTTCGCTGGATTCCTGCCTAGTGGCTGCATGGTAGTTTTCAGTGGTTCCCCATTCTAGCTTCCATGTCACAAATCTGTCACCATGTCTTGCAGTAGGTTATAAACTCTCAGTGAGCCAGGGAATAGCTTGTACAGTGTGGCCAGCCCCCAGCAAACCAGGACCCTGTTATCATCATTCAGAAACTCTTGCTGCTGGGACTAAAATAGCATTAGCTTGCTATTAAAGATGAGAGTTTGCAATGCTGTTGTGTGCATTGCATGTGCACACGCACACTGGGGGATGGCTAGGGGAATTAGAAGACAAATGTGATTTAATCCTTTTTTTTTTAACAGAGGATCTTGGACCCTGATTTACAGGGTTTCCTTTGTGTTTGCAAAGTTTTTGAGCTGTGATGTCTACCTCCCTGCCTGCAGCTAGGCGTTGCCCTGTATGCCACCTCTGCACGTGACTTTGGAAGAGGGACTTGGAGTGGGGCTGCCAAGTCTGTAGTCACGTGGACCCTTCTGCCACAGCCCTACCAAGCAAGGAGGGCCTTAGCCTGAACAGACACTGCTGCAATCCCAGTCCAAGAGCAGTTGTGACACCCCTCAGCAGCATGGGAGCAGACCACCAAGCTTCCTGGGGAAATCTTTACTACTTAGACCAGTCACCTTCATTATTAGCATTGTGGTAATGCCTAGAAGCCTATATTTTGTGCTGGTATCCAGCTGTGCTAAATGCTGTACAAATTGAACAAAATGCAAGTGCAGCATGTTTCATTTCTGCATGGATGAATCCTCCCCTACTTTAAGGATATTGCAGTTGTAACGAGGTGCCATCGGAAGGGATGTTTTCCTGTGGTTTAAATTAGCATCTCTGACTGGACCTGTTGCTCAGACATGTGTCTGTGTGCTGATCTATAGAGAAAGATGTGGGCTTTCGTTGCACTACTAAAGAGCTTGTGCTGAACCTCCCCTGTGTATGTTCAGAACATGAACTCAAATGTTTAATAGAGGGGTGAGTGTGTGTGTAAAGCAGTGACTCTCAACCAGGATACCACGCACCCTCAGGTGCCTTGAGATCCTTTCAAGGGTGCTGCAGTGTACCATGCAGTGTTAGCACTATAAAGTGTGCAAACACAAGTCACAAGATAAACCCGGAGATTTCAAATAGGAATCCATGGTGTTTAAAGCTATTCTGACCTGTTCATAGATTGTATAGATGTTAGGGTTAGAAGGGACCTCGCAAGACCATTGGGTCCAGCCCCCTGCCCACAGGGCAGGAAGTCAGCTAGGGTCAGATCACCCCAGCAAGATAAGCAAGCATCCAAGCATTTCTTAAAGATAACCAGAGTAGGCGCTTGCACCACTTCTGGGGGGAGTCTATTCCAGACTCTGGAGATTTGGATGGTAAAGAAGTTAATCTAGTATAAGGACCAGATGGAGTGCAGTTAGCCTGATGCTCACATGTGGGCTAGGACAGAAGATCCCATGGGTTCCCTACTGCCAACTCATTTGTCGTGAGCAATGCAGTTACAGGAGGGAGATGTTAAAGCAGCTGGGAAGTGTCGTGTGACATGCAGGGAGAGGGGTCTCTGCATGTCACTCTGCTCTCCATCGCCAAAGCCTTCCACAGGAGCTGCAGTCCCTATCTTCCATGCAAAGAGGTGGCTATTTTCAAGGCTTTTTTTATACCCTCTCCTTTACCTTCTCAGTTACTCAGGCCCAGCTTTGGGGTTTCTGAAACCCACAGTACAGATCTAGGTGCATTCACCACTGTGGGAATAGTGATATCCATCATATGTTTTACCTGTTGTCGTTTGTATCTGAGAAATCGGTGTGACCCCCATCCCCCAAGGAGCAGCAGTCCAGTGGGATGCCAGGCTGGATAGAAGAGTGTGCTAAGCTCAGGGTAGGATGTAGTGGGGTTCAGGTGTTTCTAACTCCCATCAGGGATGGTCCTGTGCTGAGCAGGGGACTGGACCTTATGAGGCCACTTCCAGCCTGACCTTCCTATGATCCAGTGCTGTAGCAAGGAAGTTTGGCACCAGGGGCAAACCCACAGCAGCAGCCCACCCTCACCCCACACACAGATGTGGAGGGTACATGCCCTCCATGTTCGCCATGGGGTGCGTGCAGCAGCAGGAGCCCCCTCCCTGCCCAGATGAGCTGCTCGTGGTTCTGCCCCGGCTGGGCAGTGTCTGCCCCAGTCCCAGCCCGCCTCCTCCCTCACCAATGGGCCTCCATCTGCGCCCCCATGCCCCTTCCCTCCCCCTATGCCTTCGCCCATCACCCCACAACAGTTTCATCAGCCCATCGGTGTTTTCCAGGCTGGCCGTGTGCATGGCAAGGCTGTGCGCATGCATGTGGCATTTATCAGTCACATCAGCCAAATTTTTTCAAAATATTTATAACAAAATATTGACTCAATGCTCACCTGTTGGCGTGCCTTTGCTTTGGTGCCTGGGGAGGTCACCCCGCTTGCTCCTCCCTTTTCTACGGTACTAGGATCCCAAACTGATTTAGAAGATGCAGTCTCTCTCTGTGGGCTTTTGAGGCAGGAGGTGTTACAGGGCTGTGCAAGGCAATGGGCCTTGCAGGGTTTTGCAATTGTATCCAAAACCTGGACGACACAGGAGGGAGTGGAACAGCTCAACCTGGTTGAATATGTTGGGGTGCTGCTGAAGACGCCTTGGAGCAGCCAGTCCAGAGAGCTTCCAAATAGACCGGGCAGCTCCCTGTAAGGGACAGCTCATCAGGCCCTTACTCAGGAGTACGTCTAGACTGCAGTGGCTGTGGGTCACGTAGACATGTCTGAGGTAGCCAGCTGTGTAGCTGCAGCAGCTCTGAGCTCATCGGGGGGCTAACTGTCCAAGGGTTTAACCAGCTTTTTGGTGGGTTTGCAGCCCACACTGAGCTCCTGGCTCTTTTGCAAATCCATTGCTAGCAATACCTAAGCCAGTGAGGTTAGAACTACCTCGAGCATGACCGTACGGTCAGCAGCCACTGCAGTGTAGTTGTGACCTCTCTGAAATGGGGGGAGACTTGCTGGACAGAGGGAGGATAACCTGAGCTGAGGGTTGCATTTATATAAACTATTCAGAGGAGGGATGGTCTCGTCGTAATGCACTGGAGTTGGAAGATCTGGCTTTACCACAGACTAGCTGTCTGAGCTTGAGCAAGTAATTTAATCTTTCTGGGCCCCTGTAGTCAAAGGAGGATACCCCCACTTCCCTTTTTCTGCCTTTTGTCTGCTTAGCGTCTAAGCCCTTTAGAAAGAGACTAGCTATCACTGTGCATGAAAAGCACCCACCACAATGTGGCTAGATCTCATCTGGTGCTTCTGAGTGCCATTGGAGTACAAGTCATAATAATATTTTCCCTTGTGCACCTACAGCGTAGATCTAAACATAAGTCAGTGCAGTCACAACTCAGTTTGTATGCATGGTTACAAAGAGGAGACCTCTGACAAGAACAGCCCCATTTACCCAGATAGCATAGATAAAGTTGGGTAAAGGGTTTTTCAACAAACAATAAATTTGTCCCAGAAATGTAATTTTGGCAGGTGCAAAATGATTTGCAAATTCAAGTCAAATTTGTTGAAAAGTCTCTGCTGAAAAAAGAAAATGAGGGGCAATGTTATTTCATTTTGGTAGTGGTAGAGTGATGTTGTAGATGTGATGGTCCAGAAATTGTGAGAGGCAAGGATTTCTTTGGGTGACATCTCTTATGAGTTCAGCTGCGTGGTTGGGATCGAGTTAGACAAGACTGGGACTGGAAGATGAATGTCTTGCATCTGAAAGTTTGTCTAACTAGCCCATCTAACCAGTTGGTCTACTAAACAATATCACCCAAAGAAATCCCTGCCCCTGAAATCATTTTGTTGCGTTTCAACATTTTTAAAGTGAAATTTGAACTTTTTTTTAATGGCCTTTTTTGGTTTAAAATTGACCCAAATTAAAAACCATGAAAAAGAACAAATAAAAAGGTTAAATAGCTTTTAAAAATGGAAATAAAGTGTTTCTTTTTTAGATGAATGACATTTTTTTTCTGGTTGAAATTATTTGGTGTTTTCCTCATTTACCTGAAAAAGCTGACAAATTCTTTTTCCATTCAGCCAGACTTTTTTTTTTTTTTTTTTTGCATGGGGGAGGTCCTCCTAATTTTCTGCTCTGGCTATTGAGCTACTGATAAATGATCCATTGTGTGTCTTTCTAATCAGTTTTGAGGAGGAGGGTGGTTATAGGGAGAATATGGTATAGTAAAGGCTACAAGAAATTAAAGGTCAAATTGGTTCTGGTGGGAAGGCCAAAGAACTATAAGGGGAGATCTGGTCTGTACAACACCACTGGAGAGGAAACCATCACATTAAATACCAACGTGAGAGGTAGAAGTGTGGTGTTATATGAGCATCAAAGATGTGCTAGATACTGTTAGAGAGGTGGGGGCAAACTCTGAGCTTCTCTGTGCTGATGTAAATGTGGTGTAACTGCTGAGATCCGTGGAGTGCCCCTAGCTTGACACCAGTGCAAGTGAGACTAGGAGCCAGCCCGGGTCCGAGCTGGGTGCTCGGAGAGAGGGCTCTGGGCTGTTAGTGCATCTTACTGCATCTCAAACCTGTCCTCCTGCACGCAGTTACTTGCATGTCTGTCGCCACCTGCTCCTCCTTGGAGCTGGAGATCCAGGCAGGTGAAAAGTTGGGAAAGGGAATTGTTTCCACTGTCATGTTGCTGGCGGTAAGCATAAGATGTTGAAGGGGAGGCTGCAGAGAGGAAGATTTCATGCTGACCCCTCCAGGGTTTGGCCTGTGATTCCCCCCCTGACCTGTGCAGTCAGGGGTGAGGAGGGAGGAGCAGGTTACTGGGAGGAGAGACTATGGGAATCCTTGTCCAGCAGCACAGAACAGCTGCTGCAGAGACAGCAAAGGCCCGAGGGGAAATGGGAACACAGTGAGTCGTTTCATTAATTGCAGGAGTGGAGCACAACAGACCGCTGTCCTGTCCCTTCTCTCTGCGCCACCCTTTCCAGTACCCGGTGGGTCATAGCCCGCCTGTGGAAGAGCTCAGCTCCCTCCAAACCATGCTACAGACGTACACACGTGCACACAAATGCAACACGTGCGCTGAGGATACACTTGGTCTGTGCGTCTCTTGCTCAGTTCAGGTGCCATCTCAGTCAAACGGCAGCTGCCTCTGCCATTTAGTTCAGCAGAGGAACCGTGTGGGGTTTCCTCTTTTCTGAGCACATCCCATCTCTGTCAGCTGCGGCCCTTCTGATAGCAGCAGCCCAAGGTGAGCCCAGTAATGCCTGCCACTTGGCTGCGCTAAGCTGACTATAGTGGGACCCTTGCCCAGCACATTTGCCTTCTTGCCAAGACTGTCTAATACAGGGCCGGGCAATTGTTTTGGGCGGAGAGCCGCTTACTGAGTTTTGGCAAGCCATTGAGGGCCACGAGACAGGCAGCCCAGGGCAGGTTAATATTAATTTTCTAAATTTTTTAAGGGCCCCATGGGCCGGATAGAACAGGCCGGCGGGCCACATCCAGCCCCCAGGCTGCATTTTGCCCACCCCTGCTCTAATACCTTCTTTTCAGTGCCAGGAGCAGGGCAGGCTGCGTGGTCTTGACTTAGCCCCACAGCTGGGCTCTGCTCATAGCTTCTGGCTAAGGGGGAGTCATAGCAGGGTCCCAGCTCTCCAAAACCAGCCTCCCACCTAATGTCTCTGCCTGATCCACTGGTTTCTTTTGAGCCAAACCTCTTTGCCAGGACCCTGGCAGTTCACATCCATCAAGATCCCTCTGCCAAGCAACATGGTCGGGGAAAATGCCTTTAATTTTGATTTTTTTTTTTCTGGAAACAAATGAGGAGAAAACTCAGGTATGAGTTTGGAGTGACTCTATAGAAGGCAGTGAGAATTTTACACTGACCTCAGCGGGGTCAAAATTTCATCCTTGGACTCCTGATCATGCACTTTCTCCTCCCATATTCTGCCTGAGGCTGCTGTCTGCTAGTTGGGATCTGTTTATCTGTCTATCCATCTATATCCGTTCCTGTCGCAGCGGTAGCTAGAAGTAAGCAGCGATGGCTTTCCCCATGCTGTTAAATCAGTGATTCCTTTCTAAAGCAGGGTTGTGACGTTTCTCTTGGTTGTGGTGGTCTGTGCTATATGGCAGTTTGTCCTGGGGTGGAAGGAGAGGGAGAAAGCACTGGGGCTTTCAGGGTGCACAGTGGATTATTTGGTTTAGGGGAATGCATGCCTCTATTCTGCACTTTGGATCCACTTGAAGGTTTAGGGGTTTGATGCCTGTGAGAAAGAACAAGATATACAAGGTTAAAAAAGTAGTCAACTTTCATTGTGGCAGAAGCTTAGGAGGTTGCCAATGA
>JAGPOW010002173.1:11953239-12001645 GCA_030014935.1 Caiman crocodilus
GGTGGCTGAGCAGGAAGGCAGCAACATCTGCAAATGCCCTAATGTTACCTAGGTTCATCATGGCGCTCAGGGGTAGCCCAGCCAGGTAGACTGGCTTGAAACTGTGGGGAGCCTAGGTCTTTGTGCCTTGTAGCTGGGAGCCTGGAAGCTCCGAGACCCTCAGATCTGTGGGTCTACGCTCCCTGTTTTGCAGCAGGTAGACTTGCTGCCCTGTGAGCAGTGCAAGCTGTGTGTGTAGCTGGGATCCTGGGGATCCTGGCTGGAGCTGGAGCTCTCAGACCTCCCGTGCCAAGGGGCTGGCAATGTTTTTAGCTGGAGTGCCGAAAACACCCAAACCTTAACCCATGCCTCAACTCGGCGTGCCAGAGGCAGATGGTGGGGGAGTCACAACAGGCCTGATGCTTGTTGCTGCTGGCGGGTGCACACGTGCCTCTAGGCGGATGATGGGGGAGGTGCCAGGGTTGTGCTGCCCCAGGCCCCTTCCCAGCCATGTGCCCTGAAGCACACTTGTACCCACCATCGGCACAGAACCCAGTGCTTCTGTTTGCAGCTTCCCAGTTGCCTGCCACAGCCAGCCCAGGCTCCAGGCAGCTGCTGCCTGCCACAGAGCCCCAGATGCTTGCAGCAGGGCTTGCAGCCTCCTGGCAGCCTGGGCTCTGTGCTCAGTGGCAGCTGCCCAAGTCCCAGGATGGCTGTGGCATGCCAAGTAAAACAGCCTTGCATGCCGTGCTCTGGCACACGTGCTGAGGGTTGCCAATCCCCGTTCTAGGCTCTCCACTCCGTAAATGGTTAACCTATGAGCCTGGGCTTGAGATGGGACATCTAGACTTCTTGTTCCATAGTGGGGAAGTCTCCTAACCCAGACCCACTCTTCAAGCTACCCCTGGGTCAGGGACCCTCACTGGTCCCCTCGGCATCAATACAACCATTGCTTCATTTTGTTTTGGATGGACACGCACGGGCACATCACACCTTATGGAAAGTTGCTGCTCTGATTCCCTGGTCTATAACATGGCAACAGGGATGCTAAAATTGGCCTGACCTGGGCTGAACTGCCTTTTATCTAACCGCTCAAAAAGCCGTTACAGCAGCCTGTGTCTCCAAGGCATTGAATAATGTGCTGTGACTCAAACTCTCCCTTAATGGTTCTTTCCTGTCTTTCTACTGAAACAATCTGAGTAACTTTTGTCCTCTGGAATTGAGAGAAATGTGTGTGTGTCCATGAATTTGGCACTCTGCTGCCTGTGTAAGGCAGCAGCCACCGCACACGCAGGCTTTTCGCAGGAGACTTTGGCTCCTTGGCCTTGTTGAGGGAGCCGTTTTTGCTGAGTGCCTGTAATGCTAGCACAGGGAGGTTTACTCCTGTGCTTTCTCTTGCTGGTCATAAAGGGGTCTTGATTCACGTTGCTTTTTCTAAGTGTTTCTATCACACTTGTCTGCCATAGTTACTGTTGTATTAGTGACCCCAGTTGTGAACTGCATTGTCAAGAGCGGGGCTGAGCAGGGCATGGGGCAGATCAGGAGAAAGAGAAACTTCTTCCCCCTCAGATCCAGCCCCGCACAGTAGCCCTGGGCAGATCTTACCATCAAATCATAGAAAAAGGCTCTTTATGTTAATGCTTTTGTTGAATGAGATGGGCAGCTCCCCATTAACCATTGCAGTGAGACCATGTTGCACCCAGCAGGAATTTGAATCTGGCTAGTGATGGCAGAAGTCTCCAGAGCCTGAAAAGAGAGGACTGAACTGTCCTCTGGTGCCTTAGAGAAGGGCATTTCCGGAGATGTAGGTAAAACACGCTGGCAGGGAGCTAAAGGAGGAAGTCACATATTTATCTAAGGATAAATAGAGGATGTTGGTCTCCAAGCAATCAGACACACCCCTCACCAGCAATAACTGCACTTTAAACACTTAAAAAGTAAACTTCTGCTACCTGTCAAAGAAAGGGGGGAGTTTGATAACAAGTGTGTGGCACCAAGTCCATAATTCATAGTGGACCCTTGCTGAAGGCCATACGTCGTCATTCACAGCATAACAGAAATGAGAATGGGTCTCTCCCAACAAAGATGTCCTGGTGTGATCTCTTATCATGTGGACTACCGGCACTGTGGTGCATTTACTGGCATGCTGTATGTGTCCTAAGCACTGCCATAAAGCAGAAGTGCAACAAGATAAATGATGCCAATCCATTTTGTCAGGTTTTATCCAGGTTCTCAAATGCCAAGAGCACTATAAATAGACACAGAACAAGGATCAGAGAGATCCTTCCCTTATAAATGTTGGTTTATTTAGGCCTTTGTCTTGCAAGTGCTTCTATCCATACCCAGTGTTACGCGCTGTGAGAATTTCCATTGACTCCCATAGGGAAAAAACCTTAAATATGTACAGCTTTTTTGCTGGGGTCAGGGCTTCTGCCACATCCAAAATGCACTAATGGCAATGGGACTCTTTCCACTGATTTCAGGAGGCTTTAATCAGTGGGGCCATCTAATTCTCAAAGCACAGTTCATCCCACAGGGTCCTCCAGTAGGAATTGGCAAGCTTTCCGCTGTGTGCAACAATCCGACGGGCATCATTTCTGGCTTCCCTAAAGATTCCTGTTTTCATGTGTTTCATGGTTTTGTTCGTTTTTAACATCCTGCTCATGGTCAGGAACATGGAATACAAAGAGATGGTGCAGGGATGGGCTGGAGGGAGGACGGAAACCACTATCTGAAGGTCGTTCTCACTGTGATGTTAATTCACGCATGCAGTGCTTACATTCTCCAGCCAGTGCTATATTAGAAACATATTAGACCAGATCTTTTGTCTTGAAGTTTTTAATCGGGTTGTCCCTCAGGTCCTAGTATAGGCTATCATGGTGCGTTATATAGAGGAGGTGTCCACCATAGAAAGCCACTGCAAATACAAGCAGAATAGATGGCTCACGAATGGTGCTATGTGGCTTGGGGATGTTCCCCTCTACCCAGTCCTGGTCTCAGTCTCTTTCTTCCATTACAAAGAGCCTGAACACAGCACTGGGACATAAATTCAAAGCTACTCCAAGCCATCTGCTCTGCCTAATTGATCTTCTCTAGTACACCACGAAGGAATAAGCAGGCTATTTTGTCAGTGGGCTTATTTTGGCAGTGGAGGACCTGGGGTTGGGAGGCAAAGACATGCTTGCAGAATAGCTTCTGATAAGTTTGAGTCCCAGTTCAGTCTCCTTGTTTACCAGGAGCCACCTGCACCGGGAGCACATTGTAGCACCACAGAACATGATATTGGTTGTATTGCAATTGCAGAAAAAGTGGTCAAGCACCTCCACATTTTATGAGCAGTTTCTCTCTAGCAGCTTTGGGAAGGTCAGGAGAAGCGGAATTGCTTTTGCTGGCTCTCAGGAATGCAGATTTATTCAAAAGACCATTGTAGGCCAAAAGTCGGGACTCCCTGGAATCTTGGCACTTTCCAAGGCCCCATCTGATGTTCATTGTTGGTTGGTGCCATCCTGGAAATGTTAGGTACAATAGGAAATAGCCAAAGGGGGAGGGGTTTGTTTAGCTTCAGGGACGAGATTTGGAAAATCACCTTGTTTTTTTCCTTCTTCAACTCTCATTAGTCCACAAGAGTTGACTCACGGAAAAGGGGGTTCTTGTTCTGGCCATGAGTCATATTCATGGACTGGAGTTTGCATTTGGTTAGCAGTGCTAGTTCATAGATAGGTTTCTGATGAAGGGTGCAGGCAGTCTATGGCTGTCTGCCCTACAGTAGGGAGTGTACAGTCCAGATAGCTTTTAACCTAGACAGCTCCTTATCAGTAACAAAGAGTACCCAGGAGGGTGAGTCCAGCATGGGCTGTTCATGCCTGGGCTGAACACTGTACTGTCACATCTTCACTTCTAATTGGTGCTTAAATTACCTGGATTCAAGTGAGGTTTGGGTGTGCCAACCTCTAGACATGCCCCATCTGGTAGGGGTTTCCCAGTCTTAGTTTGGCCTGGAAGACAGAGAGCTGTTTGTGTGTTTTACCAGTGCTGAGATTGGGTGAGGGTGTCTGCAAAAGAGTCAGTAAGCGCTGAGCAAAGAAGAACCCAGATATTTGGATAAGGCTGTTTCCCAGCCCATGAAATTCACAGCCAACTGTCGCATTAAGAATGCCCTGCTCAGCTGTTTGCTGTGGCCTTTGTTTCCAAAGTTTCTCCACTCAGGTGGCGCTCATCAGTTGTTCCACACAGCTCATCCGAGAAGGAAGGCTGTAGCACCTCCTTTCCCTGTGCAGCTGTTTGCTGTTGCTCTACATCCCCCCTGGTTACTTTCTGTGAAATCTTTGCAAACCTCCTCTTTGCAGAGGGGTAGGAAAGCTACCCCTCTGCAAAGAGGAGAATTCGGTGAAGAATCAGGATTCAGTGAAGAATCCTGATCCTACTGTGCTTTAAAACACACATCTGAGAAACAAGGGTCACTGAAAGAAAGGGCCAGCTAGCAAAGGAGTGGAGACGGCACAGCCTGAATAGCACTGTCAAGTTCAGACACAAGCATCATGCAAACATCCCTGACGCAGCCCAGCCTCTGCACTTTGATTGCAGCCTGCAGCTCTGTAGGTGCCCCTCCAGCCAGACCTGCAGCACATGCAAAGTGCAGGGCTGAGCCTTTGTACAGGGACTGCTTGCCATGCCTAATGCCTCCTGAATATCTAGGAAACCTCCCAGCTCATAGATGCAGAGCCTAGCGTGGAGACAGCATCTGCCAGGGAAAGGTGACCGAGTCAAACTTGTGCTGAGGGGCAGGTGCCAGCAGGAAGACGTTGCACAGGGTTCACTGAAGACTGATATTTGCACAGATCATCAGACGCTTCTTCAAGATAGGAACACGTGACTGGGGGAATAAAGTCCACCCTTTGTTCTCAAGCCCTGCCCCAGTACTGCATGGCATAATTCCCATATAAAATTTGTCTTCCTTGTATTCCACTCCACCAGGCTGGGGAGGGTTCCTCCCTGTAGGGTTTGCCAGTCCTGTGCCTGGCACTGGAATCCTCTGCGGCCCTCCAGCATCTCAGCTATGATCATTCAATGGCCGGATATCATGTGGCTAATCCCACGGTTTTTGCTCCCCACTGTACATTATGGTAATATTTCTTGCTGTATTTCAGGAGGAAGAGGATGGATGTGTCACTCCACAGGATATGGGCCATGCTGCTCTTGCTGTCCCTGCTCTGTGCCACGGGCCTGTGCCAAAAGAACAGTAAGTTCAGCTCTTGGCACCCTCTGCCTCTCAGAAAACCCCTGGAAGTCTGTACTTCCCTTCCTTGGCCCCATGAATGCTGGGGCACATCGCATGCAGGTTGCCCTGTTGTCACCCACTAACCTCCTTGTACAGACCCTTCTGCCAGTCGCAGAGTTGGGGACTGAGCTGAGGGCAATGCCAGGAGTCCCGTCTCCTCGGTTCCTGTGCTGATTCATAAAACCTCACTCTTGACTACATCCCTCTTGTGTGCACTCTCCCTTCTTCACCATAGCTCTCCCACTGGTCTGGACAGCTCTTTCTTCCCTACCTGCTGTTTCTGGCTTGAACCAGCTCCCATTCTTGTGTAGTAAAGCTCAACTTCAGGGAGCCTCTTCATTGTGACTTGTCCCTTCTCATGCCCCCAGGGGACAGCAGGATCTCTGTGCTCTTGACGCTTTGTTCTTGCCTCCTAGTTAATAGCTGTGTGGCCTCCAGGGCAAAGAGCTGCACAGAATGTATCCGAGTGGACAAGGACTGCTCCTACTGCACGGATGAGGTGAGCATCCCCCTTCCCAAGGGCACAGGGGCCCTAGTTTCCCCAGTCCCAGAAACTGTGACAGCTCCAGTTTCCACATTCAATCTGGTGTCTTCCCCTTCCAACAGCGAGGGACCCCTAGCAGAATACAGGATGGGGCCACTTCACAATGCAGACCTCTCTCGATAAAGGGCCAGACTGGACTTTGAGCCCATTCAGCTCCAAGCTGAACCCCTCCAAGCTTGGTAGTATTTTGGCTCCAGCCTATTTTTATCCTTCAACCTGTTGCTTCTCCCCTTTGGCCCAGTTCAGTACCGGCCCAGCCCCCTATTCTCAGGGGGAAATTCGGGCCAACCCTTTGAAGGCCACTATATACAAGGCTCCTTCCATGTCTGCTGCTTCTGGACATGAAACAAATGGGAACTGGGAAGAATTAATTTGTTAGCAGGGCAGTTTATGAGGGACTTGGAGAAGGATGTACAGGCTGCTGAGGGTCTGGTCCCAGCTCGCAGACTCTGATAACAGTAAGGGGGCTTCTCAGGTGCAGAGTCCCTGCCCACACTGACTTGTTCTGCCCCCTCTCACTCTAATCCTGGTGTAGAAGGGAACCTGCCCCTCTGAGGCATTGCATGGTATCCCTTCACAGAGGTCTCTGCTGAGCTTTCGTGTTTGTGCTTTTCCCCTCCTCTCTTACCACAGAACTTCAAAGACAGCCGATGTGACTTGAGAGAGAACCTGGTGCTGCACAACTGCAGTAAGGCCGGTATCGTGTACATGAGAGGCGAGATGAGTGTCCAACAGGTAAGTATAGCATGGTTTGAACCTCAGCAATAATCCACCAGTCTATGGCTCATCACTTCCTTGAGCAGGCTTTTATCCTGATTTCATTAAGAAAAGGGCATCAACGCGTCTCTGACTAGTTATGGGCTGGTTACAATTACACACCTCTGCCAGATTCCTAAATGTCTCATTAGGATGCTGTTGGGAAGGTGTCAGTACAAGAAGCTGCTGTTTATGTAGGGCCCACTCAAACACACAGCTCTCCCTTGGCTAGCTGCAAGCTGGTGGGAGGACCCAGCAGGGTGAATAAGCATCAACTCACTGACTATAAGGAGCCATGTAGTTAATGGGGAATCCGGCCCTGTTAATGCAAGAGAGAATTGGGGAAGAGGGGTGGATCACCCAACCGTGGGCCCCTGGGTAGAAAGCCCAGCCTTCCTGCCAGGACCAGTCTTGTCATATGCTTCCAACAGTCCTTGCCCTAAGCATGCAGTTCAAGGGCAAAATAAGTTCATCCCTTGTGTGGTAGGCATCTGTGTATATCTCAGCTCCAATTTCCTCTGCAACTCTCATCACACTTTGTTGGTCTCTCCCCTGGTAGAACATCAGCATCAACACCTTTCTGAAGAAAACCCAAGTGTCTCCGCAGCAGATGTACATGCGGCTAAGACCTGGGGAGGAGGCCAGCTTTGACATGGATGTCTTCCAGCCCCTTGAGAGCCCTGTGGATCTCTACATCCTCATGGACTTCTCCTACTCCATGTCTGACGACTTGGATAACCTCAAGAAAATGGGCCAGCAGCTAGGTGAGGCCAGGGCCTACCCCACAATTGATAACTTGCACCAGCTGTGGGCTGAGTGATGGCACTTGCCATCAAGCACTTGCCATCAGCCTTGCTGTCACCTGCTGAGCCAGGATTGGGGACCAGTGAGTTAGACCTGAAGCTAATCGCATGATGATAAGAGTTATTAGTTATTTCAGTGACCATAGTGGTGGCAGATGATAGAACAATTGTTTCAAGTTTCAGCAAGGGAAGTTTAGGTTAGATATTGGGAAAAACTTTCTCACTAGGAGGGTGGTGAAACACTGGAGCAGGTTACCCAGAGATGTTGTGGAGTCGCCATCCTTGGAGACTCTTTAAATCTTGGCTAGGATGATCTAGCTGGGGATGGTCCTGCTTTGAGCAGGGGGTTGGACTAGATGTGATCTCCTGAGTTCCCTTCCAGCCTGAATTTTCTATGTTTCTATAGCACCAGGAGCCCCAGTCCCTGACTAGGACCCCACTGTGGTAGGTTCTCTGTAGATGAAGAACAAAGAGTCCATTTCTACCCCAAAGATCTTGACATCTGGAGTAAAATGAGAAACAGCAGGGAATTATGGGCAGCCCTTGTGCTAGCCAGGCGTCCTGCCTGAGATGTGGCATTCAAAACAGCTTAGGGAGAAGGTGCCCAGAAAAGGGAGCTGTCCTCAACAACAGCCCAAGGCTATCTCCCAGCTCACTCCTCTCTCCTCTCCTCAGCGGAGGTCCTGCGAAAACTGACCTCGAATTATACCATCGGGTTTGGCAAGTTCGTGGACAAAGTCTCAGTTCCACAAACAGACATGAGACCTGAGAAGTAAGTGAAGCTGTTGGGTCCCAACAGACAGGCTTAGATGAGAGGGGACAGGAAACACTCACCTTATTTCTTACTGTCTCCAGAACTAAATCACACCCTGACCAGGCTTTGACCCTTTTGTGCTGTGATTACTACAAACCTCTGCTCTCCTGCCTCCCTGCCTTCTCCCAAACATGGCTGGCAGTGCCACACAATCACACTGCCCCTGCTCCTTGGGTCCCAGCCTTGGCTTCCCACATCCTGATGCATGTCATTCAGTGCCCATCCTCTCTGTCAGAGCCCTTCCTAATCCTATCCCCACCTACATCTCAGCTCTCACTTCCTAAGCTTGTCCCAGTCCTCTCCTGTCACTCCTCCATCTGTCACTTTTTGACCTCCCAGCTTTAAGCCTTCATTCATGCTACCCAGCACTTGGAAGGGGGCTCTTTCACTCTGACTCATCTGTGCCCCCTGCTTCAAATATCTCCATAAGCCTTACATCTTTTGGTGTCCCTCTACTTTCTGTTGATGTCCTGCTGATGTTTGTGAGGCAGGAGCAATTTCGCCCGCTGTACACATGATGCTGTCTGTGATGATCTGTCCATGACTTCCCCAGTCCCATTTGAAAGCCTTTTGCCCCCTTTCCCCCACCAGGCTGCGAGAGCCCTGGAATGATGCTGATCCTCCCTTCTCCTTCAAGAACGTCATCCGCCTGACCAACGACATTGACCACTTCAGCCAGGAGCTGCTGAAGGAGCGTATCTCTGGCAACCTGGATGCCCCAGAGGGTGGCTTTGATGCCATCCTCCAGGCAGCTGTTTGCAAGGTGGGTCCTGGAAGGGTTTGGCTTCTCTCAATGCTCTCTGCATTGGAGTGGGGGAGAGAAGTGGTCTAGGCAGCTAGCAATGCAGCTGACCTGCAACCAGACCTCAGCCCTATGTGGCAGGAGCTACTACTTTCCTGGATATCCCACTCCTCTCACTGCTGTCGCTGTCTGGCAACTCATCTTGCCTTTCCAGTTCTCCCTATAGTAAAGCCTTTTGAGTGGACAACCCTAATCTGGTGTTAGAATGACAGGCCCAAGAGCCGGGCCCTGGGCACACTGTGCTTCCCTTGTGCGTCCTTGTCTCCTGTGCTGTCTCCTCTCCCCTTGCTCCTGTGGCTGTGTGGATCCACTCCCCAGGTGCCTGCAGGTCCTGGCTGCAGTTGTTTCCCACCAGCTGGGGAACTGGGTATTCCTACAGGTCCAAGTCTGCTCAGGAACTTGTCTGACACAGCTGGATGGTGCTGAAACACCCTAGAGTTAGTGGGAGGGGACTGCTGAGGGACACCACCACCTGACAAGGGGCATTTACCCTTTCATGTGTGCTGTTTTAAGTGGCTTGTCCTTGCAGTGGTGTTTGTGGCATGGGGAGGAGGGGTAATGGTGAAGGCTGGGATTAAAAATTCCATGTACCTCAATCCCATTGACCCTCTGTGGGGAGTCAGGTGCTTCACTCCCTCGAGATCCTTTGAGAAACTCATCCAAAGAGTCCCATCAGCTGGCTCCAGGCCTCTCATATAGGACTGGCTCTGTGCTTTGTTTATGGTGGTTAAGTAAATATGAACATCCCTCCCTTCCCACCCCTGTGGCCCTAGGAGAGCATTGGCTGGAGGAAGGACAGCACTCACCTGCTGGTCTTCTCCACTGAGTCCGCCTTCCACTACGAAGCTGACGGCACCAATGTGTTGTCTGGGATCCTGCGGCGTAACGACGAGCGGTGCCACCTGAGCCAGGACGGCACCTACACCTATGACACCAAGCAGGACTATCCCTCTGTGCCCACCCTTGTGCGTCTGTTGGGCCAGCACAACATCATACCCATCTTTGCTGTCACCAACCACTCCTACAGCTACTATGAGGTAAGGAGGAGCCCGAGGCAGAGGGTTGAGGATTATGGTCTGGAAGAAACACTATGAATACAGTTAACGATAAGGGTTAAACTTAGTGAAGGGACCCACTGGTTGGCCTGCAGTTTGGCTACAATTTAGGAAAGGAGGCACCAGTCATTATCCAAGGGTACTACCTAATTTGGCCTCCTTCCATTTGCTTCATCAAATCTCTGCTGGGCTGGAGCAGACGAACTGTGTGAAACGGCACCTTTAACCTACAGGTCACTGCTTGAGGAGCAGATTTCAGATTAAAGTGAATAGGTCCAGGAGTGAAACACATTTAAGTTGATGCTGGGCTTCCTGAGTAGGAAGCCTATGGGGAAATTATCTCTTGCTCTCCTAATTTCAAGATTAAACTGCTGCACTCTCCTTTTTCATGGGTGAAGTAGAGTGTGTTGGACTGATCATGATCAGTCGGGGGATGCGAGGCCCTGAAGTGAGATAAAAGAAACAGGGCTCAGAATTGTAGAGTTTGATGCTGCCACGAGCAGGGTTTGTGTGTTTGTCTCTTGTGGAGCAGTGGGGACATCCAGTGGCTAAATGCATCCCAGAGAGATCGCTGGCTGTTTCCTTCTGAGTGTATTTGATCTCAGTATGAAGCTGAGGGAGAGAGACAGGTGTTGGATCTAAATGTTTCCCAACTGCAGAGCTGCCCAGATTCTGGGTTCTAGAGCAGCCTTTTATAGAGGGACGGGACAGCTATAAAGTTTGAATCTGGACTGGTGCTTTCCCATAATTCAGGAGTGACGGTTATCCAGGCTTTTGGAGCAGCCCCAGCTGTAACTCCAGTTTGCTAAATGAACGTACCCAATGTGCCAGTTGTACATAGGAGGTGCAGGTTGGGGCATTGTGAGGGCACTGGCAAGGCAAGGGGTAAGGGTGGGGTGCAGAGAAACTCTGGGTTCTGTTCCCATCTCTGGCACAAGTCCCCCCTTGTGCCTTTGGGTGAAGCAAAAGCTCTGTGCCTCAGTTTCACTAAAATGGGGAGGATAACCTGTTCCCACCTCTGGGGATGCTGTGAGGACAAATTCATTCATGTAGGGAAGGGTCTCATGGACTACACTGATGAGAAGCCTCAACTTACAGTGCAGGGAGTGAGGGGGTGTGAAGAAGGGGCCTTCTAGATCTTAGGCTGCCTCAGCTCACCTCCCCCTCTAAAAACACTCATTGAAGCTTGTCCCTTCTTCCAGCCTGTGGCAGCGGGCCTGTCCCTGGAGGGTGACATGCTGATGAATGTATCTGAAGCAGGAAAAAACCTGAGAGAAACCACCCTTTAGCCCCACCTGGAGCCACCTGCACAGTGTGGAGGTCTGGCTCATGCCCACTCCCCCCACCGCCACTGGCATTTATTCAGTACATCCAATTCCATGAGCAAGATAGAGCCATTGGGACAGGTTGCAGGGAAATGCCACGTAGCAAGTCTGCTGAGCAACATATCTGGTGACAGCATCCTCTGCAGCAGAAATTTGGAGCCTGTTACCTTCGGTGCCAACTGATGAAAATGAACCTTTCCCTGCCTGTCATGGGAAGCACAGCATGACAGCAGGGTTTTGGGGCTGACCCTATCCCTCTGATTGTTTGCAGAAACTGCACCGGTATTTCCCCATCTCGGAAATTGGAGTGCTGCAGGAAGACTCCTCCAATATTGTGGATCTGATTCACATAGCTTTTGAGGTAAGGGCTCCTGTGGGCTCTCAGACTGGCTCAAAGTCAAGTCACTGAGTTACTGGGAGCAGGGAAGAAGGAGCAGAACAGTGTATGAACACTACAGCACCTCCAGGCAGACTGAGGGGAGGAGTAGTGCAGGGAAGCTACATGCCAGGGCTGATACCCTCTCTCCACCCTCCCACCAGCGTATCCGTTCCAAGATGGACATCCGCATGGACTCTGTCCCCAGATCCTTCAAGTCCAACATTACTGCCTTGAAGTATCAAAAGACTGAGTCGGGCTCCTTCATTGTCTCCCGCGGGGAAGTGGTAAGTCCACGTAGCTTCTTGGAGTATCATGGGGTCCCTGAGCACGTCACAGCATGGAGGTACTTATCTTCGGATGCCTTTGCAGTGAGGCAAAGACATTACCACCATTTTATGGGTTTGGAGCGAGGGTAGAGAGAGACTGAGGAATTTGTCCCTGGTTTGACAAGAAGCTATAGCAGGGGAGGGAAATAAATTTCTCTTCCCACTCTCTGCCCTCTGGTCTCACCTTCTCAGCCTGTGTAGATTAACAGTAGTTTGTGAACATACATGGTCTCTCGGTGTTGTGGGAGCAGGGAATAGGCTTTCTTAGATTTCAAGTTCCTTCTTTCTGTTTTGTGTATGGGATCTTGCCCCAGACACTATTATAATACAGATAATGGTGGAGGAAAGTACTTTGAAGTCCATCTGTCTGCGGCCAGATCTCATTGACCTGGAAAGGAGACATGGTAGAAAGGTTGTCTCCTTCCTTCCTTCCTTCACTTAGCCATTTCCCCAGCCTTCCCCTGCAGAAAAAGTACCACCTGGCTCCAGAAAGGAGCTTTGAGTACAGGTGGCTAATAGAAGCATCTCTCTTTCCTTCAGGGCACATTCAGACTGCGTTTGAAAGCCCTGGAGAAGGTGGGTGGGGAGCATGTCTGCAACCTCCAGGAGAAGGACCAGCAGGGAACAATCCACGTGAAACCCTCCTCACTGAGCGACAGCCTGAAAATTGATGCCTCTGTCATCTGTGATGTCTGCCCCTGTGAGCTGGTAGGGGACCCCACTGGCATGCATTAACACAGGGAAATCCCCATGTCTTCCTTAATAGTCAGGGAAGGTATTGAACTGGCCGGTGTGTCTGTGCACTGCTGCACTCTACTGAATGGATTCTGCACAGATCAACTGTGTCATGTGCCCTGTATTGCCAGTAGCTGATGCAGAGTCCAGAGCGGGCAGGAATGCCTTTTAGAAAAGGAGGATCCAAGTGCTGCTGCTGCCACCCTGAATGTCCAGGTATTCATAGGCTGAGCAGCACAGCACTGACACTGACTATGGCTTTGTTATGTTGCTAAGGACCTGAGGGTGGTTCTGGGCCTGAACCGGGGTGTGACAGGTGCAAGACTTTCACAAGTAAAGTGAGTTTGGCTGTTCCCAGCACAGTCCTAATCTGGCCACAGAGACACGTGCTGTGGCCCAAACACAGAGCCATGAGCCTAGTACCCAGTACAGAGAACTGCTAGAGATTTGCCCATGCACAGCCCTGCTACCCTTCTTCCTGAGCAATAGCTCACAGAATAGTTGAGCAGAGCATTTGACCCAGCTGGCCAAACATGGACGATCCAGATCCTAGACCATGCTCTTGTGAACACATGGCTGGGCTCAGTCTCTGGAAGAGGGTTAGTGACTTCTCCTCTGCTTCTTGTTCACAGCAAAAGGAAAGTAGATCATCCAAATGTGGATTCAATGGGGACTTTGTCTGTGGACGGTGTGTCTGCTACTCAAACTGGTAAGGATCCTGGCTAGCACAGCTCCTCAAGTGTGCCCCATCCTAGGAACCCCACCCTGCATATTCAGTTATTCCCCATCCTGCATGTTCAGTTATTCCTGGTTGTCTGAAGACCTTGGTGTGCCCTTGCTCACCTCGGTGCAATGCTGTCTCTGTGCGATGAGTATTCCCAGGTCAGGAGTCTGTGTCCCTGTGGGGCCAGCAATGCTTACAGCCTTTGAAGCACATATCTGAAGCGTGTCTTTATTTTCCAGGCGAGGGGACTCATGTGACTGCTCCTCTGACTTTTCTGTGGACAACACGGCCTGTATCCGCCCTGGGGATGAGAAGCCTTGCTCAGGGCGGGGTGAATGCCTCTGTGGGAAATGCCAGTGCTACTCGGAGGACCTGACCCTGCGCTACGAGGGCAACTACTGTGAGTTTGACAACTTCCAGTGTCCACGTACATCTGGCTTCCTCTGTAATGGTGAGTGGTGGGCAGGGAGGCAGAGCCCAGTCCAGCCCAGAAACCTGAGTAGCTTACCAGTCCTATGCTCCTCTGCTTCAAGTGCTGCTGGGATTGCAATAGGGGGCACACAAACTGTGGGGAAGAGCAGGGGCAGGACCTAGTTTTTTCTTTCAAGGTGTCTTTACCCTGCTGACACTTGACTCATATATGGCTCAAGATCTGGAGTTAACTGGTAGTCTCCCTACAAAAGGCCAAAGTCAGGTATAACCTCAGGCCAGTGTGTTCAGGTCTCTGTGGCCAGTGGCACACAAGGTAACGTTGTGGCTAGCATCATGTCCAGCCTTCTTTGACCTCCCTAGCCCAAATGTCCAGGTGCCCTTTAGCATATATCCAGAGTGAAGCTCGAACTCACAGTTTCTGGATTCATGTAACAAGATACCTCACCTACTCCACTGCTATGCTCCTCTTCTTACATACAGCATTAGCTGCAACACACTTGGCTTAGCAGCTCTTCCTATATTGAACGTGAATGCAGCTCACAGACACCTCTCTCTAGCGCTAAGAAGAGAATTCAGGACTTCAGGCTCTGAAAACAGAAGCCTCTGCCACTCAAGCTAAAGGAGGGGGGTTCCACTAGCTAGTAGTAATAGCTCTGTTATTCCTATCAGCCAGCCACTGAAAGGGGAAATGGTCATGTTTACATACAGTGCACGAGAGAGAGCGTGCTTTCCTGGTCATAGAATAGGTTTGGACACAGTGATAGCATGAGAGAGGTGCAGCTCAGGTCTGAGGAGGACCCAGCCCTAGCTAAAGCCAATGGGAAGAGTCCTTCTGATGTGAATTTTATTAGATCATGTCCCTGATCTCTAGGTAGTGGAGCCTGTTGCTTCTTTATGCCTTGCTGGTGCCTATCCCTCTTCATCTCCCCCAGAGAGAACAGGGGAGGAGCTTTCCAAGGGGAAAGTGTGAGGACAAAACCCAGGTATTGGCCATCTGACCGATGATAGGTGCAAAAGTCCTCTGGGGAGCAGCAGAGATGGAACTGGAAATAAGAAGCTAGAGTATCCTCAGGGGCCAGGGATGCCCATGGGGTCAGAGTTCACCCACTAACATCCTTCCTCTCTGCACAGAACGGGGTCGCTGCTACATGGGCCAGTGTGCATGTTCAAGTGGCTGGGGAGGCCCTGGCTGTGAATGTCCCACAAGCAACGAGACCTGCATTGACAACAATGGGGTAGGTTGTTCTCCTGCAAGGCCAGCATTGGGTTTGAAGTTGTTCTACACTGGGACAAGGAAGAAGCCAACTAGCCAGAGGGAGATTTGGATTGGAGTGAGCTTTGAGTCAGATTTGGTTGGAGTGAGCAAGCCAGGCTGTGGATGGCCAGTGCTCTTTTTAGCCTGATGATGTATCATGGGAAGGTGAGTTTCTTCCTGGCCTCAGCTGATGATCTGTCCATGTCTTGATATGTAAGGACTTGTTGGACCTTGTCATTTTCATTCCAGGGGTTGTCCATGGGCCCAGGGGTTGTAGGTGGGTGAGAGGGAGGAGAGCTGCTGTTTTAGGAGCACCCTGTTGCTACTAACAATGGGTAACAACATATTGCTTGTGTCGGAGGCTGACTCATGGCCCTTTTTTTCCTGTAGGGAATCTGCAATGGCCGTGGGAAGTGTGAATGTGGCAGGTGCATTTGTGACAGCTCTTCTCCCTACATGGACCCCACTTGCGGAATAAATTACTCCATGGTAAGTCTCCCAGTTTTGTGGTCAATGGTCAAGTCAATGATTGATAGGCCTAATGGTTCACCTCTCTGACTGTGGCTGGCTCCTGAGTTCCTGGCAGAACATCTGGCTTAGGGGAAAGCTGAGGGAAGAAAAACAGGGCCAAAGAGTGATCTTCTGGGGACTGGGATAGTTCTGCTCTCTCCTAGTCAGAATATCTTCCATGATGGGTGCCACAGACCTAGTGCAGCCAGGTCTGTAGACTTTGGAAAGATGGCAGAGGGCTTCTCAGCCTTCTGTTTGGATCACAAGTACTAAAATACAGCCAAACATTAAATCCTATATCTGGATTTCAAAGGAGGGGACGTGTGAGCGTCAGGTAGCTAAGAGCGCCAGGTAGCTCCTGGCTCCTGTTTCCAACTCTGAGAGCTTGGGAAGAGTCATGTATTGGCTCCATTACCTCAGTTTCACCATCTGTAAATGAAAGAACACACATAGAAATCATTGAGAAGTTGGTTTGGAAGGGGCATCTAGTCCAACCCCCTGCCTGAGACGATCATCTATATCCAAACCATCCTATGCAATCCATAATCTAAACTCTTCGTAAGACTACTGACAAACTTGACACAAGATATAACACCCTAACCTGCCACAGGCAAAGCAGACTTGTCAGGTTTGAGACAGCTTTGGGGTCTGTAGGAAAGAGCTGCTGTCCCAGCGGGGAAGATCAATGGAGATTATTTCATAGTAGTGGACCTGATCCAAAACCCCAGTATGAACGCTTTATAAATTTGGACTCAGGCCTGCCTCTGTGGAGATGTGTGGTCTCCTTATTTCTCTCAGCACATTTGGAGCAGGGAGTTGGGTTGTGCACACTCCAGGTACAGGACCCAGCCACTGTAACCCAGACCAGGATTCAGATTCCACGTTCCACACCATACCTCCCCCACCCCCTGTGTCTCAATGAAAAAATGCCCCAGGTGGTTTGGGATTTCAGTGTGTGTTTGTGCCCCCTGGCAGATTAATAAAGGATGTAGAACTAAATCATGATTTGTTCCCACGCACCTTCCTGCCTGATTGTGCAGACTTGCTCTTTATATGTTATTTCCCCACCCCATCCCCTTGTTGCTCACTATCTGACATCCCCTTTCCCTGCTCTGGCATGTGCAGTGCCTCCAGCCCTCACCACTAGGATTTGATTGCTTTTCCCTCTCTCTCACCCATGCTCCTCACTGTTTGATGTTTTGTGCTTTGGGGAACAGTTTATGCTGGGGGTGTGTGAAGATACTCGAACCTGTGTCCAGTGCCAGGCCTGGGGGACTGGTAAGAAGAAGGGGAAGGAATGCACTGAATGCTCTTCCAAGATCCAGATGGTGGATGAACTGAAAGGTACCAGGAGCTCAGCCTTCGTACTTCAAAGATGTGTGTGGGTGGGAGGGTGTGTCTGAGTCTAACGTGGTTCCTTCAGGCCATGGAGTGCATGTGTTGTGGGGGAGGGTATGGAAAGGGGCACAATAGGGCTCAGACCCTGGGGGAGGCCTCTGGGCACTGCCTCTTATATAGTAACAATCTTGCTTCTCTCTCTAGATGAGGAGGTGAACGAGTACTGTTCATTCCAGGATGAGGAGGATGATTGCACATATCGTTACACCCTGAAAGGAGATCCCAGCATGCCACACAACAACACCATCCTTGTGCAGAAGAAGAAAGGTGAGCAGGGAGTGAAATAAGAGTGAGGGGCCATCTCCTGCTCACCTCTCTGAGGAAGCATGCAGACCCTAGCTCTCTGATTCCCAAAGGTTGTGCTTTGAGTGGCAGAAGCATGCCACGAAAAATTATGCTTTATCAGAATCATTTGTCTCACAGAAGGTGTGTCTACATGAGACTTTTACTGCGGAGTTGCCTAATTAGCTTCACAGTAAAACATAAGCATCTATACATGCAGTGCTATTAGGCTGCAGTAAACTTATAAATGCTGGTGTAGGATAGTACTGCCCAACACAAGTGCTATTCTACAGGGGCATTATTTAGTGCACTGCTACGCACATGTAGACACTGATGTGGCTGGCTGGGGCACATGGGTACTTCAGTATGGGGGCTGCCTCCTGGCTTGACTCTCACTAAAACACCCTTGTGCCCCAGCTAGCCCCTTCGCTCTGCAGCACATTGAGTCAGGTCAGAGCAGACCTGGGCTGGCAGGCTGACCTCCAGGGTCCCCTGCCAGGCAGGGCTGCTCTGCCTTGGCTGAGCATGCTACAATCCCAGGTACACATGCAAATAGTGCACCCAGGAGCAATAGGCTCTGGTGCAATTGCACCGGAGTTTATTCAGTCACGTTAGTAGCACGTGTAGACACACCTAGAGCTAGGTCACCTGACCCGTAAGGTTCCTCATGGGTCCAAAAATTTGGTGGTGGGAGCAGTGGCAATTAACAGTGCCACTGCTTCCTCACTGCCAAATTTCCAACCCAGACATGGCGGGATTGGGCCTCGGGCTCCACCAGCCCCATGAACAGATTGGATCCATGGACCCATCACTGCTCTTCTGGGGTGAAAATGTTGGGCACCACTGTGGCATATGCATACCTTTTTGGTTTAAGTGTGAAGTGTGCTGTGAATTTTGATCTAGGAAAAAATTGTGCTCCAGGTATCCAAAGTTGGGGGAATGCTGCCCTAGTTGTCTGCCCTGACCTTCCTCATCCCCCTGGGAAAGCCCAGGCAAGCCAAGGGGGAACCATGGGACCAGAAATTGAATCCTCACCCCCTCAGAGCACTGTTGGGGGGTGAGGATTCATTGTTGGGGGGTGAGGACTCATTGTGCATGCCAGTCACTCCATGGGTGCTCTGCTGAGGGCTAATTAGTGCACCAGGTGGGGATGCTTTTGTGGAGGTGGATGCTTCTCCACTAAGAACAGGCATGGCACCTCCCCCTTTCTCTAGTCATTCCAGATAAGCCCCTCAAATGGAAACAGTGAGTGCGTGGTGGCCACCATATTAGGGGATGCACTGAAGTGACTGAGTATCTGGGAGGCTCTCTCTGCCAGAGCCTTGTGGGAGTCTCCATCAGCAAACACTGAGGGCAGCCCCAGGAAAGCCTGGTTGCACCCTCTTCCCTTCCCCCACCTCCACTCCCAAGCAGAGCTATGGTTCTGCCCCTTTCCTATCTGCTTTCTCTTGCCTCTTTCTCCTCCCCATCCCCAGACACTGGTTGGGTCCCACTGCCTCTAATTACTGCTGATGTGTCTGTTGGTCACAGAGTGCCCACCAGGAAGCTTCCTATGGCTCATCCCCCTGCTCATCTTCCTGATCCTGCTCCTGGGGCTGCTGCTGCTGCTCTGCTGGAAGTTCTGTGCTTGCTGCAAGGTAAGGTCCTTACTGCATTCAGGCCCTGAGGGGTGGGTGGCAGGCACTGTATGGCTGGAGACAGTCAATCCTAGTTCATGAGCTGCAGTTCAGACCTCATGGCTAGGAAGGACTGTGGGGACGTGCCTGACAAAGGGCCCCAGTGTGCCGTTCTCTGATGCAGCCTGGATGCCAAGAGGGTCCAAGCAGGAAGTAGTTTAGGAAGGGAAAAACCAGTTCCCACTGGAATTGGTGGGAATTTTGCCAGTAACTTCAGTAGGAGCCGAACTGGGTTCAGGATGTGCCGATTCACCTATAGAACAACTACAATATATAGGTCCCACTTTTATTACATACAGCCCTGCTGGTCAGTGTAAAACAATCGCTGTGTTGTAACTGGCAGATATCCAGGTTAATATATGCTTCCCTGGCATGGTTAGTATGCGGGGTTTCCTGGCCACACAAACACAAAGAAATCACACAGTTTGGCCACTGGTGTACTTCAAAATGGCTGGTTTTGGCATGTGGAGAGATTTGTTAGGAGGTGGGTGAGGAAAAGCCAGTGAATTTTGGCTATATCTGCATACACTTTAAATCCACTGTTTAGTGCTGATTTTTTTTTTTTTTTTAAGATAAGTGCCTGCCTAGTTTTGTGAGCTTGCTAGGAAATGTGAAATGTTTTGCAGGTGCTTCTAAAGAAAACCGTTGCAATGCAGATGCTGCTATGTGTATGGTAGTTAACACAGCAGGGACCAGGGAAGCTCTGCTGTATTTACCTGCAGACACAACCCCCCCCCACCCCAACCACTCCCCAAATGCACTGTTTGTTAAAAGGAGTTGCCTGTTCTGTCAGGACCAAAGCCCAGCAGGAAGCTGCTGGGCTGAGATGAGAGGACATACGCTATTTCTTCCACGTGATTATTTCTGTGATGCATGTGCACGGGGGCTTCCACACTCAGTGGAGAAACAGCTGGAAGGAAGCTGTCAGGGCACTGGTGCAGTGTTTGCAGTATGTACCTTGGTGACATGTACTTGCTACCCAAGATGGCATTGAGGTTGGTGGAGATGGCAAAGGGGCCCAGGTCCCAGCATTCTAGTGTGGTGCTTGGGGAACCTGGTGGCTCCTGGCCACAGAGTCCTGCTTTTCCTCTCAAGGCCAAACTGGTCACCCACTCATGGTAGTCAAGAAGAACTCTGTTTTGTTCTGGAGTTTTTGCCTTCCTGTGTCACATGGGGAGCTGTTATCTTTGGACCCTCTTTGCATGTCTGAACCAGCTATTTCTCTGCCATAGATGGCAGTGACAGGGCACTGGCACTGGAGTTGTCTGTCTGCATCTTTGACCGCAGTGGGATTGTTCTTTGTCTCCTAGGCTTGCCTGGCCCTGCTGCCCTGCTGTGCACGAGGTACCACAAATTTAAATTGCTTTTTTGGAGGGAGGGGGGTAATACTGCAAGTGCAAAACTGTGCTTCCTTCAGGGAGGAGGAAAACCGGGACAGTGCCAGAGTAAGACATCCCTCCTAATAAATCGGTTAACTCTTCAGAGGCTTTTAGGGCTCAGCAGGGAAAATGTTACTAGCAGAAAGGACTTTTATTGGAAGCCAGGCTGGGACACTAAGCTCTTACATCTCCTCCCCACTTCCTGAGCTCTTTACACCGGGGAACAGGGGGTTGCTGGAGCCCTACATCCCTGGCACACACACCTCCTTCAGTCAACTGAATAGATGCTGTTCAAAAGATACGAAGAGTATTCTCATAGTCTAGTTTCCAGCTGGATAGATGTGCCCTGGGGTCCCCTCCAGGAGCTGACTCATCACCTCTCACTGCTACCTTTAGCTTGTCATGCAGTCACAGTCCCTTGGAGCAAAGCACTGATTCTTGGGCAGCTGAGGGCTCACATGGCTTCTTGAAAGGTCTTAAGGATATGAGGGGTGACTTTGAAAGCAAGTTCCATAGAAAGGTGGAAGAGCCTAGGAAGGGAAGAGAGGTTTCAGCCTGGGTCCCTTGCTGAGTTCTCAGCAGAGAGGCTCTGAGTTGAGCCAAGGAGTGTAGCTCCCTCTCTGGGGCATGGCAGATGGATGGGAAAGTTGCAGGTCTGTGTGTAAATGGAGAGCTTCTTCCCACAAACACGGCATGAATGTAGAGGAGAGGTGGGCACGGGGAATATTTTGGAGCCACCCCAGCTGTAGCTTGTCCCATCACCTCTCTACAGGCCGCACTGTCGGGTTCAAGGAGGACCACTACATGCTCCGGCAGAGCCTCATGGCCTCCGACCACCTGGACACCCCCATGGTGCGCAGTGGCTCTCTGAAGGGCAGAGACACCGTCCGCTGGAAGATCAACAACAATGTCCACAAGCCAGGCTTCTCCTCCCATGCAGCCACAAACACTAAAGATCTGAGTAAGTGCCAACCCTGGGGTGCTGCATAAGGGGCCTGTCATGGATGCTGGCGGGTGGGTGGGCCTGGCCCTACTGTGGTCTGCTGGCCCTTTGCTGTCCTCAGACTCCTAATGAACTCTATTCCCAGGACACACCACCACCCAGCCACCCACACCACGCTCTGCACAGTGCATGGTGCAGGGGGGTATGAGATCCCTGGGCAGCTGCCCTGAGGGGTTCTAAGCTAGTGATGGACTTTCTAAGGAGATGTCCCATTTCTACACACTTCCATAGCTCACATAGACATTGCCTGGATTTAGCTTCCTTTGCCCAGAGCTGCTGCTTCAGGATATTCTTTACCACCTGGGAGAGGAGACGATGATTATCACTCCATCCCGCCTCGGCTTGGAGTAGTGCTGGGCTAGTTCTTCCTCCAGCTGCCAGCTCCTTTCGTTCTTCAGGTTCTGGCTGTGTCTCACTCAGTGTTTTCTGGATGTGGTGCCCAGTGACCTGAGGGCTGTGTGGAGTATTCTGTGCCATGGAAGCTGAGTGTCACTGCCCAGGGCTCAGGACACCCAGGGCCACTTGCATTTCCTGGCTCCTAGCAGTTAATCAGGTTGTTTTTCTGGCTGACTCCAGGAGGGTCTAACCAGGTGGAATTTTTCTCTCCAGTCCCATACAGCATCTCTCTGAGACTGGCTCGGCTTTTCACCCAGAACCTCATGAAACCAGACACCCGTGAATGCGAGCAGCTGCGCAAGGAGGTGGAAGAGAATGTAAGGGGGCTGAACTGCTCTGTCTTGGGTTTGCCTTTCCTTATAGGGGATGGGAATAAGTAACAACTTGTGTAAGCTTCTGTGTGACAAAGGCAGTAGAGGGCAACAAAGCTTTCAAGTGCAGAAAACTGGGCTGTGTTTTCCCCCACTGCCAAGAGCAGTACCAAGGAGAAAGGAAGGCATTTGGTTCCCTCTGCCTGACCTGGCACTGAGGGATGGGGAAGAGAATAGGTTTTGGGGGCCTGGTGCCCTGTGTAGGTGGGTCATGGTGAGGGAGAGGCTGGGGAGGACCTGGTTTGGTTTGCTGGCGTTGTGCCTGCTGGGCACCTATCACCTTAGAGGGAAGCTTGAGGCTGTAAAAGATTCTCTCTTGCTCTTTACAGCTGAATGATGCTTACAAGCACATTCTTGGTGCTCACAAACTCCAACAGACTAAGTTCAGGTGAGTGACTGGGGGAGGGGATGAGAGGGGAGATGACCTGGGGCAGGGACAGAGGGTGCTGGTAATAAGGGGATACATAGCACACACCTTTGTGCAGTTTCTCTCATTTGGGCACTTGGAATAAAGGGGCACCATAAACTCTCCATGGGTAAATTCTAGGAGAGACCCTTCTCACTGGTATGAGCACAGCCCTAGTCCTGGTGTTTGTGCCAGATCTCCACGTACTTGCAATGTTGTCTGCAGAGGTTCCCAGAGGCACGTATCTGGGTAACCTCAGCTAGTTCTAGCTACATTCCTGGGATTCATGATTCCCTTGTGACTCCAGTAAGGCCTGATTTTGCCCTATATAAAAATACCCTCCTTTTGTTCACCCAAGTTAACCCTTTGCAAACCACATCTCTAGCCACATCTGCTCTCATATCTGGAAGAGTTGGGCCATAAGGATATATAAACCATTTCTGGGGGCGTCTCCACTCCAGAGGACAAAGGAAATATCCTGTTGCTAGTAGGAATGACCTGAAGCTGTGTCCTCAGGACTAGAACTCATAAGAGGGTGGGATCATGGACCACACACTGCAGACCAGAAACTGGAGTGACATAGGTGGGACTCAAACTCCTGCTCCAGCGCTGACATGTGGGTACTCAGCAGCTGGAGCCAACAAGGCAGCTTACATTGCTCCAACCTGCAGGGATTTGAGGTATTCAGATACCTTCACATAGCTGGAATTTGATGGGATCAGTCACCTTTGCTGTTCTGTTTTCTCCCCCAGGGTGCAGCCCAATGCAGGAAAAAGGTAGGTTGATCCTCCACTCCTTTCAGTGTCTAACTCTCCGTTCCTCTCCTGTGTGAGTGCCTGTACATGGATATGTATGGATGGATGTATCAGCTAATAGAAATCCTTGGTAGCAGGCTGTCTTCTTTCACCAGTCGTTGGCATTGATGTCTGACTGTCAGCCCCTGAGCCAGGCCAGGCCTTCTTTCTCTCACCCTACTTTGGTTGCAGGCAGGACCACACCATTTTGGACACAGTGCTCACTGCCCCCCGTGGAGCCAAACCTGAGATCATAAAAGTGACAGAAAAACACATCGGGCAGGAGGCCTTCAATGATCTGAAGGTGTCACCTGGTTACTACACCGTGATCTCTGACCAGGGTAAGGCTCTGGAGTAGGCTTACTGACCAAAACAGGGACATGTAGAAAGGACCTTCCAACTCTGACATTTCGCCTCCTCCACTTTCACAGATGCCCACGGCATGGTGGAGTTCCAGGAAGGAGTGGAGCTGGTGGATGTCCGCGTCCCGCTCTTTATCAGAGAAGAAGATGATGATGAGAAGCAGCTGCAGGTGGAGGCCATTGATGTCCCCACAGGGATAGCGAAGATTGGACGCAGACTTGTCAACATCACCATCATCAAAGAACAAGGTGAAGGCACTATATCCAGGGTACAAGTGACATGTGTGTGTGCCTGCATTTCAGTGCCTGAATGAGTCTGTACAAGAGAGGGCAAATTCTTGGACACCCTTTATATAAATTGTGAGGCCAGAAAGAACCATAGTGATCATTTGGTTTGACCTCCTGCAGAACACAGATCACAGACCCACACTCGGGAGTTTCTGCTTCAAGCTCAGTAGCTTGTGGCTAGACCAGGGCCATTTTTAGACTCATAAGTGAGGTTCATCAAGTCAGGTGGGAGGAAAAATCTCTCACATCTGCTCCTTCCTTTCTGTACTGACCTGGCAGGCTCAGTGATCCAGCTAATTTGTTCTTGCTTTCAACAACAGCTTTCATAGGCACCCTACAAAGAGAATGTTGGTCTGGGTAGAAAGGGATAATTATCGCTATTTGTTTCCTCCTTCCTTTTGTCAGTTCCTCTTCTCCTCCCTGTTCTTCCCTTTCCCACTTCTTTTTTTCTTTCTTAACGTTTTCATATCATCAGAAAGATACCCCTACACCATCTCCCCTAGGGATTTGTTCTTAGAAACAGCACTGCAAATACTATGGGATTCTCAGTGGGTTTTTTTGCTATGGATTCTCTGTTGATATCTGAAATACAACAATACTTCTGTTCCTAACTCATGAAATATGGGCAGCCACAGAAGTCTGTATGTCAAGATACAAGCCCCAGAAGCTTCATTACTGTGATATGATAGGTTGAACGGGATGCTAGGAGTCGGGACTCCTGGGTTCTGTGTCTGGCTGTCCCTCTGATATGTTGTGTGACTTTGAATTCACTCACTCAGTCACTGTGAGCCTTCATTTCTCCGTCTATAAGTTGATGGTGGGAATCCTGGCCTTTCAGTTACTGGAAATGTAGTGCTTTGATGGGATGACTGTGTGTGAAAACATAGCTGCGTTAAATAAGCGCATACATTTTCAATAAACCTCCATCTGATATCTGTGCATTTCACACATTCTTTCTCTATGATTTCTTTCAGCCAGCAGCCTCATCAGCTTCATGCAGCCAGCCTACTCTCACAGCCGCTTTGACCAGGTGGCTAGGATCCCTATTGTTCGTGAGATAATAGACCATGGGAAATCCCAGATCTCCTACAAGACTCGGGATCTTACTGCCAAGGAAGGCAGGGTAAGGACCATGCCCATGGGTCCTGTCCAAGTTGGGTGTAGTAGGATGAACTGTTGGGATGAGGGAAAGGGTATTTCAGGGTCTACTGTGGGAGAAGCAGATCTTGGTTGAAATGAATGGCAGGTATACCACGTACAGAGACAGAGGTATGGCCTAGTGGTCTGAGCACAACATGGGGCTCAGGAGCCCTATGCTTTTCTCAGCTCTGTCACAGACTCACTGATGTCCCTACCTTAGCTTCTCAGCTTGTGAAATGAGAATGATGCTAGCAAATGTCGACTGCTCAGTGGAGCAGGAAAATTGGTCAAAGTTCATAGGAAGTCTCATAGTGTGAGAACTGGGGATTATCAGGGTTGTCCCGTCTCCCGCACCTGACCTCTCCTTTCTGTACCATCTGATCCACCACAGACAGGAGAGAACTCTATCAATTTCCTACTAAAGGAATTTGACTTTCATTGCCTACATTAGGGAGCATTTTGTTTAGCTGCCTGGGCATTATGGCTTTTCAAAGACTTCAAATGTTGGAATTTCCCCTGGGATGGAAATTCGGAAGGGAAGTGAGGTCCAGAGTGTCAAGCCCACAGTGGGGCAGGTGGTTCCACTTTCTCTTCCCAGTGGAGGTGGGAATGTGACAGCTGGGCTTGTAGCTGGGGAACACAAGACTTTTCTGTTGCTCTGGAAAATGCATTCGAGCAGTAATGGCCAGTGTGGAAAAGTCAGGATAAGCCACAACAACCTCCAGCAGGAATCAGATACCAGTCACACCCTCCAGACCTTCTACAGCAGAGTGAAAGCTTGGGTCCTATCGCACATGGAGTACACTGCAGAAGTGATGACACTGGAGAAAAGGCTATGTGTATGCTTATAGCCATTGAGAATCCAGCTATTCAGGTTCCTCTCTGACCCTGCTACAACACTGAGCAATGTCCTTCTGACATAGGAGGGGTGGTTCAGGAGTAGATGGCATGGTGGGGACACTGTACTAATGAGCTGTGTCCTGTGTGCGTGCTATGGGGAGAGTGTGCAACACTTCAAGATGCTCTTCCTCTGTTCCTAGGACTACATCTTCACAGAGGGTGACTTGCTCTTCCAACCTGGGGAGACACGGAAGGAGGTGCAGGTGCCACTGCTGGAATTGACTGAGATAGACACCCTTCTGCACACCCGCCAGCTCAAGCAGTTCACCGTGGATCTCCTCAACCCCAAGTATGGGGCCAAGATCGGCAGATACCCGCAAACTTTGGTGACCATTGCTGACCCAGGTGTGTGTGGGCAGCACTGGTAATTCATGCTCTTCCTGCATTGCCATCTTCACTGGTAGGGAATGATGCTAGGTCAGGAAAGGTAGAGATGTGCAGTCTGTGCAGCATGTTGCATTGGCAACCAGTGCCAATGTATCTTTCTGAATTTATGAGCAATTTGAGATGCTCCTTCACCTCCATGGGCCATGTCTTGCCCCTCAGCATGCTGCAGATCTGAGTGTTAATCAGAGTTTGAGTTACAGAGAAGGGAGAGGCTGAGGTCCCCCCATAAGAGAGAAAAGCCCCCCTGTAAGATTTGAAATCATAACCGGGGGGTCTCCGATTTCATTAAGGCATTGTGATAAGCAGCCCTTTTTTTTTGCAGACTCCCACAAGAATCAAAGTGTAACTGAAATCCTGGTTTTAATCCCATTTCAGCCCCCTCCTGTGCAAATGTATGTTGCTATATGCAGCCTAATCGGTGTATTTAAGTGCATGTTTTGAGCTCCCCTCAAGGTAGAAGTGTACATCTTAGCTTGTTCCCAGGAAATGGAGAGGAGCTGGCCAATACATACTGCAAATAGAAGCAGAACCTTATTTTTCCTGTTTCTCTTTTCCTATGGATTTTTTGCAGCCATCACTGTGGCAGGGGGGAGGAGGAGGCAGTCTGATAAACCACATAGCACTGCCTACATCATTAAAGTGATGGCACACATCAGGGGGACGCCCTGGGGTTCAGAGACCTGTGCAGAAATACATGGAGAAATCTTTTTGCACATGGCAGGCTATGTATGGGTGTCTGGTAGGCATGGTCAGAGAGCTAAATGTTATCACTGCTAACTGGGTAGAGAACACTGAAATCATTGCACAGGTTCTGGGCATGGATACACTCAGGCTGGAAATTCGGAAAAGGGTTCTGGTGCCCAGAAGAGTACAGCTCAGAAAGAGTCTCCCAACAGGTCAAAATACCTACCTAGTTTTAAAATGGAACTTGGCCAGTTTGAGAGCGACTGTATGATCTGATTGCTGAGAAAAACAGCGGGCTGGACTTGATGACCTAAAAGGTCCCTTCCCGGCTTGTATTCCCATAATGCTACCAAAGATATTCAGTTAAACTGTGATCAAAATAATGCACCACTATTGAAGCATCATGAAATGTGATATATTGCAACCTGGCATTCCCAGAAGGCCAAGCCAAGAGGGAGGCATGTCCAGTTATTCACCCTTGTGGCATAAAGTGCAATTTGGAAGAGGCAACATGATTCAATGGTTAGTTCATGGGTACAAGATTCCTGGGTTCTATTCTTGGCTCTGGCTCTGGCTGGCTGTGTGACCCAGGGCATGTCATGTCACTGCTCTGTGCCTCAGTTTCCCTTCTCTGTGAAACATAGGTAATAGTGACCTATCTCTTAGAGGATTTTGAGGACTAATTTGTTGGTGACTGTGCAGTGTGGTGAGAGCCAAGGTAGAAGGAGCTGGAGAAGCAGCATATCTCTGCATGTGGACAGTCTCTTCTTGTCTCTTCCTGTACATGATGTTTTCTTCTCCCCTGGCAGAGGTCGTGGATGGCACACCACTTCCACTGGGTCTGGGCCAAGTCCCTCAGTCTCCCAAGGGCAAAATCAGTGCTCCACTCAATCCAAATGCCCAGGCCCTCAACTCCAGAAAGATCCGGTTCAACTGGCTACCACCCCCTGGCAAACCTCTGGGGTACAAGGTAAGGGATACCCAGATTCCTGGGCAGGCAGGGATGTCTCATGGGCAGCCAGCTGTATTAGCATATCAAGGGCATTCCTGCCCAAGGGCCCAGCAGCCTGTGGCAGTGAAAGGAGGGGACTAAAAGGTAGAGGCCCAAGGCAGAGTCTTGTGGTTGCATGGGCTCACACAAGCTTTGCTGGATCTGTGGACACTGGTGTGAAAATATTAAATCTTATTTGACTACAGCAGGGAATGGGGCTGCCTGAGGTCTACTTCCTATCCTGTGCCATCTGTCTGTGTATTTTGTGGGTAGGACTGTCATGCAGGAGTGACAGCTCTGAACAGAGCCAAGCATAGCGCACACAGGTTTCATGGGAAGCTTCCCTGTGCATCTCTGTTAATGACTCTAGGGTCTTCTCTCCTACACCCCCAGCTCACTGGGGACTCTGTTGAAACCACCAGCCATATAACACTGGTGTCCTTACATTTGATGGAGGGGTTCTTCAGAGTGGAAAAGCTGGTGCATTCTCACTGAGTGCACCAGGGGATGCTGCTAGGAGGAAAGACAGTTTCCAAACAGTGCGCTCTCACTCTCCCACAGAAAGTGGGACAAGCACCTTAAGAACTACCCAGGGCAAAGCTCCAGAAAATGTACTCCTGCTCTGGCTGGGGGGTGCAATAGGTAGTCAGTGTTGCATATAGTATGGAGTCCCCCCTCTGCAACAGTAGGTGAGGAGAAAGTCTGTGATGTGTGTAACTTCAGCCCCCAAAACAGGGCATGGATTGCTCACAGACTTCCTCTGAGCACAGAGATGAATTTCCCCCCCAGTGGTTTCTGTGCCCCAAACCCTGGATGGTCCAAAACCTCTCTGTATTGAGGGAGGAAGCAGTGAGTTCCATTAAGTTTGTGAATGATGGCTAGGAGAAGGATCTGAAAGAATGGGAAGCGACTTCAGGTTTTCTCTCTGATGGCAGGTGAAGTACTGGATCCAAGGGGACCCTGAGTCGGAAGCCCGGCTGATCGATTCCAAGGTCCCATCAACAGAGCTGAGTAACCTGTACCCTTTCTGCGACTATGAGATGCAGGTCTCTGCCTACAACAGCCTGGGCCAGGGCCCCTACTCCAATACTGTCCATTGCCGCACACTGGAAGAAGGTGAGCTACCTACCCCCCCTGCATCTTGTTCCCATGGTGTGGTGCAACATTTATGAGACCCGGTGGCATCTGATGTCTGAATGTCTTTAGAAGTGCAGTCAGGATAGTGTGATCTTTTACTTTTTACAGGGGTCTAGTCTAATGGTCTGTTCACAGAAAGGGAAGCCAGGAAGTCCTGAATTCTGCTTTCAGCTCGGGAGCCGATGTTCCCTATGGCCTTCACCTCTGTGTCCCCAGATGGAAAGTTGATAGGTCTGAGTTTCCTTGGGGCTGAACACCTTGTCCTCCCAAGTGCCTTGCCAGGTTTCTGTCTCATGTTCATTACTGAAGTGTCTGAGGACCTCAGGCCTCTTCCACAGGGTTTCTGAGGCTGCATAAGTTAAAGATAAAGAAGTGTGTTATGTGAATCTGTAACAAAAGGTGACAGGTCCAAGCGGCCCAGATCGTCATACGCTGAAGATCATAGGGTATGTCATACTTAGGTCTTAGGGTAATGGGCTGAGCAGCTCACCCAGACTGCACCAGTCAGTCATTGACAGCAGGAGCTATTTTACAGAAGAAATCCAGAAGGCTCCCAACTAACAAAACCCTAAATACCAATCGCAAAACCCCCATGGCCCAATGACATTGATGAGGGACACACTGACTGCACCAGCTCTTGCTTTGTATAGAACCTCTTCATTAATGTGCTTTAGAGCAGTATCTACTGCAATTCCATAGGGGCAGTGGAAGAGATCCTCAAGGGAGATGATTGATGACCTCTCCCTGGCAGAGCAGCTTAGAAAGGTTGAAGGAATGAGGCAGAAGGTTGCACTACATGGGACCCAAGTGGCACCTTCTCTTCTGCCCTCGTCTCCAACTTGTAGCCAGGAAGACTTCTGCTTCCAACAAAAAGCCCTATTCTGGGGGTGCGGGGGAAGGAATAGAGAAAAGATGATGGAGGATGTAGCTAGACAGTTTTCAGTGGTGGCAGATGACATAACACAGAGCAATGGTCTCGAGTTGTAGCAAGGGAAGCTTACGTGAGATATTAGGAAACACTTTCTCACTAGGAGGGTAGTTAAACACTGGAACAAACTCCCCAGAGAAGTTGTGGAATCTCTGGCTGTGGAGATGTTTAAGACCTAGCTAGGCAAAGCTTTGGCTGGAATGGTCTAGTTGGGGATGGTCCTGTTCCAAGCAGGGAGTTGGACTAGATGACCTGCTGAGGCCCTCCCAACCCCCATTTTCTATGTTTCTAGGAATAGGAAGGGAACTAAACTGGGAGAGGGGAGAAAGCCACTTTGTGGACCCCACTATGACACATCTTGGTGGCACTTCAAAAATGCCTGTGCACTCCCAGATCTGGTGCTAACTGCCTTCAGATTTCTTGGGCTATTCCAGTGAGACAGTGATTGAAGGAATCCCCCCAACTCAAGCCAGCCAAGCTTCCCTGCCATTAGCCCTGCCCCTTCCACACTGCCCAGAGCTACCCAACTCTCTCCAGCTTGCTTGTAACCTGGTTTCCTGCTTTATTGTTCCCCTTAGTGCCCAGTGAGCCTGGACGCCTGGCTTTCAACGTCGTCTCTTCTACAGTGACGCAGCTGAGCTGGGCTGAGCCTGCAGAGACCGGTGGGGAGATCACGGCTTATGAAGTCAGCTATGGACTCGTCAATGAGGACAATGGTAAAACAGGGTTCATTTCCTGAGTAGAGGGAGCTGTACAAACTCTGAGCCCTCAGCTGAAATACCCAGTGCCTTCCCCTACCATTTCATTGGGTACCTTCTGAGCAGCAACGAAGCCAACCTATTCTGGCAGACCTAGAGCTGGGGTTTGGAAGGGTCCATGTTCTGGGGTGAGTGAGAGGCACAGGTGGGCTGTGAAGTGTTGGGACACCACAGTCCAGCAGAGGAGTTGGGCAGTAAGGGCCTGGGCCTGTGAGTCCTGAGCGCCCTCATCTCCCATTTATTTTGTCTCACATCAGCAGTTGCCAGAGGTGTTTAATACCTCATTGGCTCTTATGCAGAGTGCAGTGCCCAGCATATCAGTCCTAGAAAGTTGGATTTCTATTGACAGTAGCCTAGGGACAGGGAACCCTTGCTGTAGGCTCACTTCAGTGCCCACTTTGGGAAATTCCCTAAGGTAGTTAGATCCCAGGACAACTTAAAGGACAGCAGTGAAGTTTGATTGTCCCATAGTTTGGTTCTCCCGAACCCCAAGTTCATTTCTTAGAGTTAAATGAAAGGTAGAATCCATGTTTTGGCAATGGTGTGAGAGTCCTCAGGGATATTAGCCCAAAGGGACTGTAGCTTTGTCCTGAGCCCCTGTGAAGCTGCTCTCCTCTCTGCCAGTTCCATGGGAGTGTTAAAAGCATTACAGGCCAAGCTGATGAACTAGGGAAAGCACCATTCACTACCATATGAGGTGGATCAGAAACCCAGGCCTGTTGGCTCCCTAGCTGCTTGCCACCAGCTCTTTCAAACAGAAGAGCAAAGTTGCCCAATACAGTCAAATGGAAGGAGGATGAGAGAGAAGACATGGAAGGAAGGGAGTATGAGTATGTGTGTACACATGTGTGTGTGAGCACCTGTGTGTGCATGTGTGTGATGGACTTCATGGGATGTATGCCTGCCTATGTGTATGTGGTGATCTTGTGGCATGTGATGATCTCAGTGATGGGATGTGTGTATATCTGCACGTGTAAGGAGCTCACTGGGGTGTGTACTTGCTTGCAGTACCCATCGGGCCAATGAAGAAAGTGCTGGTTGAGGATCCAAAGAAGCGCATGGTTCTGATCGAAAACCTTCGGGAGTCCCATCCATACCGCTACATGGTGAAGGCCAAGAACAGGGCTGGCTGGGGGCCTGAGAGAGAGGCTACAATCAACCTTGCCACACAGCCCAAGCGCCCGATGTCCAGTGAGTCACTTTACTTGAAAACTCTGTCTCTTCCCTCTTTTCTTCCCTCCTTTGTGTCCAGTGTCCTTTCAGATGTGTCTGTCACTGTGGCATCTGGGTGCTCGAAGGGTCTTGCTTTCCCTCTGGCTCAATGTCAGCTTCCTCCCAAATAGCATGTCTGACAGCATTCTGCCTCCCTCTTGCAGTTCCCATCATCCCTGATGTGCCAATCATCGATGCTGAGGGAGGTGAGGACTACGACAGCTACCTGATGTACAGCACCGACATGCTGCGCTCCCCGGCGGGCAGCAAGCGTCCCAGTGTCTCTGATGACTCTGGTAGGTCCTGCTGCATTTTCTGCAAAGAGCAGTTTATGCGGAAGCCTCTCCTGAGCAGAGGAGGATGATTGTACCAACTGAACGGGCAGTGCTGGCAATAGGCACAGGCATGCAGAGGGGCAGCAAGGCTCCTTCTCTGTCATGATGGACACAGGGTTGGAGCTCTGGTCTCCCACTCACTGGAGCATCTGTCATGGCATGTTCCATCCATGTCTCGTCACCAACCACAGTCTTTGCAGTAGCCCATCGCCCAGCAGTAGGAGAGGTTTTCTTCATGGATGGGCTGCTCATGGGTGTCATCTTGGTAGATGCTTTTTGCTGTAGGTGACAGTGCTGGAGTGCCACAAGCAGCCAGAAGGTGGTGGGTTGCTCACTTTGCCCACCAGACCCTGCCAACACAAGTGCTTAAATTGTTCCAAAAGGGTCCAGGTGGAAATATGTGCAGCTGCTGGGGGAGGACTTGGATCTTCGCCGCATCACCTGGAAGCTCCCAGCTGAAATGATCCCCCGCCTCTCCGGCAGCAGCTGCTTCTCCTCAGACACCGAGGGTCTCCTCCGTGAGGACAGTACCCCCTCAGAGCTGTCGGACACCAACACGGCCAGCAGCAGCCTGACAAGGAGTGGGACACCCCGGCCCCAAGCAGGTGAAGGACGGCCCCCTCTGCAGTGAATGTAGTGTCTCGTCCTTCTCCGAGCTAAGGGCACAGCACTGGGTTGTGCCCCCTAACATCCCCTGTGTGCCCAGACTGGTGTCGGCGTCATGCTGTGGTCAGGTGTCATAGAGTCTGCTTGCAAAACGGTGTCATGGTCTTGTCTGCTCATGAGAAGTGCCAAGGTAACACCCACCTTGGGCACGGACTGCTAGAAGCTTGCTGCTGCTGTAGGCTTGGATTCTCGGAAAGGAGCAAATAGAAACCATTCAATACCTAGTAATAACCATTACTTCCAAGAGGCTGCGCCTCATCTTTAATGACAGCTCTGAAGTATCCCTAAGTTCCTAGTGCAAACCTGCTGACTGTTAGCCAGAGACCAACTCTAGTAGGTGGCTGGTTTCTGCTGCTGCTTTGGATGGTCACTTAAATGACATTTCCTTTTTAGGTCCAGCTGAGATGGACTCTGGTGTGGGAACTGTAGGAGCCACCTCCTTCCAAAAAACATTTCTTGTGGTTGTTCTTTAATTAACACTGAATATAAATATGTGCTTGTGTCAAACAACAGATGTGATTTAGGACTAAATGGGAACTACACGGTGGGACTTTAGCCATGTCCCAAGGCTGAGCTCTGGAGTTACCTTGGACACTGCAGGTGTAATTGATGTTGTGTGGGGAAAACAATGTCTACCTGTTTGTCACTTCCTCCTAGTTGTGTAGTTGTCCCTTGTTCTGGATCTGAAAACCTCAAGTCATGTTCTAGAGCAGCTGGAGAACTGGACACAGTTGGATGCTGAGTACCCATCAGGGCCTCCTGGAAACTGATAGGGGCAGCTGCCCACACAGCACTTGCTGGCACTGATGGCTTTCAATCTTTTGCAGAGCACCTGGTGAATGGCCGGATGGAGTTCAACTTCCCTGGTAGTGGGGGCACCCTGACCCGGATGGTCACTGGCAACTACAGCCAGCTGAGCTCACATATGCAGCAGGAAAGGAGGGTGATGGGGAGCTCGGCATTGACCAGAGAGTACAACACGCTGGTGTCAGGACATGGTGAGTGCTGAGTTCTCTGTGGCTTCTCCCTCTCTTCCACTTTCAGAGCTCTCTTGGGCACCCAGCAGGCAGGGGCACAGAGCTCCTTCTGGCCCACTCTGAGGGAACTGGGAGGAAGAGGCATTCACTCCTCTGATTCCTAGAGCATCCTTAGACAATAGCCACATACACACCTCTGGCTCCCAGTGCACCCTGGAAAGAGGGCTGCATTCACCCTGCCAACCCCCGCAACATGCTGGGAAGCGGGAATGCATCTAACACCTGATCCCCAGGGCAGCACCAGGCCTTTTACACTATCTCCCTGTGAATTCCTCCTGCTCCCAGTGTGTGAGTCCACCTAGCCATGAGGAGAGGGCTGAGAAAGGCTCTTTAAGGCTGTCCAGGATCTTTCCTCATGAGCCCCCTCTGTGCAGAGGCCCCAACATGTGGGCTGCACTGGCTTTGGATGGTTCCAATGGTGTTTCTCTCTTTCTCTCTGTTTCACGCTATCCTGCAGACCATCTGGGGAGGAATCTCCCTCCCATACGTGAAGATGCTGGGAGGATGGTCTTGCTGCCGCGGGATGTAGGTTTCAGGAGCAGGGCAAAGGTGAAGGGTTACTACCCCAGCACTGGCTTTCGGGACTCTATAATCATGACTGATGGGTCCACTGGGATTTGCAAGTATATAGGTACCTCAAACAGCAAAGCATTGTCCAGTGTCTTCGTGGGCATCTCCCTTCAGTCATGCACCCCTTAACCAGCTCATCCACCTGCCAGTTGTCTGCTGCAGTCTCCCCCACAGCTTTTACATGTGCGCTGATCCTCCTGACCCTGGCTGTCCCTCCTTCACGCTGCCTTTCCATTAGCAGGTTCCACTGATCTTGTTAAACCCACTTGAGCTGATTAACCTGCTCCACAAACCCTCCCCTCCCCACCCCTTGCCCTGCTCATAATGATCTCTTCAACTCACCAGCAACACCCACCGAAGTCCTGGCTCCTAACAAGCCAACCCATTCTGTGTCTCTCTCCACAGGCCTTGCAGGACCATCAGGGAGAATGTGTGCATAATGCAAAATGTCCTTCTGAAATACACCAGCCTAGCTCAGCTGCAGGCATGTAGGGGCTGCTCACCAGTGTGAGGTTTTTATACTGTTGTGGGGGCAGTGGTGCCTCATAGCCCTGTCAGCCTTTCCTGGCTCTGAAGGTGCTGTTTGCAAAGGAAGCAATGTCCAATGGACTGAGCATGGGGTTGGGAGCCAAGAGCTGCTGGGTTCCCAGTCTCCCTTGTTGTGTGACCCAGGCATATTCCTGCCTCCCCCTCTGTAGAATAGGGATAGTCATACTCCCCTGCCTGCCTACCAGTTGTGCCAGGGAAATGAATTCATTTCTGGGGCCAGTGACTGCAAAGCACCCTGATATGCAAGCACTGAGGGCAGTTAAAGCTGACTCCTGGTAGGAAGTGGGAGGTTTGCTACCCTTGAAAATGGGGAAGGATGTGGGTAGGTCATTGTTAACTGGAGACTAAAGTAGCAGCCAGGGAGAAGAATGTATAGAGATTAGAAATGCAGAAATCTAGAACTCTTAGTTCAGAGACGACACCTTTTGTTAGACCAACTAAGAAATCACACAAAAAAAAAAACCTTTTTCTTTTTCTATTTTTTTTGCAATGTCTTACTTGGTCTAATAAAAGGTATCATCTCTGAACCAAGACTTCTAGAGTTGTGCATTTTGTTTTGTCTCAGACCAACCAGCTATCAAAGACATCTCTGTAAATGTTAGGGAGACGGCTGGTGGGTGAACAGCTTATGAATGGGTAGGGACAGCTCATTCTGGTGATACCCATCAGTTGATACCAGTCTCTGAGGCCTTCCCACCCACCAGCAGCAAAGCCCAACACAGATGGCTAGTCTGACCCCCACCTCCTCCCCTCTCTTTCTCTGCACAGGCCTGTCAGGGCAAAACGTTCCCCTTAGGGTGCACTACCCCCTCCCCCTGAAGGCCAGGAGTCGCACTCACTCTGAAGATGTCTGCGAAGCACTGAGCAGCCTGGACAGGGTGCTTCAGGGTGAGTGAGTTTGGCCATGCCCAGCACCTCACACTGAGAGGTGGAGATCGGGCTAGAGAAGTAGCTAGAGGCTTTCAGCATTCCCCTTGCTGCCTTGGCTAAGTCAGGGTGCGGCTGCTCTGAGCCCAGAGGCTGCCGTGCATTGGAGTCAGCATCCACTTGTACAGGTGTTCAGACCTAGCTAGCCCAGGTCTTGGCCCCTCTGCTTAGGTTCCCCTCAGTGATTGTAGAGAGGACATTTTGCCACGTTCTCCCTGGACTCATCAGGACCATCCTGCTCTCCTGCATGCCTGTTTCTTTCCCCCTCCATCCCCTTGCCTGTGAATCCAAGGTTGTGACTTTCCCCCCCTGCATCAGATTCCAGGGTGACCCCGGGCATCCCCGACACACCCACCCGCCTGGTGTTCTCGGCGCTGGGACCCACCTCTCTGAAAGTCAGCTGGCAGGAGCCGCAGTGCGAGAAGGAGGTGCAGGGATACAGCGTGCAGTACCAACTCCTCAACGGAGGTCAGTGAGCCCTATTCAGCTGGTGGCTTGGCAGGGGGCAGAAATGGGAGCAGGAGCTCAGTGCAAGCAAAATGTTCCAGCAGAGAGATCCTAGTGCCTCTGAAGCCAATGGGACTTGTGCCACTGATTTTAATGGGACCAGAATCCCTAGCGTATAATCTCGGCTCTGCCACAGATATGCCGTGTGGCCCCCGCAAATCTCTTAACTGCAGCGTGCCTGAGTTTCCCCTCTGTGGGATGGAGATGATCACTGATACCTGCAACATGCCCTGGGGTGTGTAGGTGGAAGATGATGATAAGTCAGGCTCTTTTCCTATGCTGCTAGTTATAGTCAGAGTTTAGTCATGAACTTCTAGCTCCAACCATGGGATCTTGGGGGGTTTCCGCAGGAGATGAGGGAAGAGCCTGTTTAGCAGCAACCACAGACTTGAAATGACAGGGATGGGGTAGGTACAGCAACTGGACCAACGCTCTCCACAGCAGACTTCCAGCTGCTCCGTCTTTGCCCTGCAACCCACAGATCAGTGCTACAGCTGGATTTTAAATGGGGTAGGATAATCTGACCATCCACAGTGAGGAAAGGAGGGGTCATGTGCACAGGTCAGGCAGTCAGGATCGAGGAAGACTTCTCCCAGAGATGCACACACGGAACTGTGTTATACCAAGCTATGTGCCTCGTAAAGTCAGCTTGAGGTCCAGACCGCTGCTGGAGGCATGATGCCGAGCCTTGTGATGGGGGGTTGACAAAGCCTCCTTGCTCTACCCAGCTCAACTGGTGCACACACCTTCATGTGATGTGGGTAGTGTGCTGTTCCCCAGTGAAAGCTGCAATCTTGCCTTTGTGACCTATTGCTTGTTTCCCTCAGGAGAAGTATACAGACTCACCATCCCCCACCCCAGCCAAAACTCAGTGGTGGTGGAGGACCTGCTGCCCAACCAATCCTACATCTTCAAGGTGAGGGCCCAGAGTGAGGAGGGCTGGGGCCCAGACAGAGAAGGCGTCATCACCATTGAGTCCCAAGTGGATCCACAGAGCCCGCTGAGCCCGGTGCCAGGTGAGAGAGAACAGCACTGGTTTTGCCCAATTTGGCCTATCTGTTGCCATGCAGTAAACTTTCAGGACCTGGCCTGAGGGCTGTGTTCTCCATGGTCACACCCTGCTCCAAAACCCAAACCCTCATGGAGAAGTCTGGGCTCTGTGAACTCCTGGTTGCTGCTCCTTCCTCCCTAAGTGCAGCTTCCCAGTGCCCCAGCTTCCGAACTATCCTGGCAGACAGTGGAGACTTCCTAACTCATGGTTTGAATGACCTGGTCCACGTCTCTGCTGTCCAATACTAATATCTTGCTCTTGCATTGGCAGGTTCACCATTCACACTGAGCACACCGAGTGCTCCAGGCCCGCTGGTGTTTACTGCCCTGAGCCCAGACTCCCTCCAGCTCAGCTGGGAGCGACCCCGCAAACCCAACGGGGCAATTCTGGGCTACATGGTCACCTGCGAGATGCTGCATGGGGGAGGTATGTTGCTGCTCTGGGGTGATCCCAGGTCTCTGTGCAGGGAGAAACAAACCATAAATGAAATGACAAATTGCTGTCTCTGTGCTGGGACTGGAGAGAAGCAGACCAGAGCTGCAAACCTTTTTTTTCATGCAGCATATAATTTAAGAATGGAGATTATTGCCACAAACTGTTGTGGAAGCTGACAGTTTCACCAGATTCAGAAAGGGATTGGACACATTCTTGGAGGAAAGGGGCATCAGCAGCTAGTGAGCATGGGAGCTAGGGGTACAGCCTCTGAATCTGAACTTCCTAGACCTTAAATGCTGGAGGCTGTGAGAAGGAGAGGAACAATGGAAAAATCCCTAGTTATTCTCTGTTCACTCTCCCTTTCAGCATCCACTTTCTGCCCTGCATGACACAGGGCACTAGGCAAGATGGGCCTGTGGGCTGACCCAGTAAATGGCAGTTTTAATGTTCTAAACCTGCGCCAGGAGTGGAGCCTCCTGCTCTGGGTTAGGTCCATCAGTAGCCCTGTTGGGTGGGATGTGAATGATACCCTGAGGGGTCATTGAAATGTGGTTCTTCTAACAGAGCAGCTGGGTTGGTAATGAAGGGCAGGGTGCAGGTTGAGAATGGAATAAAGCAGGCAGAGAAGAAGATGGTGGAAGTCTGCTGGGTATTGGAGTAGATGAGTAGAAGCAAAGCAAGCAAAAGTGGATGGGAATGGGTCTGTCTCAGGCTCCTCACCTGTTGTGTGTCTGTCTGGATTAGGAGAACCCAGGAACATTTATGTGGAGGGGGACAACCCAGAAACCACCCTGACAGTGCCCTGCCTGACTGAGAATGTCCCATACAAGTTCAAAGTGCAAGCTAAGACCACGCAAGGCTTTGGACCAGAGAGAGAGGGTATCATCACCATTGAGTCTCAAGATGGAGGTACTGCTTTCTTTTTTTTAAACTTTTTTTAAACTTTATTAATAAATCCAATGTATCAAATAACAGATTTGTCATTTAAAGCTTATATATATATAAAAGATGGATATTCATCTTTTATCAATAGTGCTCCCTTAACTCGCATCCATATCCACAGGAGTTTTGTGTGCTGTTCTTTTCATTCTTCGACATTTCCTTTATGTTTCCATAGACACTAAGCTTTTCTTCCTTTCTACATAATAATTCACCCCCACTTTTTTTCCCTTGAATTCTGAATGATACAGATATCACTATCTTCTGCTCCTTTCTGGGTACCACTTTTTTGGTGTAACTGTAGGAAAAAAATGGTGAGAGCAGGAAACTTCAGGACAAGACCTAAGCATTCCCTTTTTAGGTCTCCTGGCAACTCACTAAATATCTTCTGCTGTAGAGTTGCCATCTGTAAAAAAATAGGGTAATGTTACATATATACCTCAGGGGTGGGATATTCTTTCGTCAATATGGGGAAAGAATGTGAGAACTTAGTGCTGCTGTTTAATACCAGCCGCCTTCTTTGCATGACCAGACAATACTCAAAAGGCTGGGGAATGACCTCATGCAGTCCTTAGCCCTCTTCTTTTTTATGAGTCTTCTTCATTCATTGTTTTTTCATTCTTTAAGGGTTTCCAACAGACCAGTTACAAGACAGAAGGTTGTGTTTTGCTCTAATGTTGGACAAGACTGGCACAGAAAAAAGAACTGTTGATATTTATTGTCCAGGCTTGAGTCACGAGAGGCTCAGTAGTGATCTTCCAGTTTCCTCGGTCTTCACAAAGTTGACTTTCCTATGCTTCTTTTCAGGGGCTTTCTCACAGTTTGGAGGGCAACAGTACATGAGAGAAGAAGTGTACAACTTCCCCACTGAATACAGCACTAAAACCAGCCTCACCCACTCCTCTCTGGATCCATATTTCGCAGGTAAGGGCTTTCTCTCTCTGAAACACCTTGGTCACTAAAGACCAACTTAGAAGACAGAGTCACATTCATTGGTGTGGCCCAGTGGCAAGGAAAGAAGCCGAGGTAGTGAAGGCCTACAGCACAACTTTGGATATCCAGGTCTTGTTGGGCTATCTCTGCGCACTTCACAGACTCCCCTCAGGGAGGGATGGGGGAAGTCTTTTGGAGGGTTCTTCAAAGCCGGTCAGTTCTGTGGGCAAACATCAAATGGGACAAAAAGAGGAGGTGAGGAGTTTAAGGATTTTTATCTCAGTTCCCCTTTCCGGCCCCTGCAACCATATCTTAGGAGTGAGTTGAGAGTCAGAATTAAACCCACAAACCTTCATCCTCACTGAGGCCCTGTAGTGCTCAGCAGTTCCTGCTCTACCTCCCCTTCCCAGAGGTGTTGTGTGGATGCTGGCCTGAAATGGTCCGTGACTGCATTTCCTGTATGCAGAACAGGGACTGGCATTACCTGTATAACAACTCAAGAAAAGAACTCATGAGCTAAAGCCATGATGCACCCTGCAACTACATACATAAGTCTGACACAATATATCTGGGACCAAACCCACCTCCCTGATGGCTATCCTACCAAGTGCTGACCTGCTCCTCTTGTTGCAGATGGCATGCTGATGACCTCCCAGCGGGTAGAGAGCAACAGCAGCTCCCTCACCAAGCAGGTCACCAAAGAGTTCGTCAGCAGGACCATGATGTCCAGTGGAACACTCACCAAACAGATGGAGAGGCAGTTCTACGAAGCCTGAGCTGGGGAAAGGCTGCCGAAAGGATGTCTCCATTCAGACTGAAGAACTTTTCAAGCAGACCTATTGTTTGGTCAGCTTCCTGACTGTGCCAGAGAGCCTGCCACATCTCTCCTGGCATAAAACTACTGTGGCACTTGTCAAGCCAGTCTTTCTTTTGCAGCTTGCCATGGTCAAGGGCATGGCACAGTTAGCAGTTGGGTTGGCAGGGGTCTTGATGACCATTCAGAGTTCTCGTGGGTGGCCTTGGGTCTTTACTGAGGATTTTGACATTGGTGACTTCTCAGTGCTAGGCCATTGCCCAGCCATTTTGGAGTTCAATGTATAATCCTTGCCTGCTGATATAGGTCTTTGGGTGCATGTGACCTACAAGCTCTGATGTTCCTGGAAGTTTGGCTGCACTGGGTTTTGGTTTGCATTGAAACGTCCACATTTGCTCTACCTTGCACATCACTTTTAACTTCCTCACCTTTCCAGCTGCTTCATCTATTAATTTCACCCCTAGGAAACAACTCCCCTAGAAGACAACTTCATGATCATCCAGAAATGTTTAAAGTTCTGGTTTTTTATAAGTGTGTGTTGCCAGGTAGAAGGTGAGGGTGAGGGTAACCTATTCATTCCCACCAGATGTGTTTTTGTAAAGCCCCTTGCTGCTAATGTGTGGTACTGCAATAACAAATTATAGCCTTGAGTTGCATAGCATTACCTGCAATGCTCTAATGCAGTGTTGCTTACACTATTGTACAGTTTTCCTAGTATATATATTTATAAATGTATTTTATTATTTTATAAAGAAACCTAGGTAGATGAGATCTACACTGAACACTAAGGACAGAAGAGGACTCTGGCTTTTGGAAGTCATTAGCAAGTTCAGCAGACAAATGAAAGGGCCAATCCAGAGGCCATTAAACCCAATGGAAAGCCTCCCAGTGATTTAATTGAGCTTTAGATCAGTCCCTACAAACCTCAGCACTGACTCCTATGATACAGGGGCCCAACTTCTTGGAGCATCTCAGTCAGATGTGTCTACACGCTGCATAGCAAGAAACAGCAGTCTTAGTGTAGGTCCAGTGTACTGCGGATAAAAGCCAGGAGCAGCCGGGAAGGGAAGATTAGTGCTTCAGGTCCCATGGCATGCTATCAAAGGAGACAACAGAAGTAATGTTTTTGCTGCAAACCTGAGACCAGGATTCCCTGTTGATTCCATCGTTCACAAGTGGAGCTTAGCCCAGGTAGGGTGCGACTTTCAAAAGGCATTTGTACCCCACAGAAATGCCCTTTGTGGCGTATAAGATTCCATTATCAACCAGGAAGCACAAGGTGATGGAAGAGAGAGCAAGCTGTTAGCCTCCTTCCCTTAGCCTATCCCCATTTTGGGACTGGAGTGTCTCTTTCCTGTTCAAGTTGACACATTTGTCTGTCTCAGCCAGTTTCTTTCTGTGGACCAACCATTCCCAGACTTTATCCATGCCTGGCCAGAGCTTGGTGGCCACGATGCAGCCCTGTGTACTAGGTCAATTCTGTTAACTGCTATCAAATGCTGGGGACGGCTGCAGCTCTGAGCATCCTCCAGGGGTTCTTTGCTAGTTGTCACCACATGGTCTTTATACCTCCTCTTAAGGTGTAGCTCTTTCTGTTGGAGTTCTGGAATAGTAGTTCTGGCCGGAAGGCATGGTACTTAATGATAGGGCTTGTACCCTCTGCTTTAACCCAGTTGACAGCAACACCCTGAGCTCAGCATCCACACTTCTGAATTGGGATGATGATGATGATGACACATACTAGGGACCTTGTACTAAGTGCGTAAGGTGGAGATTTTTAAAGGCACCCAGGACAGAGGGAATTGAGATCCTGACTTCTGTTTGTGCTTTTGAAAATCTTCCCCAAAACCTCTATGAGTCAGCACATGAAGTTAACTGGCTGTGCAAGAGCAGAAGGCAGCTATAGTCTGATGGGACGAGCTCTGCACTGGAACGAGTAAACCAGTTCCTGGGTTCTGTCCCTGGTTGTGCTACTGATTCCTTCCCTGACTTGGGCAAGAGGCTCAGCCTTGTGGTGCCCTCCGTCAAGTGACAAGAGGATGCAGCGTTGTGAAAGACTGGAGTCTTCTAGTGAGATGGGCTGTGGAATGGCTTGAGTTGGCTCAGCCCCTTACTCTCTGCTGGAGCAGCATTGGGCTGGAATTCAGCTGCTTGTGCCTTCCTAAGCCAACCCCCTGCAACCAAAGCATAAACTCTCTTTAGGCCCCAAGGGTGGCTCTTGGGGGAGGGGGGCTTATCTGTGGAACTCCTTAAACACTCCTTTGTACCAAAGTAGTTCATAAATATTAGCCACTTTTAGAGCTCAGTTCTGTCCTCCCGATTTCAATGGGAATTTGTCCATTAATTTTTACTATGAATGAGATCCATTCACCTGATTGAGATGTACATTCGCATTGTCCTGCACAGCCCTACAGCTGGGTTTACTTCAATTTGTGATTTAAAACAAAAGAAGCCCAGTCTGGTAAAGGTTAAACCAGACATGGTTTTCTACTTCCAAACAAACACCCAGTTGTCATCTGCCTTAATTTTTCAGTTCCTGTTTTCCATGGTTCTTTATAACCGGGGTTATTTTACCTGCATGGATGGTATGAAAGTTTCAGTTGACATGGTTCTTCTCCAGCTGAATGCTACTCCTTTTTCTGCATTCTGTACTGCAGATGCCCCTTACCCCCCGATTCAACCTCGAGAGGGAACCCCGATAGCAGTTTTAACCAAAGAGCTTGTTACACTGTCTGGAGCAGAATGCAGCATGTTGGCTGGTCCTGATACAAGTGCACAATACAGCTGAATTCAGCTCTCTCCAAGGCAACAGTCTGACAGCAGGTGTTCTGGACCAGATGGCTTTGTATTGCACTTAATAAACATTTCTCTATAGTTTGGCTTCCCCTTTCACTTAAAGCGACTGGTGGAGACTGGCACCTGTGCCACTTGTCATTGTGGGACAATGACACATTACAGGGGCAAGAGCATAATCACAACCTCTCCTCTCAAACATGCTGGCATAGGGCACTCAGATATTGCCTTTAGCATTACATTTGCATAGTCTGCCTGAGAGCAATGTAACTGAGCAAAGATCTAGATTTCCTTCCCTCACATATATGTCCCATTTACATTAGGGTAACAAAGCTCAGAACTTGACTGAGTTAGACAGGCAACAGGACTGTTGTGCAAAATATAATTTTATTGCCTGAGCAATGCACTTCTGTACATTCCCCTTTGTTTCATGAGGTAGTAAAGGCGTTTCACTGGATCTCTTCAAGGAGGGAAAGGAAGAAGAGCTGGCACATTAATGAGCATCTGGTCCTCAATCCCATCAGAGAAAGGGATCCCTCCTGTGGAAGAGGTGGTTCTTCTACAGATGCTGTACCTTGGCCCCATCTGAAGGTTTTGTAAAATAGAAGGTTGCTCTGCCACTGTATTTCTCCTGGGAGACAAAAGGGGAGTTAAGGATGATCAGAATCTACAGGCTACAGCCATGGGCTACCCCAGCAGAACACACTCATGACAGATGCTGCTGCACTGAGCAGTACTGATCCAAAACCCCCAGCTATTTCACGTACACCACTGTAGAGGTGGTGACCAAGATGGGCAACACTGAAATGGCATGCCCTCAGGCCCAAAGGTCCAAGCGTGTCAGGAAGAAAGCTCACCCTCTGTGGTGCTTTGTGTTTTCACACTCCTAGGGTCCTTTGTGATGACTCCTCTCTCATCACTGCCCCTTTCCACAGCTCTGATTGGGAGGCTAGGAGTGAGTGGGAGCAACCTCTTCCAGTTGTCCAGCCCTGGGCTCAACCCTCCTTGCCTCATCCTTTATGCCCAAGTGAGGTGGGTATAAGATGAGCATTCTCCACTCTTGCTGATGCATTTGGGTCCATGAAGCAAGAGGAGGATGGGCCAGAAGAGAGGCCTCCATCATGGAAAGGCCAGGCAGCCGCGACATACCTTGATGTGCTGCACAGCTTTCTCCGTGGCTCCTGCCTCCAGCAGAGTGACTGTGCAGCCTCCAAAGCCGCCACCCGTCATCCTGCTGCCGTAAACCCCGCTGACCTCCATCGCTGCAGCGACGAGCTCGTCCAGCTCTGGGCAGCTGACCTCATAGTCATCCCTGGGAAACCAGATCCAGTCATGCAGGCTGGCAGAGCCAACTGTTCTAGGGAGTGACTATCCAAACATGCCCATTACTTTGGCAACCAGCTACAGGGCAAGATGAACCAGAGTCCTCCAAGGATCCAACTCAAGTAACACTGCAAATGTACAATGCCGGCCTAGCCCTAGAATCACTAGTCTAAATGGAGAGGGTACAGCCCCCCTGCTAGAGCTGGCCTTGGAGTTCTTCTCTCTAATGGGACACTACTGAGTAACTGTCATCAGGCAGCGACTTCCTATTGGTGATATGAGCAGACTGCCTATGGAAGTTGTGGGCTCTCCATCACTGGAGGTGTTCAAGAAGAGGTTGGACAGCCACTAGTCAGAGATGATCCAAGCATAGCTATGCCTATGGTCTACTACAGGCATTTCCCAGGTTTCTGGGCTTTGCTGTTTGCCCACTCCCCCTTTCAGATACACGCATCAGGGTGATTTTAACACTTTCCTCAGAGGCCAAGGCTGAGGACCTGGACTGGACTGTGCCAATGTTCTTGCTGGGACTGAAGCCAGAGGTTCGTGGCTGAAGGGGTTTGCCTTCCTTTGTAGAAGGGGCATGGCCATCTACTAGGGATTTTGAGCATATATTAACAATCTTTTTATAGGAGCAAGACTTTGGCTGCTGTGGTTCCCCTGCTTTATCTGTGGCAGGTTCAGGTGTTACGTCTTGCACTGCATCAGGGTTTACAGGAGTTTTTTTGAAGAGTTTATATAGGGTGTTTTGGATAGGGATGATCCTGCCTTATGACTAGATGAGCTCTGGAGGTTCTTCCCAGCCTGCCTCGTCTAGGATTTTCTGATACCAGAGCAATAAGCGCTTCTGGGGAATTCCTCTGGGCTGCTGATCCATGAAGCCTGTGCCTTCCTGTCATAAGCTGTTGCCATCAGGCACACCAAGCCACAGCACCAAATGGACAGGGCATTGCGATGGACATGGTGCTCTGAGGTTTAAGCTCCTGCAGCTCCTCATCCTCAAGCCCTGCCAAGCACCCTCTGCCTAGACAGGAGTGCGACTGCCCGGTGCACCCAGTCATGGCCCTACCTGAGAGAGTTGTGACTCTCCACCATCAGCCTCCCGAACGTGCTGTAGTCCCTGGCTTGCAGCGCACGGGCGGCCTGGGCAGTGCGCTCGATTTCCCCAATGACATGCCTTGCTCGCCTGTACACCTCCTCGTTCAGCAGGGCCTTCGCAGCTGGAGAGACAAGACCTGGCTGAGAAGCTGCTGGAGCCTCCCAGTGTCACCCACCGGCAACCCAGGTGCCTCAATGTGGATTGCACTTCAAATGCGAAACCAGATCCCTGCCCCTGTACTGCACAACTCCCGGCACTAGGGGAGATCAAACTGGCTCCCTCTGCAGCCCCAAGCACATGCCTCTAGGAGATGGCACGCTGCACGTTAAGCCTGAGCCTGCCCCCACCTTCCAAGTCAGCCATGCAGGCCTCCCTCAGGCTGGCCTTGCCAAGAGCCCTGGCTGCTTCCTCGCACTGGCGCCGGCGCGTGGGGTACTCGCTGCCTGTCAGTGTGTGCCGCACGTTAGAGTTGGTGATGAGAACAACCAGGCCAGGGTCGGTCAATGGCACCAGTTGCGTCTCCAGTGATCTGGAATGAGAGGTCACAGGGAAGATTTCCTGATCCCTTCCTACTCCCACATCCCAACTTAACCAGGTGTTCTTTGCTATGGCCACCTCAGGGCTGGTTTTGGGGGCTGCAAGAGAAATCTCAACCATGTACAGACCAGAGTCAGATGCTCCAAGGAACTAATGAAAAAGTAGAGCCATACTTTGGTTCAGCCACCTGTGACTGTGGCACAGAGCCTCAGGATTATAACACACCTGTTGCAATGCCCGCTGTTTGAAGGCACACGTACAAAGACTTCACCCAGTACAATAAACAAGCACAAGCACTTGTAACAAAATGGTCAAGTGTGGCACAGAGACATCAGAAGAATAGAGAAGTAATAAACATTAGGCAGAGAGTGCGGGACATGAAGCCAGTTGCAAAACCGTCCAACTTCTGTATGCCCCACCCAGCCAGGGGAGGGGGCTGGTGTTTCTGCAGAGCTGGTTGCAAGCCTTTTTGGGTGCCAAATTTGAGGCATCATCCTCATTCATATGGCAGCATCAGTATGAGCCCATGTGTGGGTCCTACAGCTCACAAAACAAGAACAACCCTTGACCTGGGAGTTTACAGACAGCATGAGCTGCCTCTGCAGTGTGGGGCACCTGCATCCAAGTTTTTAACCTGTCTGGAAAAGCAGCTGTCACTTATCCAGTGTTTTCACAGAGCCCAGCATAGAGGGACCCAGCCTGGCTGTGGTGCTTAGAGCCGTTACCACAATAAGTGATGAACACCCACTCTGAATTCTCCAGCTTTAGTGGTGAGTTTTGCTCACTGCTGGGTTGCTGGGAGGAGTCTTGTAGTTACAAAGTTCCTCTTTCAGGGGTTTCTGGGGAAGACATGCATCATTCTCTTAGCTGCCGCAGGGAGCAGAAACCAGCAGTGCCCCCAAATCTCTGTTCGTGCCTGAATGGATCAACTCCTAGGGACTGAGGAGCACTAGGCAGTGAGGACTGTGCTGCTTCCCAAAGGTCATGGAAAGCAAGTGCTGGTGGGGAGGAAGCTGTAGAGATGAACTCCCTCAGTCCCCAGGCAAGGGCCTGCCCAACCAGGCAAGTACTAGCAATTAACATAGCTGCATAACTGGCATGGGGAAGCAGTTCTGCTTGGGGGAAGCAGGACACTCACAAGACTGGGAAGCAAAAGGCTTGGGCTCTAGCCTATTCAGAAAGTGCCTCCAAGATCCTCAGAAAAGAGGTGCTGGGGCAGTTCAGAGCATAGGCACTGCTGGATCCACAAACTATGGGCTTGGTCCTACCTGCAGTCTATCAGTAACGCGTGGCCCTCCTTGCCCATCACGGAGATGAACTGGTCCATGATCCCACACGGCATGCCAGCAAAGGTGTGCTCGGCTTTCTGGCACGCCAGTGCCTTGGCTACCAAGTCCCCATCATCTGGGCCAAATGAGGAAGAGCTATGTTAGCACATTGCCTGACACTGCCCCCCCTCTTAGTACAAGTGGGAAGAATGGGTTTTGTAAGACTTGTTTTATAGCAGAGTCAGCCCTGCTGCTGGCTGTTTTAAGACATCTAGAACAGCAGCTAGCAGCCCCTCCAAATCAACATTGGCAAGTTCAAGCCACAGCATTAGGGATGAACTGATCCGAGGCAGCAGGATGGGAAGCGACTTTTCACCACACTGTTAGCTATGCCTCTACTGCTAAGAAACAGGG
>JAGPOW010002173.1:12008154-12022476 GCA_030014935.1 Caiman crocodilus
CACTAGAGTCCTGAAAGGGTGAATCAATGTTTGTGGAAGCCCAGCCTATTGTATTGTGATACCAGCAGGTTATTCAGCTCAAGAAGCTGAACTTAAGTGTGTGTGTGTGTGTGTGTGTGTGTGTGTGTGTGTGTGTGTGTGTGTGTGACACTCCCTTTTCTTAGGTGACTGAGGCTGCCTGTAGGTGCCTGTTCAGGAGGAGTCAAAGAGGTGGGGAGGAGACTTTTTGAAGGCTACCGGCGTACAGCATTGCTCGACAGAGCCAGTGTAAAAGCTGCCCCAGCACTGAAGAATTTGCTGTCTGATTCAGATAAAACATAGCGAAGGAGGTTGAGATGTGGGGAGTAAAATAGTTTTGAGGAAGCGAGAGGTGACAGCAACAGAGGCCTGTGCGATACAACTTTTGCTCCTCATTTGCTTTCTGTGCACACGTTGTGGCCTAAAAGTGGAAGCAGCAGCAAGGCTTTAGCTTTCTTGGCACCACCTGGCTTCTAGGGACATAGTAGGTAAGAGGCAAGTGCAGCTGGCTTTATAAAATCTGGTAGTCAAGGGACAAGCACCAATATGAAGAAAAGAAGGCTCTTCTCCAGCAGGGCAGCTTGAGTTCGGTCTTGGGCAGTGATCAAAGCATCCCTTCTTCCCTGGGGAAAGTCCTCTCAGCCTCTTCAGCCTGCTGCAATCCAGCTCTCCAGATGGTAACAGGGCTTACCCTTCAAGCCTGAGTGACTTGACAGAAAGGAGGTGACTGAAATAAAGCTGCTGATGCTGACATGCCCACCTCCCTCCAGCAGAGAAGGTGAAATGGAGGCCAGCTGTTGTACCCAGTCCTGTCAGATATCAAGTATTCTCTGCAGCCCCTGAAGTCAAGTACTGGTGTTGTAAGGAAGGGATTTTATGCTCAAAAGCTGGTCTGACATCTCTCCCAGCTATATAGCTGGTCCAGTACAAGATATCACCAGGCAAATCTTGCTTCTCCCTGAAATCAAGGAGAGCTGAGTTAGCTTGGTCTTTCTCAGGACTGGGCCATTTGTGAACACTGTTCTAGGGCTTCATGTCCTCAGCGCATTTTATATATATATTAATCTCAATCTATGTAACACCTCTAGAAAGGGACAAGCATTGTTATCCTGCCTCTTATATACAGAGCGGCTTAGGCCCAGCTTTTAAGCCACTTGCCCAAAGTGTAACAGTGGCCTATTGGCTCTGACCCCCTTGAGTAAGACTGAAAAGAAGAGTGAGTTCTCTTTCTTCTCAGTGTCTTATTTGACCTTATCCCTATAAGGGCTGGGCAAATGGTTTGACCTTGTACCTGGCCTGTTGATGCATGGTTCTTCCACCTGGCATCTAGCAGACTGGGTGCTGATGCAATCTGTAAACTCTCATGTAGCTATCATACCAGTCCTTTGAGGGGCTGATGGTAGACAGGTGCCCTAAAGACCTCTGCCTGCCCTTGTGTCCTCACAGTGTGCATCCTGAGCCTGAAGGAGGGGAACAGCCCGTACACAGATGCCTCGCCGCACCTCACCTCCTTCTGCGAGATCCTGGAAATGATCCTTCGGAAAGGAATGAAACGTGAGTAGCTGGTGCTGCTCTGTGGAGGATGGGGAGGGGATGGCAGAGGGCGAGTTGGCATAAGCTCATGCCTGTGGTGCCTGTATCAGCAGAGGATGAGTAGAGCTCAGACCCAACAAGGCTGAAGTGGTTTGTGTTGGTTGGAGAAGGTCCTGAAGACCGTGGACCTCTGTCTTTATAGCCTCTAAGAGGGAAGGGTTCTCCTGCGCTTCCTGTCGGAGAGTCTTTGTAAAGGAGCCCCTCTTCTCTCTCTCTCCTGCAGAGCCAGTCTTGGGCTTCAGGAGACGGGATTATTGGCACTGGATAGAACAGCTTCCTCAGCAGGATACTGCCAGCAGGTGAGCGGTCTCGGCAAACCACCCAGAGAGCTTGGTTGTGCCCCAGAATCTGCCCAGCTGCTTCAGCAGTGGCATGATGGATACTGACTGTCTCCTGGAAGGGAAGCCCAGGGGTGAGAACAGGGCCCTCTCCTAGGGAACCAAGGTCTGGGAACGGGTCATTCCTCAGTGGCAGGTGCTGCTATACATGAAAATGAGCAAGTACTGAGAGTTAACTGTTTTTTCTCCTCTGTTTGCTTATAGGGTAACTCCCCTGTCCATTGTAATAGAGAGAGCCAGTTCCTGCGAGAAAGTGCTGACAGCGCAGGGACGAGGCCGCTATTTCCTGCGCTTGGCTTTAAATGGAAAGTTACTAGCGACTGCTGTTCGACAGCTGTCTCGGTCTTCTAAGCTGTCAGAGGTCAGAAGAGCTTTCGGCGTAAAAGCAGGGGGTGGGGGGGACCATTCTGGATAAACTAAGGGTGTAGGATACGCAGCACCATCACTACGGAACAGTTGACCCTGGATTTTCATTGGCGGTAAATTTACTCTGTAGTAAGGAGTGGATACATGAGCAGCTCTCCCAAGCTGGGTGCTATAGATGCTATTACAGCACCTGGTCCCTAGGGGTGGTGAGGCCAGTTCTCACTGAGCCAGCAGCTACCCTGGTATAGAACTGAGCAGACCCACGACCCGTTCTAGTTTCTACTCCATAGTAAAGTGAGGGTGTGTTTTTCAAGAGGATAGCTGCACCCTGGTTTTAAATGGCTTACTCTGTAGTCAGGTGCCACATATACGTCTGCTGCATGTAGGAAACGTGCCGTGTCCACACCTTTTGTCATCCCACAAGCTTCCCCACCCTCTGTCATCCTACAGTGTTTTTGAAAATCTGGGCTTCTAAGTCCAACCACAGAGGTAAGCTGATGTAGCACAGCACTGGTTCCTAACCAGGATGTTGCCAAGTTCAAAAAAGTTATGGAGGGGTGACCTGAACTGCAAAAAAGGTTGAGAGCTGTTGGCTTATGGGAAGGAGTTCAAATAGGTTTTAAATAAGCCTCTATGCTTCTAAGGCAGGAGCGGGCAATTATTTCTGGCGGAGGGCCGCTTACTGAGTTTTGGCAGGCCATGAAGGGCCGCATGACAGGCAGTCAGGGGCAGATAAATATTAATTTTCCAAATTTTGAGGGGGCCCCATGAGCCAGATAAAAAGTCCTGGTGGGCCGCATCCGACCCGCGGGCCACATTTTGCCCACCCCTGTTCTAAGGTAAACCCATTCTTGCAAATGGGCACAGGTTCATTCTCCACTTTGTGCATAATGGATGTGTTTTAAAATGCAGCATGTTGGACCAGCTTGGGTCATGTTGTCTTGAGTCTTGGCATGCTGCTAAATCAGTTTTTAAATATGTTTCAGTTTTATGATCCTGTGACCTCAGTCCTGGGAAATGAAGATTTCATGGGTAAGGTGGAGACTTCCTGCAATATTCAGTAATGTCCTTTAAAACAAGTTGATATCTAGGTCTAAAAGCAAAATCACACCTAAGCTACGAATCCTACCTGTGCAGTGTAGTCACCTAGAATAAAACCTACCATTTATATAGAGTTTCTGAACTATATATAAGGGCGTATTATATTAAATAAATATATCTATTACACACCCACACATGACCTGACCTAACCTGACAAAGGGCATTTTCTGCCTGATTGCTTGTCTAACCTCTTTTCCAACTCTACAGTTCTTCAAATAAAAGAGATCACAAAAAAACTCCTTGGTGCTTATATATTTCCTCACATCTACTGTCACATCCACAACAATACTAACCCCACTAAGTATGTAAACCTGCTCATAAGTTTACCACAGGTCCATCCTACAGTTCTTTCTTATTCCACTTATGGAAAATTTTATCTGGAAAAGGACTTTAAGATGGAAGCCCTTCAAAGGATGAAATGCAGCTTTTATGGCCAGGGATTGAACCTAATCCTGATGGTACTTCATTGGTGACAGTGCTGTTTGCAGCAGCGAATACATTTGGCCCATTTCATTAAAAAATAAGCTTGGCAAGGAATGATTATAAGAAAATGATGTCTTTTAAAGGGTGTTGGGACTCAGGAGAGATGGCTTCTATTATCTGTCACTGACTTTCCTGTGTGACCTTTGGGTATATTTCATGATCTCGCTAGTCTTTAATTTCTAATCTGTAGCAATGCAGTTCCTAATACCTCCCTTCCCATACCCTTGCCTGTTAGATTGCAGACTCCTTAGAAAAAAACCTAACACCACTGGATCTCGGTTCTGGACGAACTCTTTAAGCACCACTGTAATGTGAAAAAAAAATCATTGTCTTATTCAGATGTCTTGTTTATTTTTTTAATTGTGCAAAATTGCATATTCATATAAATAACATCATGATCCCTCTTCCATGTTATGGTAGTATTAGAGTGGCATTGTAGTTGTGATGGTCCAGGAATCACGTGAGAGGCAAGGATTTTTGGGTTGATACCTTCTGTTTAACTTCAGCTCAAAGATGCAGTTGGTTCAATAAAATATATCAACCAAAAAAAAAATCCTTGCCTCTCTCAATAAAGCAGTTGTATCTTCCACTGTACCATTTGCAGCCCAGATGTTACATTATGATGGTGCAGAGTAGAAAGCTAATGTCCTAGGTGGTTTCCCCCCACCCCACCCCCAGCAGAACTAAGTGGTAAGATCTAAGAAAACTATCTCAGTGGTAGAATAAGAAATGTAGGTGTGTGTAATTCACACTGAACTGGATACTCTGGTGGTTTCTTGCCCTGAGAAGGAGAAACACTGGATTTTTAAAAGCGTGATTTATTTTGATTTCCTTTTAATGGGAGCATTTTTCCAAGCGAGCTTCAAGCTGTCGGATGTCTCTGGGGGTGACTCTTAACAGCCCAGCCCCTGCTGATCTCCTGCGAGTGTCAGGACTGGAATGCTTTCCCTGCTCTCGTAACTAGCTGCATTGCTTCCGACATACTGTGTGGCTCCATCTGCAGCGGTTTTCCCAGGAGGATCGGGGCAGGGTGAAAGCCTTTAATCTTTTGATTATGATAAATAACTTGAGTTAAAATGGTACCTTGGTGACTTATAAATCACCCTGGACTTGTAGTGTAGTGTAGTCATGAGTCCCCTTCGGTGCTAAAGCTGTAGCTGTATCAGAGAGAAAGAGCAGACTTAGAATTGAGACAGAACAGGGAGAAAGCTACTTGTGAGGGGCGTTTTCTGGGGTCCTGACTCAGAGCCCATTGAAGTCCATGGAAGGAACCTCATTGAATTGGTTGAGTTTTGGATGGCAGTGTCTGGCCTAGGTTATAGGCTTTTTTTTAGCTAACGTCACCCTCCTTGTGCAGTTCCATCAGTAGTATTGAAATGAGGCTCCTGCAATGTTTCCTGTGGTGTTTAACCTTGTTTGGAGCTTGCCTAAAGAGTACCGGGACAAAAATCCCAGCAACTACCAGCACCTTCCCTACACTAGAAGTCTCTATATCACCAAGGTCATGATTGGATCAACACTATGGGTATCGGTGCGGCCTGTGAATTGCATGCTGGGCCACACAGCTGCAGGACTGTGTTGAGCAGCACAGCCAGTGGGACGCGGAAAAATCAGCCTTTCAAAATGCAGGTGTAGAAGCCGTTCCATGCCTCGTCTGGAGTGCTACTTAGTGCTGCTGGTTGAGGTTGTTTGCTCCTAGGTTTTGATTGGAGTCGCCATCTCAGGTTGGCCTACATGGCACTCTTAAGGGAGCTAGGGGGAAAGCAAGGGGTTGGGAAATACCTGCTTGTCCCGCTACAATCCGAATAGCCACCTAGTACTGACTCTTATCCCAGGAGTCTGCGGCTGCTTGACACAGGACATACAGTAGAGCAGTAATGAGACTCTTGAAGAAACCTAGATGCTGCTCCTGACTTTGCTGCAGCTTTCCTAGGCAGCCTTAAGCCCTGACCCTGCAATGGATCATATGTGGGTAGACCATCTTATCCAGCAGTACCTCCCTGCTCTGTTTCCATCCCTCTAAAATTGAGATCATCCTCTCATAGGCTTTATATCACCACTGACATTTACAAAGCTGCTGGAGATCTATGACTGCAAGGTATCCAGCACAGCCCTGAGGATCTAAACTCCCTGTCCCCACATCAGGGTCATGTCCTCCCTGTTTAATTCCACTGAAAATGGCTTTGATTATCTGAGCCTCTTGAGTGTCCCTGGGAGAGGGGCATTATGGAACATATGGCTGTCGAGAGGCCTGGCAGTAATGTTGGTTCTTGGTTTCCCCCTCACAGAGCCCTTCCTCTCACTGATGCTGGTGGTGAAAGAGATGAATTTCTCCTTGGATCTGCAGGTACAGCAATAAATTGTTCTGGGTGGCAGCTTTAATACAGCTCTGTGGGCCTAATGGAACTAAATGTCTAGAGGTCTTTCTCCCTTTCTTTGCTGCCTCTGTTCTGAAGTCCAGCTGCTGTGCTTTGTTTGCAGAATTCCAGTTTCTTGGATGAAAGCTGGTTGCTGCCGGTAAGACTTCCTTCCTTTCTTTCTCCTGACTCCTCCTAGTGCAGGATTCAAGATGTTATTCTTCCTCCTCCTACCTGCTGTGGCTCCACGCTGAATACCCAGATTAAATGGGTAAAGTTACAAGAGATGCAGTCAAGTTAAAAATCATAGGGCTGGGTGTGCAGCTGGTACAAAACTGCATCATTCCATTGAAGCCAGTAGAGCTGCATCTGCTTCCATGGATTAAGCATCTAGCCCATTATTTTATTCCTTAAGGTAAGCCCAATTGTGGTAACACTTACTCACCTGAGTAACTCTGTTGCCAAGAGTGGTCAAAACTTAGGTGGCAACTAAATTTTTGCAAGACTGGGCCCTGAATTACTTACCATGTAAATTTACAATTCTTTGAGGCTTCTGTAAAATATGAGCTCCTTTCTATTATTGTTACTGTTGCTGTCATACTCTGCTTTTCTTTGGGCTTGGACAATGTAATTAGACCTTTGAGTTGCATTCTTGTTCCTATTCAATTTCACAGAAAAAGACTCCCCCTTTTCCATTGGATAGTCTTAAATTCATTCTATTAATCCATTTTTATTATTATTTTGCAAGACCAAAGTGCAGGGCCACTTTGATCAGGCCTGTGTCCCATGCTATTTGCTGTGTAATTCACTACAGAGCGAAATCCTGGCTCCACTGAAGCCCAAGGCAAAACTCTTTGATTACAAGGGGCTTAGGGTTTCACTTACAGTTCGTGGCCATAAATTGCTAATGACCAAACTGACTGTATTTCAGGTTCCCTGTTCCCCTTAAATAATGTGATATGATGAAGTGTTTCTGAATGCCCCTGGTGCGACTGGGGAGGATGAATGCTTCCCAGTGACTTTATTTTCTGATGGGGCAGGGAGAAACCAATTTACAAGCAGGTTGTATCACTTTTTGATCACTCTTCTCAAGACAGGCAGATTTGTCTTTCTAGGGTCTGCTCTGGCCTTGCCTGAGCCCCAGATTAGAGACCTGTGGTGGATGCCTGTGCGGATACAGATGGACAGGTGGAAAGTTGCCTTCCCGTAAGCAGATGGCTCAAGAGGTTATCAGTGGAACCTGGAACTGATCCCTTCTCTGTTCCTAGCTCAAATTAGCCAGCGATGAGTGTCGGGGGGGCGGTGGCAGCCTAGGCAGAATATATGAGTTTGGCTTCAGTCCAGTTTCTAGTGGGATGGCATCTGCCTCAAAAAACATACCCATGGTTGGCGCCCTTGTTGGCAGCTTCAGCAGAGAACCCAAGGACTAAATAACCTTAGAGGAGGTATCTTAGGTTTGAGCCTAGCAGATTCTGGAAGGAGTTCTTTAGGGCCCATCATGGGTCTCTATGGGAAAATGTGTGCTTTTGCTGTGCCTCTTACGTCGATAGAAGATTGACACTGGGCACCAGGGGTCCCAATCTGGTACCTCTCGGTTACCTCAGTTTTAATAGGGGCAAAATGCCCCTGTCCCATCCTCCTCCCCCTGTCCCTTTCAGCTTTTCTGAGGGAATTTCTTGAGCATTGTGGAGGCATTGCTGGATGGATGGTTGTTGTGTTCCAGGTGTGTGTAACCTATGAAACCGTACCCTGCAGAGAACTGGGGATGGTACTCAGGTAAGACACCAGCTTTCCTCCTCCCTTCCCCTGCCCATGAGCAGCCCAGAGCCCATTTTACAACTGGTATAGCTGAAGCTGCTGGAAACTGTAGTCTTCCCTTCTCTTGCATTACCTCAAGCTTTATTTTTCTTTTAGTTCTTCTTTCTCATGCCCCTGAGGCCAAGAATGATATTTCATTTGCCCATCAGAAAACATGGGTAATGATGGTTTATCATCTTCCTGGTCAGATACACAGAGAGTTTGAGTCCAGACTGGTGAGGGGCTTTCTCCTGTTGATTTTGCAAGGCATATTGTGATGGTGCTGGCCCTGGTGATGTCAGGAGAGTAGAAGACTCCTGCATGGGAGGGGATGGCATTGTCATCCCATGGTCGGTGGGCTCCAGATACTTGACTGAGTTCTCTGGTTATTCCCACTGCGACTACCTCGTTGGCCTTGTCACGTGGTTTTGATTCCAAACCAGTGTGGTCTGAAGGTGCTCCTCACATCTTCCTTTGAGGGAACTGGCTGAGATGGATCAAGCCTTGATTTTAGGCCAAGGAAGCTAGAGTCCCCAAAGTATTTCTCTAGCCAGAGGACTCCTGGGATGTTTTCATCTAGTCCATCAGGCTGAATTCTGGATCTTGGTGTCTTCAGGTACTTGGAAGGTCGGATCTTTGTCATAGAGATGCTTCCTGAGAGCCAGGCGGAGGTGGACGAGGTGGTGCTGGCTGGCGATGTCATCGATGAGATCAATGGCGTCTCACTGAGGAATGCATACAACGGGCAGGTAAGAAGTACAGGCCAACTCCTTCCCTTTAGGTCACTTAGTCGCACTTGAAGTGAGAGCCTGCTCGTGAGAGAGCACTGGAGGTGGACTGGCACCTGGTGTTAGTGCAGTACAGAAGCCCCCAGCAGTACCTTGAGCTCAGTGAGCAGCTGGGGTGGGAGAATGGTTTGTCGGTGGCTTGTGGACAGCTCCAAGGCAGAGGAAGGGGCAGGGAGTAACACGGGCTGGCTATAGTGCGCCCAGCTCTTGTGCACGCACCAGGGGAAGGAACTGAGGTGCCCTTGCTAATGGACACCCTGATTCTCCCCTCTCACTCAGGCAGGGGCGGTGCTGCAGAAGCTGAAAGGCAAGCCACTCCACTTCCGCTTAATCCGGTGGAAGTGGCACGATGGAGGGATGTACAAACCCTTGTTGCCCTACCTGAAAGTCCTGAGGGAGAAAGTTTCCGGCTTCCAGCTCCAGTATGAGCACAAATGCAAAGAGGAGAAGGAGGACCGGTGCCTGCAGGGGGGCAGGTAGGGCCCGATGGGACCAATGCATGCAGCACAAGGTGGCGGCAAGTAACCAATGTGGGCACCCATCAAGGGGGAGAGCAGGACTGGTGCATGTTGGGCCACAGCACAAAACCTCCATCGGTAACAACGGTGGAGCGGTCTACAGGCTCCCAGCCTAATGCTGCTAACCCCTTTCTCCCCAGGCTGCTGTACAACCTGCGCTACCTGGGCCAAGCCACTGTAGGAAAGGTAAGGATGTAAATCCCATGGACCAATGAAGAAGATTCCTGTTTTTCTGAGCATGTTCAGTGTTTTAATATTTTCCCCCAATCTGTTTTCAGTATGGCGGCAAAGAGGTGTTAGACCAGGGTATACCCATGGTGTTAGAACAGCACTTACCACCCCAGGTAAGTTCCCAGCTGTGACCTTAAAAGAATGAGAGATGAGGGGCTGGCATTATTTTGAGGCAGAGATGGATGATGTGTGGGTGTCTTTTTAAGGGTTTATCTTGATCGAGTTTCCCTGGCTGCTAAGAGCTAGGGATTTGCCTTGCAACTCCTAATTTGAGGGTTCTTGTCAGACCTCCTCACACCTCTCCATCCTTTTCTCCTGTCAGTCTCTGTTCCTGCATAGTAGCACACCAGCCCTGTCCACTTTCTGGTAGTCAGATACAAATTATAAAGGCTCAAAGTGGTCACTCCATTTATAGCAGTTATACCAAAACTAGCTTGCGTGGCCTGATTGTCAGGGCTGCGGTCCATAAGAATTGCTGCCCCTTCTTCAGGAGAGTACTGAAGTGCGTTCTTAAATCTTGTTCAAGTTGGTACAATTTAAGTTTCTGCATAAGTTCTATCCTGATTTTGGGCCTCAGGATTTGCAAAGTCTTTCTTCTCTGGAGAAATGCATTGTCAATTCAATCTGCCTAATTCATGAGAAGTGAAGAGCTGCAACTAGGTGAGAAGTGTGGAGCTCTGCAGATCTAACCTTGCTGAGAGCAGCTGGCCAGGGCTGCTGGGGAAAGTGTAAAGCACAAGGGACTTTTCATTTCAGAGCACAGAAACATTTAAAAGCTCTAACACTTCCCATATTCTAAGGGCAAAGCATTCTTCTCTCAAGTGTTTCCATTTGCAAACAATGGATCGCTCTGATCGTAGGTTAGAGTGAAAACACAGCCTGGAATAGAAGGTCAGGTTCACTTCTGGAGAGGGTTGTGGCATCCTTGGTATTGTAGCAAGGTCTGGCTTTCCCTTCACTTGTGCATCCCTTGATACTGCAGCTGCTAAGGGGGATGCACAATTCCTGTTAGAACCTAGGATAAGTTTTCCACTTTTGTATGTGAGTGACAATGCTGGCATTTGCTAAGAAAAGAGAGGTAGGTGGCTTTGTTGAACAGAAGTCAGGCAGACAGCAGAGTAAATTTGCACCTTGTAGACTAAATCAGAGGTGTGCCACTTACAAAAGTTTGTGCTATACAGCAATGATTTAGTCGATAATTTGCTAAGAAGCCAAGTCTAGCACAGAGGTGGGGGTGTACACACACACGTGCAGGGGTTGTGTGCTTACACATGCACATGCATGCACAAGAGAGCTTTGAAAAGAGGAGAAGGGGATTAGAGTGGCACCCAGGGAGGATGTGTGGTTAATCTGTGACATGCCTGCCAAAAAGGTTGGCCTTCATTGCCACAGGAGTGCTGAAGAGTAATCCCATGGCTGAGACCAGTGAACAGACCCTGAGTAAATGGACTTAAATGGACTGTGTGTGTCTGGAGAAGGAGAGAGATGGTCTGAATGAGTATCAGCCCCAGCTCTAATACTAACGCTTCAATCCAACAAACCTGGTGTTTGGGTACAAGGTGTACTCGGCATTTACGTTAGGAAAGGGCAACTTTTGAAGCTGCCACCGCAACTTTGTAAGATAAGTGTAGGAAGGACTCAGTTCTGCCCATGCTTTACTTTCACCTTGGCTTCTGGTTCATTTTGTCCTGGCTGGCATGATCAACAAGCTTCCCCAGCGATTTTAGATCCTAGAAGGAATTGTGGTAGCAGAACAGAAAAGTTTAGGGGAAATGCAGTGATCTGCACAAGGGCACTTAATCAGCTTGGCAAATCTGTAGATTTGTGTTCTTAGTTGATGACTGTTTGGGGCCCCAGTCCCTGTTTCCCTGCCGCTTGTAAAGGTTTAAAATGCTGCCACACCAAAATGGGTGGTGGTTAACATGCCTTAGAGGCTGGAGGAAAGATGGACTGCACCCCTGAATTGGGGCCTCTGAGTTTCCCAGCAGGAAAACCTAAGCATTTCCCTCATCCACCTCTGCCCATCTAGACCTGAAGCTTCCTCCACTGTTCCCAGCTTGGGCTCCCCCTGAGCAAAAGTCTAACAGTTAGATGACATTCGTGTGGCTGTTTTGTGATGCTGACAAATCTCCAGCAGAGACTAGACTTACTAGGATCATTTGCCATCACAACCTCTTGAATTTGAAGCAAAATCTGAACAGCAGAAAAGTTCATTTACCATACCCTGCACCTATCAGCCCTTTTGTCACCAGCTGTGGAAGGCTTCTGTATAATATATAGCACCTCCTAGTGAATTTTTCTCTTGCTCATGTCTTTATTAAATGCAACACCAAAACACTGTGATTGTTTTCTGTTTGTTCAGGAAGTTTTATTTGACGTGAAAGAAACCGAAGTCCTCATACAAGAGAGAACTTCTTCCAAGGTGAGTTGAGTTGAGCTGAAATCTACCAAGACACTTTGGTTTGTGCAAACGTAGATGTGTGTCCGATCAGGCTTTGTGTAGTGTGGTTTTGCTTTGATCTGTGTTTAGTTTGTATCAATTGGACTGGACTTCCTCTGCACATGATGGTGTTGGACAGTGAGAACTGTTTTGCTGCGTACGTATGCTCATGGCTGCTCTGACTCTTCTCCATGGACTACAGAAAGTCTCTCAAGCTGTATTCTTGCAGTGGTTCATTTAAGCCCAGAATGAGTGGACAGACTATATATAGGTCTATAGATATTTGACAGGATTCAGGATCCTGCACTGTCACAGCCTTGTTTCTCATCACATCTTTCTCTCCTGACTTACACAATAGGTTCTGCTCCACTACCCTTATCCAGAGATCTCCTGCGTAGGTCGGCGTTTAGACAACAGCAATCTCTTTGCCTTCTGTGTTACGTAAGTGTCACTTGTGCATAAAGTGGCTGTCACGTTCCAGTGGCTGGGCTCATGAATTCATTAACTAGAGTTTCATACAGAGCATTAAACAAGTCTCAAATAAAGAATAAACTTGGAGGTATTTTGAAAGATTTGGATTTGGAATACTTAGCTCTTTATGTGTAGCAATTGGTCAAAAGGGATGTGCCAGGCCAGGGTCCCGTGTGTACCTACCAGGGCTATCAATTCAACTTTTAATGTCAAGGGAGTGTCTGGCAGAGGCTGCACCAGGGGACAAGCTCTCAAAGAGCTGTAATTCATACAAACTTCCACACAGACCCCATGGCCTTGCTGTGATGATTACACACAGACAGATGCATTGGAGGTCATGAGCTCAGGCTGTAATGCTTCCTGTACTAAAGCCCCATTTTGTTTTAAGTATCACCATGTGTTAGCAAAATGAATTTTGCCCATTGATGGGGATTTTCCTTATTCAGGGTTTCACCAGAGATGCCTGAACAAAGTACCTTTGCCTGCCTCGTGTTTGAATCCAATTCTCAGGAAGAATGTGAAGAAATCATCAAGAGAATCGGTAAGCCAAGGTTTTACTGCTTTAGATGTCAGTTCAACAGAGGAACATGAAGAATTTCCACCACCATCTGCCACGTGCAGACACTGACTCCCACCATGGTTTGCTGAAGTTTATTAGCTTGGGTACGTACAATGGAATAGCTTTTAATGTCCACCAAAGATACTTATAGCACCTCCTAGATATACCAGGTAATTTGATTTTAGGGTTAGATGATATGCTGAAGGGTTTCACCATCTCTAAATCAGTGATGTTCAATGGTATTTCAAAAGATTAGTGTTTAAAAATATTTTTTCCATTGGAAGTTCAGATTCTTGCTTCAAGCTATGACTAAAAGTAAGTTACAAAACAGGTGTGAAAATTCTAAGGTTACCATACCCAAAGAAAGTATTTGAGGTGTTTTATATAGCTGCAATACTGTGATGCCTCCCCATTTCTAATATATAAATCTACACAATGCTCATGAAGTAGAAAAGTACTTTTATCCCCATTTTACAGATGGGGAGTTGAGGCACAGCAAGACTTACTGAGGTCACACAGAGGAGGCTATTCTGTTCTGAAGCAGAAACTTAACTCTTGCAAGTCCTTAGATAGTGCTCTAAACATTGGACCACCCTTAACAATGGAATAAAATAGTCAAGATGGTAATATTCTGTCTGCTTAACTTTTTGCACTGAAGACTCTCATGTGGTTTAGCTTTGGAATTCTGGGTGCAAGGATGTTCTTCCCTCAGTATCTTAGATGTGTGGACATTTCAGTTTGGTGCTCTGGCAAAATAGCTGAGATTCAGGGCAAGATGGCTTCAAGTTATATAGTCAACCCCTTTATTTGTAAGAAATGGTAATGTACCCCAAACTAGTTTTACAGGATGAGGCAGTGTGCAGGGGGTGCTTCCCCCCCAATGTGAGTCATTGGTAATGCATGCTTGTTCCCTTAGCTGCTGGATTTAAACACACTGAATGGTTTGTCTGATGAGAAGGGAAAGCGATGGCTCTAGCTATGAGCTTCCTCCAGGCACGGCGCTGACCCAGATTTGGAGCCTTCCTGACAGCCCACCTTTGTCAGCTGTTTGAGACCCTACCAGCTCAGGTCCTAAGACTAAGATGATATTTCCTACTGTTCCCCATGGACTGGTTTATTTTTGAACCTTGTGAAGGAAATATTTCAAATGCATCATGTCTTTGAGTTACTTTTAAAGCTGATGCTGTAACCTGCACTATTCTATGAAGTCATTTTGTTCTTAAAATGCAATCTTTTTTATGGAGAGCTTTACTGAAAAAAAA